>PVKU01002860.1:0-205328 GCA_004027475.1 Anoura caudifer
GTGCCGGTTTTCAGTTCTTCGGGCACTTGAGGTTGGCCAGGGCGCCTCTCGGCATTTACGCCAAAGGGCGTCCCTGAGAGAAGCAGCGCGCAGGGCCTCGTGCCGCGGAGCCGGCTGCGTGGGTGCCTAACCTTGCAACACTTTTGCAAAGAAAGGAAAAAGACGCTGCCTTTTCATTCTTGTGTCTTCCAAGGTTCCGGGGAAACAGAAGCTTTTTCATTGGAACAACAAAAAGAAAGGTATAGAAAAACTAAAACATCCCAAGTGTTGATCTAGACAAAAACTTGAATTGGGGCTTTAAAATGTCTGCATTTCGTGGATAAAGATGGGCAGCCTCTTTGAATAAAACAAAAACAGAGTTCTACCGAATGGGAAATACCAAATATAAACCCAAAAGGCAACTCCAAGTGTAGGCTGAGGAGCCACAGCGCTGCCTAAGCCCCGCCCGAGCATTCGCGGATACTGACCTCGGGCGGAGAGTGCCTGGGCACTGACCGGCCTGGGGCCAGACCGGCTGCACCACGCCGCCGGGGGTCTGGTGGGAAACCAGGGTGTGCTCCCCGCCGCGAGGTGTGCACCCTGGGGCCGCTCCGAGGAGGGGCCCAGGCTCTCCCTGCCTAGATGCTGTGTCTCCAGGCTTCACGCTCTCCTGCGGAGGTCCTGGGGCAGGCGGTGGGCGCGGCGTGAGAACAGAGGTTACTGAGTGAACGGAGCCAGCAGGGTTCACTGAGGAAGGCGGCAGGCTGGGCTGGAGAAGATCTGGGGAAGTTCGAGGGGGATAGGAAATTAAATGGAAGGGGAATTCCCTCGCCTAATAGTTTTCCGTCACAGAATGAGCCCAGGAGACAGGAAGGGCACATTACTGGAAATACCCTCAAAAACCTGTGAGAAAAAGGTCAGAGTGGGCTAATGTGGTGTTCTTTACCTGCTTTTTTTTTTTTTTTTTTTTTTAGACCAGTGCCCCATTTCCCATGAGAGCATCAAAGACCATCTGGTAGCAGAGTCTTTCTGACAGGCTATATTAAATATTGTTTAATTGAGCAATAAAAGTCCAAAGGGAGGTAGCCCAGGGGGCCGGCTGGGGAGGAGCTCTCTGCAGGATGTGCAAGCAGAGAGCACCGCTGGTGCAGAAAATGAGAGGAAATGGCCAGTGACCTGAGCCTCAACCTGGTCAGGGGAATGCGTGCAGGCTGCAGGCTCAAATCCCAGGGGCGGCACAGTGTGGGCTCCAACCTGAAACCCATTCTGCCACAATGTGAGGACTGCCACCAGGATCCTGAGCAATCATCTCAGTTACACAGCCCTCGAACTGGCAGGGATCTGGGAGGCACTTGCCTGGGAACTAACAACCCAGCAGACACAGCCTGTCGGTCTTTCCTTCTCCGCGAACGCTTGCTGCTTTGAGACGTGGTCACCAATGCAGTGAAAATACACAGGACAAAACCCTGAGAGTCCTGTGCTGTTCAGAAAATCTTAGGGCTAATTCTAAAGTGGAAGTAATTCAAGAGGAAATGAATTCCCCCAAGAACAAAAGCCCAGCTCAGCTTATCACTGTCCTGAGCAGTGTCCCGCTGATGTCTGGCTTGTTATGGCCAGAAGAGTTCTTTGTGAGTCTGTGGCTTTCACAACTACAGAAGCCTCAGTGAGGCACAAGGAAATTACCATCACAAAGGGGGTTCTAGAAAGTGCAGGATGAGCCCAGACCTAAGGGATCAATTCATACAGGGCTACATCACACGCTTGCGGTGGAGAGCAGGGCTCCTCACATCCAGCCATTGTTCCATGTTCAGAGCACATATTTAGTGCCTTGGCCTGTGTGTGGCCTGGTCTCTGTCCTGAGAGGTGGGACTTAGCAGTTCACCTGCTGCAGATTCCATGTCAACCACAGAGACCTGGAGCAATCGTGCTGCATTTAGCTCATCTGCAAGCTTGTGAGAACCGGTATCTGTGGCTCCTTGTGGTTGGACCCCTTCAAAGGCATCCCCATTTGGTCACTGTGCCCAGTAAGTAGTTGAAAAAGGTTCATCTGCCTCCCAGGTTTTCCCCCGTTTCTCTCAGTGTTTGAAATTTTCCCATTTGAGATGAGATCCTTTATGTAAAGCATTACTCTCTGCAAAAAAGCAATAACAGCTTAGCTGGTAAACACTGTTCTCCACATGAGATGAAGGAAAAAAGGTGACCAGACACCCTTGCTCCCTTCAGAAAACCGAGGGCACCCTTAGAGTGTCTCAGACTGTGCCCTGCCAGGCTGGGTCCAGGGTGGGGAGGGAGCAAACTGGGACACACTGGGAGCATGTAAAGGGCTGGTTGGTGGGAGTGCTGAGATGCTCTGAGAGGCCAGCCATTCAGGAGGGGGCTGCTGCCTATCCCATCCCTATGGCTTCAGAGACACAGTCTGGAAAAGGAAGGGGGAAGAAAAAACATTATTTTGTCTGGTCCTCCAAATCAGCAGCAACACGGCCTTGACCCTGACAGCAGCCATCCCTCACTCCCTTGCTGCTCCTGAGCAAAGGCAGGCGTGGCCTTTAGGTTTAACTGCTGCTCTGCAGATCAGCTTTGGCCCCATGGCTCCTCCTAGCTAGTGCCTCAGCCCCACAAGGGGAGGGCTCCTACAACTCTGCTCCTGACAGCAAATGGCCAGGCCTGGCCTGGCCGCCCACAGCCCCAGCACCACCCTGTGCCCCAAATGCTGGCTCAGCAGGGCAGGCAGGTCAGCGCCCAGAGCCCTCCAGGCATGGGGTTTGTTCAGGCAGCAACATGGTGCCAGGCCCGGAGCTGGACACTGGGCATTCACAGGGAACAAAGCACAGTCTGCAGTTTTGTGGAGCTTACCTCCCAGTACCAAGTGGGGCAGTGAACAAGGCCACGGCAGGGGAAGAAGGCAGGCAGGGCCCTGAGTGATAGGGTGTCCCTGGGCCTGTCCCAGTGGAGCAGGAGACAAAAGCCTGACTGGGTGGGCTGGGAAGAGTGACAGGCAACAGGGACAGCAAACATGGACACCTTTGGAAGATGTTTCAAAAGAGGAGCTGAGCAATGTGTCAGCAGCTGACAGGAAACTTTTGTTTCAGACAGGCTGTCTGGTGCTGATGGGGACAACTTGGCAGAGAGGGAGACACTGATGCCATGTTGGAGGGAGGGAGAGATTGCTTACCTACGCAGATCACCTCTTCTCTGTTAGGGGAAAGACTGAGTTTTGAAGAAATGTGCAGCTATGAGAGATAGATCACATCCTAATTCCTATCTTTCCGTTTCATGAGGACTCTTTGTCAATCAGGTTCTGCCTGTCAATGAGGTGCCCTCCTAGGCTCAGTGCCCCAAGGAGGACTTGCACTCCAAGGAGGACCAGCTGGAAGTTGTGGCGAGTAAGCACTTGTGCAGCTCCGGGTGGGGTTGTGAGCTGAGGTGCAGCTGAGCCTTGCCCCTAGTTAAGCACCCGCCCACCGTCTGCTGCTCACCTC
Organism: Anoura caudifer; assembly: GCA_004027475.1. Classification (NCBI taxonomy): domain Eukaryota; kingdom Metazoa; phylum Chordata; class Mammalia; order Chiroptera; family Phyllostomidae; genus Anoura; species Anoura caudifer. Next base: position 3,459 of record PVKU01002860.1, read on the forward strand.
TCCACTCAGACCCTGAAGGCATAGGGGCCCGACTGCTTTAAAGCCAGACTAAATGTCTCAATGTTTCTCCAAAACACTGTTATGGCTTAAATTGTGTCTCCCCAAAAGATATGTTGAGATTCTAACCCCCAGCGCCTCAGAATGTGACCTTACTGAGGTGACTGAGCTAAAATAAGGTCATTAGGCACCTACCCCAGTATGACTGGTGTCTTCATAAAAATGGGAAGCACGGCCATGGACATGAACAAGGTTCAGAATGCCGTGTGAAGGTGAGGACAGACATGGATGATGCATCTGCAAGTCAAGGAACACCAAGGGTTACCAGCTACACCAGAAGCCGGGGAGGGGGAAAGCATGGACTAGATTCTCCCTCACAGCCTCCAAAGGGACGCCAACACCTGCTCTGGGACTACTGCCTCCAGGACTGACTGTGAGACAATCAATTCCTATTGTTTAAAGCCACTCAGGTCATGATGCTTTGTTGCAGCCGTCCCAGGAAACGAACACAGAGAGCAAGCTGTTACCTTGTTTTATGTTGCTCTTCCACTGAGTGCTGCAGAAGCCAGTTATTTCCAAGTAGGGCGGCCATGTCTGTGCTGCCTGATTATTCTTTTATACAGATTGTCCACATAGTAGCTATCTACTCTTAACTGTTGTGAGACAACCTACAAATGCTGAGAACAACTGTGAGTTCTTGGGTTTGATATCTTTAATGTCACTGGTCAATATTTTAACCTTCATTTACCCCTATCACATATATATTTCTTGTGTGTAACTGGTTTATAAAGAGTGAGGAACTGTAATCATAAATGAAACAAAATCTTAGCTAAAGCATCATGTTTATTTTGATATTGAACTCATATTTTGAGACTGTTTTTAAAAGATTTGTTGATATATTTTTATTTTTTTAAATTTTTTTAAACATTTTATTTATCTTTAGAGGGGAAGGGAAGGAGAGAGAGAGGGAGAGAAATATCAATGTATGGTTGCCTCTCATGTATCCCTTAGCGGGGAACTGGCCTGCAAACCAGGCATGTGCCCTGACTGGGAATCGAACCGCAATTGCTTGGTTCACAGGCCTGTGCTCAATCCACTGAGCTACACCAGCCAGGGCTGTTGATTTATTTTTAGAGAAAGAGGGAGGGGGAAAGTAAGGGAGAGAAATATCAATGTGAGGTTGCCCCTTATTTTCCCACTACTGGGAATGTGGCCCACAACCTAGGTATGTGCCCTGACTAGGATTCAAACCAGTGACCCTTTGGTTTGCAGGCTGGCACTCAACCCACTGAGCCATACCAGCCGGGGCTATTTGGAGACTATTTATAGTAGGTATTAAAACTATATGCAATTCTCAAGAGGACATTTATTATTTTTTAAAAAATTATTTATTTTTAGGGATAGGAAAAGGGAGAAAGAGGGAGAGACACATTGATGTGTGAGAGAAACATTGATTGGTTGCTTCTCCTATGCTCCCCAACTGGGGACTGAACCCCAACCCAGGTATGTGCCCTGACTGGGAATCAAACCTGCGACCTTTCACTTTGAGGAACCACATCCAACCAACTGAGCCACCTGGTCAGGATGACGTGCTTATTTTTAGTTTACTTAAATCCCTTTCCCTTTCTTTCAATCTTGTGAAAACCAACTGAATAAGAGTATTGATGAGTGTATTTTTCTCAAATTATGATTTTGTATAATTTTAAAGGATAGTATGTATTCTTGATAAATAATACATCCAAGAATCCATATTTTTCATTAAAATTTTAACAACTATATTAGGAGAGTGTCTGTCAATAGGCCCCTATGGTGCAAGGCATGACCTTCTATGGCACAGGTGGTGAACACAAGGCCCGCAGGCTGAATCTGACCCTCCACCTTGTTTCTACCCAGCAGCAACACTGAGCTCCTTGCCCCTAGCTAAGGAGTAGTTACAGTCCTAAAATTACATTCAGCCCTTTGAAGGCAACCGCGAGGCTGATGTTGCCCCCCTGAGAATGAGTTTGACGCCCCTGTTCTATGACTTTTAGGGTATTGTGATTTCCCGTGTCTTGTGGGCCAACAGAGCAGTGACATAAAGATCAGTGTTCCTTGAAAATCTGCTATGGGCAATGAGTATACATTTCTCTGGACATGGAGCAGCAAGTGCTTACTCAAGACCCACCGGCTTTAGCCCTGACACCTGTCCACTAATTGTGGGGTTTGATATCTTCGGCAAGTTCTTCATCTGATTCGTAGGTGCTGGTTTCCTCAGATGTTTGCTGGGCCTCTGTCAGGACTGATTCAGACTCATAAATGTCTGGCGATGATGAGTTAGAAATTGACTATCTGATTAGATGTTTCTGAGTGATTCTAATAACTCCCTGAATAATAAAAATGTCCAAAGGTGAGCATTTCCCTTGAGGAAGTTAGCTTGACTGTACAATTTTACTGGTATCCCATAGCGCAAGAGAGGAATTGAGAAATTATGTTCCAAGACTTTTCCATGAAATAGGAAGCTTAATAATGTATGCGTGTTACCTAGGCTGGGTAGCTCAGTTGGTTAGAGCACTGTCTCGATTTGCCTGGGTTGTGGGTTTGACCCCTGGTCACGGCACATATAAGCCTCAACCAGTGAATGCATATGTAAGTGGAACAACAGACTGATGTTTCTCTCTCCCCTCCTCTAAAATCAGTCAATAAATTAAAGAAAAACCAAAACCAAGTCATTTGAAGAAATAATGTATGGGTGTGATCAAGCTGGGAGAGACCCTGTGAAGTAAACAGTTGTGCACAGGTGGATGGCAGTGGCTGCTCACACCTGCCAACCTCACGTGATGTGTAGTTGCTTGGCTCATCTGAATCACCTGAGGGAGATGTGGAGCATATGCAATCAACAGCTGGTGGTACTGGGACCTTGGATTCACCTGTGGCACTTACTGTTGAAGTGCTGGTACTTTGTGGAAATCTGTGTCGGCTGCTACTGGGATTTGATCTGGGACAGTGAAGGTCATTCATTCAGTGAGTGTTACCCAGTGCTCGCTGTGTGCTTGCTTGGTGGTATTCCAGGACTGGGGGGAAAGTCCTGAATTCAGAATTGCACACAGCAGAGCCTGAGGCCTGACTCAGTCCCTCCCAGGGGGCTGGGGCTGGTCCCTGAGGCAGTGACACCAAGCTGAGCACAGCCAACCTTCAAAGGGGCCTTGCTGGCCCAGAGACCTTTAACCTGACTCCACCTTTGTCATCCCAGCTAGAGAGAATCCCAGACCCTAGGACCTGGGATCAGGTTTTGTGAAGGGGTGGCAATGGCCAGCGGGTGGGGAGGCAGGTAGTCACCAGAAGAAAGGTACAGAGCTGGGGGGAGACGGGGTAGGGGCTAAGCCACAGGCCCTCCAGAGCCAGGTAGGGAACTCCTGGGTGTTTAGGAAGTGCCCAGGATCTGACTGGGTAGGCGTACAGAACTAACTCAGTCTCCATCACAAGAGTTGGTGTGACCAGCAGAGTCCTGGAAACCCATGTAGGGCCTGGGGGCCTGGACTCTGGACAAGAGCAGAGGGAAGAATCTAGAAGGAAAGGGGAAGCTCAGGCATGTGGCTGAAGGCGTCTGCATGACAACCAAGAAAGGGGGTGGGGATGGACAGCGGAGTGTCAGTAAACCCGGCACTGCATCTTCTGTTCCGTGGGCCCTCAGCCCACAGCTGGGCATCACGGTCTCAGTGAGTGTGAGGGTGTGGGGGAAGGTGCCAGCAGGGCAGGAGGGGGCTGAAACCACCTCACCTCACACACTTTCAGGGAAGCTGTTTCCACAGTATATTTCCCACTTTATCTGAAAAGGAAACACTCACACTTCGAGCATGCTCTTCTCTGTAGCTTCCGTTAGCAGAAATTTAAGTCCAAATTCTCAGATGGTGTTTATTTGTAAAGAAACTAAACCAGACATTTTTTTCTTCTTTATTGCAAGCAGATTCAAGTCTCCTGCTTAGATTATCTGCAGAAAAGTCCAATATAATTAACTCATACTTTATCTACAGAAATAAAAGTTAAAAACACCATACAAAATAAACTTTACAGAAATGTAAGATTTGGTTTAATTTACAATTTAATTTTTCAAAGCAGGTTACTGAATTATCAATTAAACATGACTGTTTGGAGGCTGATTTATTACCTTAAACGCACCTACTATATTCAATAATTTAAAAATAAATTCCAGTATTTGTGATGAGGACAACTATAGATTCCATTCCCGTTTAATACATTTTTAAAGATTTTCTTTAATTACATTACATATTCAATGGACATTTTAAATGGCAATGCAGACACACATAATTTTAATTCAGACAATATATGCATATTAAAATTCTGTATTTTTTGATATAAGGTAAAAAATAAAGCTATATAAACTGATCTTTAGATTTTTTTCTGCAAAAGTAGAATCACACTTTAATAATACTTCCAACACATCTTCATTAAAACTTTGTTTATAGACAATATCAGAATGATTCTCTTTCTCATTTATCTATCTTCTAGCTTTAAAGAAAATGCATGTGCAAACAGAAATTTCTCCTATTTTTAAAGTGGGAAATTTCCAAAAGAAATGTGGAACACAAGAAACTGCATACCAAATTGTCACATTGAGTTGTCAAATAAATAATATTAATTTAAAGACAATGTAGTAGTGGTTGCTTTAGGTTATTATTAGTCAGTGCAAAACAGGTGAAATTAGTGGTTTTAAAGAAAAAGGCCAGAAAACTTCCTTTAGGTAGCACTGAACATTTGGTTGATGCCCAGCAAGTTAAGAATAGTTGTAACAGCATGGGTGAGACATTTTTGTAGTTAATAGTTGCAAAATCTCACCAGGCCAAACTACAATTCTATAAACCTGTTATTGCAGAAGCAGGTCATTCCCAGCCTCCTTCCCCAGTCCACGCTCCACCAGCACCAGGTATTACCTGGTCTGAGTTCACCCTATTGAGTCAAATGCATAGGGGTGGGTTGATTGGGTTCTAACAGGAAATGCCAAGAGAAGGACTTGTTTTCTCCCAGTTGCCCTGAGGCAGAGGGCCTGCCCCTGCTCCTGGACACATGTGAAGACGCTGCAGCTGGGAGGGTCCAGATGCCACTTTCTGCCATTCGTTCTAAGGATGGAGCTTTGGGGAGGTATCAGTTAGAGGTGGGAGCTGGACTTCCTGAAAAGGAGGAGCTTGGGTCACCCAGCAGCTCTGCTTCAAACCCAGGGGCTGCCCAGCAAAGCCTCCAGTGTCCTGCCTGGGCACTCGGCATGGAGGCCCAAGGAGCCTTACCTTCTGGAGGCTCCTCGCAGGATACCCTTAGGAAGGAGGTAGGGATGCTTGGGCCAAGGGAGTGTGTATGTGTGTAGTTGTGTGTGTGCATGAGAACTGGCACATATGCACGAATGTGGCCATGAGTGGACCTGGAGCTGAAAGCAAGAGAATGCGCCGTGGTCGGACGGACCACTCATGCATGGAGGACTTGCTGTGGGGGGAGTGCAGGTTCGGAAGCATGTATTCTGACCAACATGGGAAATCAGGAGTTAATAATCTATTAACATATGCATTTGTGAATAAGATTTTCAAACTAAGAAAAATGCTTAAATAAGTTGACATTACTTGCTTTAAAGTTAAAGGCAAGTAACTACTAGCTACTATAAGGTGAAAAATATCACATTAATATCTGAATATCAGAGACATATCTGAAATGTCATTTCAGTGGGGTTCTTCTCTTCCTCTCTTTATTTTTTATCTCATGCTCCTTATCTATTTCAAATTATCAGGCACAGTCCCTTCATTTCCCAAACAATTTTTCAAAAACATTTTGGAGTGTGTAAAGATTTAGTGACTTTTATGATGAGACCTGGATTGTCAGAGGTAAATGGTAACTGTCTCAATACAGGCGGAGAGAAGATACGGACCCATCAAGTAAGAAGCTTCTGTTTTAAGGCTGAAGGATAGAAATTAAGAACAAAACAAAACACAGATGAAACTGCAATGAACTGTGAAGAACAAGCATTGCAAAATATACTCTAAATACGCCTTTCAACTAATCACTGCCACCAGAAACACCAGAAAACAAACAGGTGTAGAGAATTAAATCAAACCTGAAAATTCACATTCATAAGATATTGAGACATTCAGTGAAAACTCTCACCATAATTTAAAGTGGCCAAAATTACATCAACTTAAAAAATAAAAGCTTTAAAAACATACTTTAAAAATTAGATATGATATGTTAACAAATAAATGAGTAAGAGATATAAACAGCTATGAAAATACTTCAGTGCAAAGGCAATTTTAGGATTTCTAAAAAAATACATTACAAAGAATTTGTTAACTAAACATACAGAGAATCTGTCCCCCCTACAGGTATTACATTTATACCCACATTAGGTTCTTAAAAACAGCTGTAAAAATGCACACACCATTGTTTGCGGGGTCTAGTGTGGACCAGAACGGCCAAGGGCGGCCACCACACGTAGGACAGGGGGCCGTGACAGCAGGACGGGACGGGGACTGGAGGGTGTGGTGAGGAGGGCCCTCGGGATGGACGTGGCGCCCTCCTCACTCTGTCTCACTCTAAACCGAATGTTCATCACCTAGTCTTTGGTATGGCGTCTACACTCACCTCAGTTCATCCCAAGTACTTTATGTTCACTGTTCTCACTGTTAATTTGTCCCCCTGTGTCAAATAAATATTTTAGGTGAAATACTATACAATCAACTTGTGAAATCTGCACTTTCAAAAATACCTAACATCAAGCATCTCTGAAACAAGCTCAGTGTTCAGTTACCAACAGCCCTGGATTCCACGGCACGAAATCTGGCAGTGGACAAGGTGCCTGCGGTTAGTTTAGCTTCCAGTGACGCTTCTTCTAAAAAGGCATCCAATTCAACGTCTGAAGTTTGAATCTCTAACTGAAATGTCTTCTTTAAGGACCATTAAGGCTATGTCAACTAGGTTATTTCTAGAAATAGAAACACCAGTACAGAAAAGTGACAGGAACTTCACAACACAGCAGCCTCCTGATGGCTCACCCACTGGACAGCACGCCAGGACAAAGCAGAGACGGAACGGAAGAACACTCAAAGCAGGGCTTGGTCAGAGTTACCAGGGAGGTGGCGGTCTAGGATGGTGGTATTGCTTTTTAGAACTCACAGGCCCTGTTGCTGGCAGACCCGTGATGGCCCGAAAGAGATCCTGGAAGATGAACACCGCCCCCAGAGACCACTTCTCCATGAAGACACTGAAAGGGGGTGGGCTACCATAGCCGTATCTGTCCAGGGCACCCCTGACCACCACCCTTTTCCTGACATCCATGAGACAAACGCTTCCCAACAGCAGTAAACTGATAGGCTTTACCCTTGGGAGAGTAAAGACAAATATACCAAAACTCGTACTGGGAGAGCTTAAAGGCCAGGATTACCTATTCCTTCCACGTGATATTCCTTTTTTATTCTCCACAGAGGCAGCTAGGAGTCGGGAAAAGAGGAGATGTGGAGACGTTCAAAGACACTCCCAAACATACAAGGGTAAATCGCCCCCAGAGAAACAAACTTGGAATCAGACACAACCCTAAAAATCAGCGTGGGGATGTGGAGGGCTCTGAACAAAAGCAACAGCACAGTCCGAGACACGAACGGGGACATGGACGCACAATTAATTCTTCGAGTATCAGGGCTAAAAGCGGAAGTATCAGAGGGCTGTGGAGAAGGCAGGGCAGAGGCCAGACCCATCGGTCCACTGGCCAGGGCGAGTCACGTCTGTGCTTGCAGGACGGTTGGTGGGTGTGACCGCCTCTGGCCTGACACTGGAAGGCCTGTCTGCAGGCAGATGTCCTCCTTGGTGACACGTGGTGGGGATGTCAGAGGGCGCAGATGCGGAGACCCCGACCCAGGACGGACGTACCAGGTCCTGCGCACGGCCTTCTTATAGCAGCCCGACTACACGCACGAGGCCTCCAGGCCTGCGAGAAGTGTCGATGCAGACTGCCAGCCCATGCCCTGCAGCCAGGTCCTGCTGCTCCTTCCTCCTCCTTGAGGGGCAGAGGAGAAGCACACGCGTGCACAGCACACACTTGCGGTGCGGTTCTTAAAGGCTTGAACTGGTGATCTGTTCGCCACCCGTCTCCCCACAGGGCCCACTGGGGCAGGGCCTCGAGCTGGGATGGCGACGGCTGTTTGAGACACTGACCGTGGGGGGGAGGACTGAGCACTCCTTGCTCTCGGGGCATGTCAGCATCACCTGTCTGGAGCAGGAGGCTGGCTGTGTGGCCGAGGGACTGGGGCTGTGCAGAGAGACGAAGCGGCTGACTTCTAAGAGGTGGTCCTGACTCTGTGCGCGCGTGCTCTGTGGGGGAACAGGACAGACCGAGTCAGGACCCTGACGAGAACCCCATTAGCCATGACGGTGCAGTCACTGCCACCACTGCCATGGTCATGGACTTGCACTATGGACACGGGTCAGAGGCTGTCCGTGCCACCTAAACTTGGCACACAGGCAGGGTGTGGGCCTTGGCCTGGCCACGAACTCCCCTTGTTGGTCCCGTCGTGGGTAAAGGCAATGCTCAGAAACATGCAAGGGCCCCGGAGACTGAGTCTGGTTCCTCCGCTGCATGAGTGCCGAGCGACCCTCCAAGAGTGGGGTCCACACGGCACTGACCGGCTGTCCCGCCGTCTCCAGCCTGTGCTCACCTCTAGACGCACGGACAAATGGGGCCTGTGCCATTTGTTATTAACAGCCCGAGGAGACTGGGGACGCATCCTAGACATCCTTAAACTTAACAGGCAGGGCGGGAGTGAGGGGCAGCTGTACAGGAGAAGTCCATTTTAAAGGAGTAACCGTTCCAAGCATGCCTGCTTCTGGACAGAGAAGGTGGGTGCGCGTGTCTGACCTGAGGAGTGTGGCTGAGTAGGCTTTTGGACACGGATGCGCTTCCTCTCCATTTTCAGGCACAGGCACCGCCTCCCTGTTCTGGCCAAGGGATGACAATGCATCCACACCACACATCACCGCAAATCACACAATACTCATATTTTATTTCCAAATAAAAATGGCCTTTCCTGACAGACCTGCAGGGTGAAGCTGTTCTCACCACCAGGGACGAGGGCTGAGCTCTGTTCTAGCATGCCGAACACCGGGCACACCAGGCGAGGATGCCACACCAGTGCGCGTGGAACCATGTTCACCACGGCAGGTGTGTACATGACGGGGGATGTGTGCACATCCACGCATGTGCGTGTGTGTGCACACTACTCAACCATACACAGTCCAGCCACTCTCAGGCGGGTCACTTACCTGGGATACAGATACACCTGCGTGTGTAAAAATCATTTTGTTTTTTTTTTTTTTTTTAAATGAACCTTTGTTACTGAAACGGCACAGCACAGCAAAACTTTGGAGGAAAAACAGACAGTTTGAAAGGCTCACAGCACACCCAGGAAGCCTGCCAGCATGGTGGACGGTGTTACCTATCCTTGGGCTAATGGCGCCTGGGCCCCGGCAAGACGTCCTTCAGAAGTGGCCTGTCCGTGCTCGGCGCGGCACCGACCGCTGTTTTGAGTTTCGAGCTCTTCTGCAAGGCGAGGAAAGACACTGAGACAGCTGCTCCATCGGGAACCAAGAGAGCTCTCCGGTGAAACCCAGCCCAGCCGTGCGGCTGGGATGTGGGGGCCACACCCTCGAGGGCATGAAAAGGGCATGCTGGTTCACGTGGAAGTCTACGCAAGACTCGGGCTAGTGGGGTGGGCACAGGGCTCTGCTGAGGGAAAGGGCTGGTCTCTCTAACAGGGCCCTTCACGTGATAAAGCCCCAGGGGCAGAGCGGCTGAGGCAAGGACAGGCGGTGGGAGAGCGGGGCCTCGGTGGGAAGGGCTGCACTGGGCCTGTTCCCAACACAGCCACGGCCAGGCCAGCCGCTGCTGAGAGCACAGGAAGTGCTTCCAGATCCCTGAAGCTAAAAATCCTACTAGACTCACTGAAAGCTTTTTGAGTGCCATTTACTGATCAGCTGTTCCTGCCACAAAAGAGCACCAAGGGTCTTTGAGGGGCGGAACTGCGTGTCTGCCCATCCTTGTCCTCTGCCTCTATCTTCCTGCCCAGCCCCATCTGTCTGTACCTGTCTTCCCCTTTCCTTCTGATCCTTAGGCCCCTCGCTCAGCCCTGTAATATAGTCACACAGAAGAGTGCTGTCCAAGACTAGAATCCTGGAAGTTCAAGGTGTCACGGTGCTGCAGGTCAACGGGGCTGGGTATCTGAACACTTAAGATTTTTCCAGTCAAACCATATTAGTTTCTCAGTAATAGGAAGAAGAGATCTTAAAAGGTGAAGAATTTTAAAAGGTTGTAATTGCAGAATGCCTTCTGGGGAGAAGAATGAACTAAACAAGAGGTGGAGCTGTTGCCCTTCGAATTATATATAATTCAATTATATATAAAAATATAGGCAGACACAGATGTATAAATACATATATAAGTTATATATGCATATACATATATACACACACACGTGCACATATATATGTCACCTGGTGTCTGTGATGTTTCACTTTTTAACAGAACAGATGAAAAGAAAAAAACATCCATTTGAAGTACTCTGTATTCCACGTAAGGGTTGGTTAAATGTTTATTCCTCCAAAGTTTTGCCGAAGTCTGGGTGGCCTTACAGCAACACAAGCATTCACCTTGTGGGAGCCAGGGGCATGCCGGCCGCGGGGACGCTGTGAAGGTGTGGTTGTGGGGACACCTGTGAGCCACGCCCCACCCACGTGGCCTGGACACCCAGAGCACTCAGTGCTGACCTTCTCCGAGCAGCTAGAGTCTGGCTTCTGCAAAGGTTCAGAAGCAAATCAACTCTTAATAAACCCCATCAACAGAGTATGTATTTTTAGTCAGAGCTGGCATGACTGAATCAATTTCATAGGCACTTCCTATGACTTATTCAAGTGTTCCTAATAGTTCCATCCTAAACGTTTTCAAGTATATAAACAGTGACATGAAGTTATGTTATTAGTCCTAACAAATTCTGATGGCACCAGGTTAGGAAACTTTTGATTAATAATAATTACTTGGACTAAAAAAAGTGTACCATCCCGTTAGTTAAAAAACAGTGTTTATAAGATATAGAAGATGAGCTGTTATTTAATGGGGGAAAAAAGAGCCTTTTTCTTGCTTTTGGTACTTTCCTATTAAACAAGCTACATTGGTAAAATAGTATTACCGAATACCATTTCAAAGTATCATTAATTTTGGCTCTATATGGCTAAGAAGTAGGCCACTACAGCCATGTAAAGCAAAGTAGAAGGTTTTTCTAGAATTTTGACCCAAAACACATTTCTCCTGGCTTTGTCCACAGTCCCAACGGCTTGCCTGAGTTCTGCTGTGCCGCAGTGCTCTGCAGGGCCCTGAGCACACCTCATTGTGGAGGCCTCAGTGTCCCTGTCTGCAGAGTGGGTTTACGGAGGTGAGTGTGAGCCAGAAGGTCTTGCTACCCATCCCGTCTGGGATGCGGAGAGAAGGATGGCACTGTGCTCGCTCAGGGGCTCCTGTGACTGAGGAACTGTCACACCCACACCTTCGAGGGTAGGAACCAGGAATTTAAGGCGGCACAGCCCGACGCTCTCAGCGGGGCCCGAGTGAAGACACAGCTGCCCCTTGCAGGTGGGACGGATACTTCAATGGACGCTGAGAGAGAAACAGTGGTTAGTGGTATTGATAGAAAACACAGCCCAAGTGCCCTTTCCGCATCTCAAGGGACACATTATCCGTTTATTTCCGGTGTAGTGGCGGTTAGAACAAGCATAGGAGTCATAAACGCCAGAGTGTGCGTTCCATTGCTCTGGATATTAAAAGCCAGCCCTCTGTTGTCCTGTGACTACAATCCCAAACATGCAAAAAGACAGAAAGGCATCACCTTGTTCCATCAGAAACTCAGACTGCTGGAAGTCTGAGAAAGCATAAAGATGGTTGACTGCTCAACAGAAAGGCACTGGTTCTTAGTCTGCCAGTCCCGGAAGGTTCAGGAGGCCACGCACATCATTAGACAAGGCAGTAGTGGTTATTTAGGCAAAGCAGTCAGAAGACGGAAGGGAGCGAAGAAAGGAAAAGAGAAACAAGAAGAGACTGTGAGTCTGATTGAATGCCAACAATGTCCTGGTATAGCAGCACCGCCGTGTGCTCGACTCATGGCATGTGGAGACCAGATGCTGCTGCGCTCCAGACAGTCCCAGCCCCGCCCAGGGGCTCTCACTTGCTGGAGGGCACTGTGGACCTCCCATTCCTGCTGTACTTCTCTTTCTTGCCACCAAAGCCATGAACATGTCCCTGTCCTACACTGCTTGTTTAAAGGTGATAACATGAGTGAAACTGGACACGTGTACTCTCACTGAGCTTCCCGAGTTTGTGTCAGCACCAACTTCACAAACATGACAGGTGCACAAAGGAACTGGTGGCACTGGCTTCAACATTTTACATTGCACCGCACCAGAGTTCTAAGGAAGCTCACCAACCCGGATCCCATCCAGTTGCCGGGATCAGTGGGGGTGGGGCAAAGTCAGTGCTGCGCCACTCCCACTCCTAGGGGCGGGCTACCTGCTTTCCATCCCAAACCTGGGCCAGCAACACCCTCCCTCCCACCTTCACCTGCACAACCACCTGTGCTCTAAGAGGAAGACATGCAACCTGCAGCAACAGCCCCAGCTGTGGCTCCTGCCCTCTCACCAGGATCTTTCCTTCTCCTTGTTGAGGCTCTGCACCTCCATGGGCAAGTCACAGGGGTGAGGGGATGGGGGATGTGCCCTCCCTGAGATTTCCAGGGGTGAGGGGATGGGGGATGTGCCCTCCTTGAGATTGCAGGGGTGAGGGGATGGGGGACGTGCCCTCCCTGAGATTTCCAGGGGTGAGGGGATGGGGGATGTGCCCTCCCTGAGATTGCAGGGGTGAGGGGATGGGGGACATGACCTCCCTGAGATTTCCAGGGGTGAGGGGATGGGGGATGTGCCCTCCCTGAGATTGCAGGGGTGAGGGGATGGGGGACGTGCCCTCCCTGAGAACTCTGGGAAGGGCCAGAGTGGTTTTGGGAAGCTCTGAGTAACCCTTTCTGGTGACCTATGCCAGTTCGGGCATTTTACATCTCACTACCTAAATCCAGAATTCAGCTTTTTGGGCTCAATTTGGGAGTGTGGAAAATAAGTTGACCTTCTAATTACCAGAATTTCCCAATATAAATGGTAAAGTTTAGAGCCAAATTCACCATCCCTGAAAAAATGCAATTTTACCTTTAAAGTAATGATTAATTTAAAAAACATTTTGTAGATTCACACAAATTTCTTTGGTATTGGCTTAATCTTTTTCTTATTTCAGCTAATTAACTGCTTAGGTGTAAACATTGGTCATCTTGAATTTTACCTAAAATAATGTTTAAAATAATCTGTTATAAAAGTCATTAGTACTACTTGCACTGATGATATTTTCAACCCAAACCTTCCACGCCACCCTCTGTCATGGCATTTCCCACTCCGAGCCTGGGGGGCTGCAGTGCACCGCACCCCTCCCCCTGCCCGGAGAGCAGCTGGGTACCTGGACTCTCTCTGTGGCGCTGGGCCACAGCTGCCTGCACAAGACTTTCTTGAGAACATCGGGAAGGAGGCTGACAGTGATGAGCAGAATGATGGCTAGCCAGGCAGGGCCACTGGATAGCATCTGTATGAACACATAGTACATCCTTTGATAACTGAGGAACGGCCTGGAATGTGGAGGGAAAGAAAGAAACATGATGCAGGTCAGAATTCAGGAGAAACACTGGAATGCCGCCCTGTTCTCTCTGCTAGCAGGAAGAGCCCATTTGTTCTGGCAGTTTTTACTTGAGGTGCTGATAGTCATTGAGCAAGCCATTTAGCTGGCCTGCTTTGAATTAAGCACTTAAATAACTGGATGTTGAACTTCCTCTGTAATGTTGGGATGTTACAGATGGGCAAAAGGAGGAAGGAACTCTATGAGGTCATCCCAAAGGGAAAATAAGTCCCTGAAGTGCAGTTTCAGAACAACAAAAAATATTTAAAAACATTAAAATAGGTGATTTTTTTTGTATTGCAAAATCACAATGGCTATTATCATGAAGATATACAAGTTCTGATCTGCAGAGCTAGTTAATTACCTAAAGCTTATGCCATAAAAATCTTAAAATTTCTCTATAAAAATACAGAGTATAAAATGACTTCCTCACCAGGCAAATCTATAATTCAAAGTAAATATCTATATTGGGCTCCAAGAGAGAAATTGAAAAAGATGAAGCAATTGATAAGATACTGAATTTAAGTTATACAATTTCATGATCCCTAAAGCCCAGGAGCCAGTCAGAGAAGTTTTCAGGATGGAATCTTCCTCTTACACAGCCATAGCTTCAGGAAGTTCATGAGAACTTCAGGGATTTTTAGCTTGGCAGGGTTGTTGGAAACCCACCAGAAGTTTATCTAATTTTTCTGTACCTATTTCCAGGTCTCAAACATGTAATGCATTGTTTTGGTCACTAGAGGGCAGTAATGTAACGAGAGGATGGTGGGTATCTGCAATCACCAACGTGGGGACAAGACTCATCCTAGAGGCTTTCTTTCTATTTTCAGGGGCTGCCTGTGTGTGTTTACCAGGAGCTGTGCTCCAATTGAAGATGCAAAGTGGAGAGGACATTGTTTCTGGCCTCACATCCAGCCAGGCACTAGGGCCAGGCCAGCATATCTAGTTGAAGAAGGCATTCCCTCCAGGTCACGGCCCCTGGGGCCTGCTCACTGGCCTTCCCCTAGTCCCAGCCCTGCTCCAGAAATACTCGGTCTTACAGGGAAGGCGGGAATGTAAACAGGAGAATTACAGAAAAGTATGGTACATGTTGTGACAGGAGAATGCAGAAATGTGTAGGGATGAGGTTGGAACCATCTGTCTGTGAGGTAGTTCAAGGGTAGCACTGAAGAGGACAATGAACCACTGGGTTTTAAAGGATGAATAAGAACTCCACAGGCAGGCTAGCTGGAAAGGACATTTTTGGCGGAAGAGCATGGGCAAAGGTGTGCTTGTGGCAGTACCAGGATAGATGCCAAATGCAGCCCCTTACTGCCTTCCTCAGGGTTGGCCAAACCAGCACCACAGCCTGACTGACTGCTTTGTTGCAGTAATACCCAAACTGCAAGTCCTGTTCATTCTTCGCTCACACATCCACGTTCAATACAGTGGTCTTTCTAAAGCAGCAGACTCTGCCACCCCCCCCCCCCCCCCCCCCCCCCCCCCCCCGTTTACAATCCTCGGTGTTGTCCCACTGTTGTCAGATTGGGGTCAAGGTCCTACCCAGCCTGTGGGACCCAGGCCCCTCGGCAGTCACAGTGGACTTCCCTTTGCCCACCAGGGCCCCATCTCGATGCTTTCACACGCGCATCTTCCTTCCTTGGGAGCAGGGCCCCGCCTGGAGCCAGGCTGCCTCAGCCCAGAGGAGCTGGGCTCCCTGTCCACCTTATCATTTGTAGTGGGCAGAGAATGTAGTTGTGAGAAGATGGAATGAGACATGCCCTGCCAAATATTTAACTCACATCTCATTCTAGGAAGCATTTAATAAGTGTGACCTATTATGATAATGATGGTGATTTTCTCTCAGGTTTCAGTTTAAATAATAACTTTATTTGAGAAGCCTTCTCTGACCTTCAATCTAAAATAGGTCCCTTGCTATAGCATCCAGTTTGTTTCTCACTTGTCAAAAGCCTGATTAGTTATTATCCAGCATGTCCCCCACCCTGCTGAAAATTTGGGGTCAAAGGAGCAGGGACCGCACCTGCCTCATGCCCTCTGTGGTCTTCCAGGCCTTGGCACAATGCCTCGCACACACCAGGCATTCAGCAAATACTTGCACACAGGAATAAGGAAGTGTGTTTTGAGCCCCCAGTGAAAGATACCACAGGACTATAAAGGTAATAATGATTGCATAATACTTCTAATCCATACCAGATAATTCCTCCCCAGAGGAGGGAAAAGACGATGTAGAATAGCAGCGACCCCCAGATAACAAAATGGTTTATCCAAGTCCAGTAGTGTGTATCTAATGCCAGCTGAAAGAAAAAGATGATTAATGGTGATATTATCTAGACATGTCAATGTGAGGCCATGGCAGGGAAACAAAGCCAGAAAATAATGAAACCAACCAACCAACACCTCCATTTTAGCCAAAATGCCCATATGAAACTGCTTAGGGAAAACAAAACCTTATTCTTCCAAAAAAGATAAGGCATGGGAGACATCCAGTCCTTGTAATCACACCTTCCCTAGGAACTCTCCCAGGGGCCTGGGGAAACGCACCCTGGGAGGCTTTGCGGGGAGGGGGGCAGTCTCAGGGCGACGGCTTAAGGCCTTGGTTCTATTCCTACTAAGGAAATTACTTTGGGATTTTCTTTGTGACACTTTTTAAAATTCAGATAGGTGTGGGGACTTTCATAATAATATCCCATGTAAAATTTGACTTTGAAAATAATTTTAATCTGAATCCTTTTCTAACGACTCACTGACAGATGGGTGAAAAAGGTGACAGATATTAAGAAGTACAAATTGGCAATTATAAAAATAGTCTAGGGTACCAAATACAACATGGGGAATACAGACAACAATATTGTGGTAACTGTGTGTGGTGTCAGATGGGTGCTAGACCTACTGAGACAATCACTTCATAAAGTATACACTGATAAATGTCTAATCACTATGATGAACACCCGAAACTAACAGAATATCGTATGTCAGCTGTAATTAAAAAATAATTTAATAAAAAATAAATTAAAAAAGAAAAGGCTAATTCCTTCACCTATTTTCTGTATAATTCCAGAAATTTGCAAATTGGATCCTGGGGTGGGGTGAACCCCATCTGCGTCTGACTCATTCGAAAGGTGGTGAGAAGACCCCCAACTGGGCCCCAGGGCTGTCCAGGCTGCAGGCAAGGGTTTGTGACTTGAAAGGACTGGTAATTCACAGATGGGGAGGCCTACACCTGCAGGGGCTAACTGTGGCTGGGAGAAGAAGCATCGACACGAGCGAATTTACC
This sequence comes from Anoura caudifer, assembly GCA_004027475.1. NCBI lineage: Eukaryota > Metazoa > Chordata > Mammalia > Chiroptera > Phyllostomidae > Anoura > Anoura caudifer. Next base: position 20,507 of record PVKU01002860.1, read on the forward strand.
TTTAGTGTAACTGTAAATACCATTACAGTGAACACCAGTGTCCCGAAGGTCCAGTTTCCAAATACCTGTGGGGACAAACAGTCCAATCAGTCTCTTGTTAATATGTATTTTTCTCTTTTCACACTCAGACAAGAGTGTTTAGAGAATACATCTCATTATTCGTGCGTGCCAACACTTCGCACCCCAAAGATGCAGGGACTTTGTCCTGTTACTACAAACTAAGAGGAAACGGCAGTAAACACCCTGGGCCGCTCGAGACCCCCCGCTTCCCAGCACCACCCCTATGCTGACAGTCCTGTCACCCCTGATATTGGCCCCCTCCGTGCTGTCAGCAAACAGTCCTAATGTCACAGATTGAGAACAAGAGAAATAACGAAGAGCTGGCATTGTTATTTTATGCAGGGTGCTAACTGTTTTTTCTGTTTTGTGTTTCATGTAGAAGCAACATTTACCTGTTACCTAGTTCTATGCCTTCTGCATGTTCAAGAATAAACCCCGTAGAGTATCTGTCTACTCTCTTTTGGACTCAAGCCAAACACCTGCCTGCTTTGCAAGAAAGGCAAGTGCTAGAACGTTTTGCTAGTAAGCAATGAGAGAAAATCACCACATCACGTACGGGTGACACATGGAGGGGACTTTCCTCGGGAAAATCGCAGGGAAGTGAGAAATGCGGGCAGGTGAGGCAGTGCTGCAGGAAGGCCCCCAGCAGCCGGTCTGATGGCCAGAACCACAGACATGTCAACAGTCCCTCGGAAAAGGCCACCGAGAGGAGCGAACACAGAGCAGGGCCTCGGCAGGGTGCAGGGAAACAGGGATGTGGTGGAAGCACGTAAGAGTCACATCGTGAAAACAACACATTTCTTAACTACAGACAAAGACACAAGCAAAATAAAACACCACTACTTGAGACTTCTTTCTGTTAGAGGGAAAAAATTCAGTGTATAGGAGATTTTATGCTATGAGAGTAAGTTTCTTCAAGATTCCACACAAAGAATCTGGTGTGCCAGATACTTTGAACCCATGCCTCTCTGAAACACTCCTTGTACTTCTTAAAAAGAAAATGAAGCTGTATTTCACAAAGAATTTAAAAACTGGAATACAAACAACTTTCCTCGAGGGTTAACTTTCAACCACAGAAATATGCCTACATATAACTCAATTCAGGTGAATGTGCAGGCTACCCGTCGTGTGATACATTTCGTGAGGGAAGAACTAATGGTAGAGTTCTAGGAGAAAACCTAACTAAAGTATTATTTAGTACTTCGTAGTAAACAGAATTCTTAAGGGCCAACCTCACCCCTCACCCCGAAAACCCACATCTCTTCACAATTTATTCCTCACTTCATCATTGTGATTGAAACTGGCTTTCATCCCTCAGATCCACCTATGCCAAGAACTCTCAATGGGGAGGAGGTGTGGGGTGATTCGGTACCCAAGGGACATCGGCAATGTCTGGAGACATTTTTGGCTGTCGCAATGGTGGGAGGGGTGCTATTGGCATCTAGCCAGAGGTTAGGCAGAGGCCAGGCATCTGCTAACTGTATTGGGCCAGCCCACAACCCAGGAACTGTCTGGCTGCAAATGGCAACAGTGGTCAGGCTGGAAAACCCTCAGAAAAAGTGTTCTCCCTTCAATGCTTAACTTTTTTTATCCTCACCCAAGGATATGCTTATTGATTTCAGAGAGAGGGGAAGGGAGGAATGGAGAGAGGGAGACAAACATCAATGTGACAGAAAAACACTGATTGGCCATCTCTTGTAAGTGCCCTAACCAGGGGCTGAACCGTAACCTAGGCATGTGCCCTGACCCAGTATCGAACCTGCAATCTTTCAGTCTGTCGGATGACATTCCAATCGACTGAGCCACACAGGCCAGGGCAATGCTTAACTTTTGAGGCAGGAAAATTTTACAACTCTGAATTGGGCTGCAGTTTGGCAGAGGCCTACAAAAATGCTGGGCCAGCTGGGTGTTGGAGAACAGAGCGGCTCTGCGTTGTTTTCACTGGAAGCTGATGTCAGCCGGAAGTGAAGGGTGAGCCAGAGGCAGCTCTGGCTCCCACGTGGGTGTCCTAGTGGGACCTGGCGGTAAGGCCATCTCCCTGCCCCGCAGTAAGGCTATCACTCCACTTCCTTATACCCCAGGCCTGCACGTTTGCCACCCTGGCTTGACAGGAAATCTGAAACTCTTTAAAAAGAGTTAGATAATAGCAAATTGTGGAAATGGAGTTGCATAGAAAAGTGTGATAGCACATTATCAACAGCACCACAAGTCAGGGACAAACTCAATCATTCAAGTGACTTCTTTATTTCACTCTCTCCTTGAGGGTAGGGGTGCTTCTCTAGAGTACTGCTGGGCTTTCTCAGATTTGGTAGTTTATGGGAAGCCTGGGATCACAAGTTAGGTGTCCTAATGCCCAGGCTAGTAAAACACATGGGCCTTGCCCATGGCTCAGCTGGTGGGGCGTCATCCCACAAAGAGGAAGGTTGCCAGTTCGATTACCGGTCAGGGCACATGCCTGGGTTGCACATTTCGTCCCTGGTCTGGCACATACAAGAGGCAATCGATTAATGTTTCCCTCTCACATTGATTTTTCTCTCCTTCTCTCTCTCCCTCTCTCTAAAAATAAATAAAATCTTACACACATACACACACACACACACACACACACACACACACACACACACCTGGGCCTCAGGTGTAATTTTACAGGTGAATAGCAACAAAGTACAACTATGTTGAACCCCAGAATTGAGAATTTTGGTTAGATCCCCGGGCAATGCTGGGATCTGCTCTACCCGCACCTGTGTCCTGCAGCTATTTCTGGCTCACTGGCACAGACAGTCATGGTGACATCTCTGTAAGTTCGTCTTAAGTTCCTTTTTTGTTTTAAGGGAGCTCTCAGGCTCATTGCTAACAGTCAATTTATTATTAAAACTCCCATTCTCTCTATAGATTTTGGAGGTGGGACACGGGGTGGTTCATTGGGATACCATCCTCCTTTCTCAAAGGGTTGTCCTGAAGGATGGTCTTTTTCTTTCAAGCAACATAAGTTCCCCATCCCTCCCCCCCATGAAGCCCTGAGTCTGATTTCTTAACTGTTCTCTCTACTGAGCATTTCACTAACTCTATTGCTTCATTCAGATGATAATGAAAATTTAGTAGGATGTCTCTGGAGCAGCCACTCCATCAGATCTAAATTTAATCCCTTCATACACTTTCTCTCTCTTCTGAGGTTTGTATTTTGCAGAAAATTTTCCTGCTTTTTAAAGCCCTAAGATCCAGAGCAATTTAATTTTTATGTGTAAAAATATTCCACAACAAACATGGCTTGTGTGTTTTTTTTTTTTTTCCCCAAGATCACAGTCGTAAGAAACACCTACTACGTTCCCTTCACATACAGATTCCATACTTCCATCAAGTCTGCTGGCATAGTCTGTCCTTGGTGCACTGGCATGCAGTGGCTCAAATTTCAACTATGTTGATCTTACCTGGCTCATACTATACCATGCTCCAAACTTTCAAGTTTTCATCTAGGAATACCCTGCTGTTGTCTTACTATTCTCATTTGAGAAATAACTGTGGCTCGTGATGTCCGTGAGGAAAATGCCCCAAGTGAATTTCTCTTTTTTGAAAGTTACCTATGATTCTAGTGTTCCCTCAACACTATGCATGCTCAGTAAACATTTCTATAGAATGATTTAGGTCTTTAAAAAAAGCGGTCCTCCCCTACTGCCAACAGTGGAATGGGACATCCAAATTATACCACCAAGAAGATGCATTCTTGTTTATCAGGGGACACCACCAGAAAAGTGATGAGCATTATAGTCTCCACGTTGCCCTGCTAACCTAGAACCAAGGGCATCATCCTCGATCACCCGAGACCGTCATGTTTACTTGCACTTTGCAGGTTTACTTGAATTACTACAGAACTAACCTATGATACCATTTTTAGTTTTGCAAGTGATCTCATACTCTTACCCCCAAGCAAACAAGAATTTAAGCATCAACAGTCCAGGATAAGAAAGGCTTCCTCTAGGGATATAACAGCAGACATTGACCCTTGGGCTTGCCCTTCACATCGAGTGGCCTTGGGTTATCCCAACCTCCTGGAGTCCTGTCCTCCCAGTGACAGGGGATAAAAGTGTCCACACTAGGTCCTCCACACACTTGTCACTCATAATTAGGAATACTGAGTATTATTCATTTTGCTCTTACAACTCTTAAGTCTTTAGACTATTTAACTTCCATAGAGCATTAGTGAACTGAAGCAAATTCCACGTCCCAAATGTGTAACTACAGACAAACACCTCACATTAAACACCTTATTTGCACCAACTGTCCCATGTGCTGCCTGATAATACTGTTAGGTGGGATAGATAGGAAACCCAGGCAGGGAGGAGGAGGGAGATATATCTCCCCCGCTAACTCAGCAGTCCTGAGTTTGGTGCAGTAATATTGCCAGGTGTTCCCGCATCACCAGAAACACTATGCTAACACAGGAGGAGGGAAGCCCTTGAGGTTCTATGTATAATTTCCACTATTTGGGAAAGAAAGGCTTGAAACTGTGCATTCCTCCCAAGGCCTGGAACATGGGAGGGGGACCACAGTGCCCAAAGAATCCCATAAAGCACCTTTGGTTAATTGCCTACCTCTGGTCACTCTCTGCTTTACAAGGGAGTCCCTAAGGCTTACAGAAAGAGACCATAAATAACTTTGAGTAACTGCCTCAACTTTAATTAATTGCTTCCTGTCTATCACATATCTGTTTTATAATAAGATGAACAAATGGAGTCTGGAGCAAGATAAGGATTCAGGCTAACAGACCCCCACACACACCTAAGTTTGGGCAGTCACATCCCCCCTGGAAAGCTGGTATCATCTTTATCTACCAATAAATATGTAACTTCTTCACCCCCACCCTGGCAACTATGTTAAGTCCTTAGAACAAAGGACCTGGGGCTCTTGTCACTCCTGCCCTTGCCTCTAGCTGCCCTTACCTTTCCAGGCCCTGAACCTACACCTTCCTCTCCCACCTCAGCAAGGCTCGTTCTCTTCCACTAGAACTGTATCACTAATAAACCCTGCTTGCCCACTAATAGACTTGCTGATCTGTGATTCTTTGCTGTGTCGGCAAGAAGAACTGAGTTTCTCCCGTAACAATGATCACCAGGCATCTCAGAAGCTTTTCACATTACAAGATGTACATTATGTGTGCTCGGTCTTTGTCATGACAGGCCAGTAAGCAGAGGGCTCTCAAAGCTCTTGGCTGATGAGTGGCAAGCCACCCAGTGGGCATTTCTCAGCTGGAGTGGTACAGGCCAACTTGCGTTTTTGTTTTTGTTTTTTATTTTGGTCTCTCTTTGTGTTATTGTTTTGAAGTCTAATTAATAGTTTTGTCCAATAACAGCTGAGCAAAGGCATATGAGTGGTGACTGTGGGAGACAAAAGTGTCACAGAAAAGCATCACCCTAGAAGTTGGTATTAAGGTTCCATAGGGGCTCAGGGCATTCTTAAGGAAACGGGAAATAGGAGATGTATAAGGATTTTGTAGAAATCCTTGGACCGTATGAGGGCCCTTGAAACACCACTGTACCCACAGACCCACAGCGGTACAAGGAGTGGCAGGATGGAAGTTCGGTTGGAGACACATCGGCACTGCAGGAATCTGAGCAGGAGGGGGAGGTGCCAGGAAGGCCTCTTTGCGGTCTGCCACCCAAAGCCACAGCACACTGGCCAGTTAGCACTCCCATTTACAGGGTGCATGCGCCAAGCATGCCTGTTTTGGGGTATCCTTTTCCCCACGTAAGCCTTTTAATAGTACTTCTTGAGACATACCTATCATTTTACTATGTAATACTAAAATCGAAACAATTAAGCAGCAGCATGGAATAAAACAAATAGTACAAATTTTGTACCAAACATCCTGGGTTTGAGTTCTGATTGTCTGACTTTAATTGATCCGAACTTTAATCTCTTTGAACTTTAGTTTCCTCAACCATGACTATGTCCAAGGGCGATTGTAGTTGAGAGGGGATAAGACTTGTGAAAATAAACTGCAAATAAAGTGCCAGATGAGTGGCACCTATTTTAGCTACTATGATCCTGGAATTTCAGTCCTTAGGACACAAAATCTTAGTTCTTTTTAAGATACATGCAAAGTGCTTACTGAAAGTTGAACCATAAAGAAATTTCATAAAAGAAAAACATAAGAACAATAAGACAGCTCTCTTTAAAAAAATTTACTTATTTACTTTTAGAAAGAGGGGAACAGAGGGAGAAAGAGAGGGAGAGAAACGTCAATGCATGAGAGATGTTGCCTCTCACACACCCCAAACTGGGGCTCTGGTCTGAAACCCAGGCATGTGCCCTGACCGGGGCTCAAACCGGTGACCTTTTGGTTGACAGGCCAGCACTCAATCCACTGAGCTGCATCAGCCAGAGCAAGACAGCTCTCTTTAACGACATTTATGACCTGTTAGCATCCAGAAATTATTCAATTAAAATAAACTAAGAGAAAGAATAAACTCTAGAAAAATGTAAAGTTTGTAGAAGAGTGAAATAAGACTTTAAAAAATTCTTAAGATCCATTGAGTGAAAATTGTTTTACGTTATAATGAAAGATAACAGCACCTTTTAGTAATGAGAAATAAGAAACAATTAAATAAATGGGTAAACAAATTCCACAGGACCTGTCGCAAGACCTTTGTGTTTCGGTCCCGCAGTTTTAAGAGATAAATGATACAGGAGGACAAAACGGGGAAAAAGAGGTGTTCTGCCAAATGGGAAATGAAGTAAACCTCCGCTCACAAGTTACCCTTCTGTCACGTCAACAGCAGGGTTTGCTTTTACGGCGAGGTGAACACCCAGGCAGGGAACGATTCTGAAGTGTATTCCACGTCTTTCCCAGTTCTCCCAGGGAGCATGGGTTTCCCGCTTTCAAAACAGTGTCTCAACAGGCCTCGCATGCCTCCGTATGTTGCCTCTTATTGAAGGGAAAGGGAGGTTCAAACAGGTCAGGTTAAAAAACATCACTGATTCAGTGACGACCCTGACACAGAAATTCAGAAGTAAACACCAAGTGCAAATGGTCAGATGACTTCTCCAACACACGATGCACGGGCTTCTCTATGCAACTGTCATCTACAGGGAGGGGAAGGGGGCAGCGGCTAACAGTGTTTCTACTGACAAAGCACACAGAAGAAGTCACATTGGAAAATATTTTCGAGAAATATTTTATCTAGAATGCACTCCAAAAACATAGAGGACACACCCACAATTGTCTTACCATGTGTGTGTTGGTGGTCATTATCTGAGAGTGGGAAGGAAAGCGAGTCGCAAAAAGAAAAAAAGCAAGATACAAATAAAACAAACCCTAGAAATTATGCAAACAACCAGAGAGCTGATGTCTATTAGAAACTATCAATCTACTCAATGCAAGGAGAACAGATACTTAAGTACATGTGGAAAAATGCTAAAATGTGTTAAATACAAAATTAATTCCCACATTAAATAAGCCATACCTGAACGATCTAACTAAACTACTAGACACATAGCTGATGGTGGAATATAAGTTACAAAGGGAAAGTCTGCATACCCTCAGGACGGGTATTTCCCAGAGTCGGCAGAGCTCTGCAGAGCTCCGCAGAGCAGGGCACTTGCTGATGTACTATGTACAGCGATTTGGTAGCTAGGTACCCAGGTATCAGGACACCCCACAGGCTGTGCTGAGTGACTGCACTGAACAATGATCACACGCAATTTCAGGGTTATTCCCAAGCAGCCAAGTCAACAAGACCCGGTTCCATACTAACCTGTCCGTTGCTGGTCACTGTTGTATTTTCAAACATGAAGTAAGCACCAAAGAAAAATACTAGAGCGTCGAATACTCCTAAGAATGTCCAGTAAATGAACACTCGCCAGCGGAGTAGGGCATTCTTGGCGATATCTCTGTGTAAGTAAACGGTGGAACATAGTGACTGCATTCCATCGAAACCAGGCTCACTGCCTGACCTGGCCACCCCCATGTGCTCTGCAGTGACCAGTCCAGTAAGGGGCTCTAAGTCACGGAGAGATTCCCTCAGTGATAACATGTGACAAAACCCCACAAAGCTGTAGGGCAGTATCACAACCAGGGTCCTGACGAGGATACCATCTGCCCATCTTACTCAGTAACCCAGTTTAACAGCATCTACCTGTATTTTTTATCACAACTACATGTGAATCTAAACTTTTCTAAGTTTAATTTAAAAAGCCACAAAAAACCCAGTAACATGTTGAATTTGCCAGAGATCCTGGAGTGCAGTGCTCAAATAGCAGACAAAAATCTTTTCCTTATTATTAAAGAGTACTTTTCAGCAGAAAAGAGCACACCAAGATATGATCTGTTAACGTTTCCTCCCTCACTGAATAGTACATATGTGGTTTTTAAAGACTAATTCAGGCCACAAATCCACTGGGGTCACAAGGGGATAGAAATTCTTCTCCCTGGTCCTTTCATAATTATTACAAAACATGGCAAAATACTAACTGGTTTAATATGCACATTTCAAGTGCAACATAAATCTGTATAAATTTGAAGTATGATCAGTTGGTAAAAGCAAGCGTATCAGCTGACACTGAATGTTTCTGGTTTTTAAATAATTCAAGGAGGCATTTATCTGAAGGTGTTGCTCTGTGGCTACCTCGGTATTCCCTGTGCGCTAAAGCAAGCGTGTCTCTGAGGCTCAGCACCTGTAGAGAGAAGGGTCCCTCTTGAGCGTGTCTATGCTCACGTGCTGCTCCATCAGGCTGTACAGGAGAATTGGGAGGGACGTGAAACTGATGTTGTACAGTGTCAGGTAGGCCGTGTCGTACAGAGTCTGCAGGAAGGAAAAATCAACTGAAAACAATACCCATGCACCTTGATAAAGTTTTTTGATGTTTTCTTAAATATGTATTTTTTAATATATATTTTTTTAATTTGCAAAGACTTACTAACACAAGCATTCTGACACACATACAGAGTGTTCTTTCTACAGATTTAGAAGGACCAGGACCATTTTCAAAGCTTCATGATGTCAACCAGTCAGAATTAAAATCAGGGCCAAGAGAAGGCCTGACTGTGACCCACTCCATTTGGCCACTGCAAACTTGCAACAAAAAAAAATTGCAGAAAAGTTTGTAATTTTTGGTTGCCATCTTCAAGCTTCCATCTTCCCCAGCCCCAGACCCTTCAGATGGAAGCAGCTAGCCCACAGTTCATCTGAGCAGGACAGAAAAACAAGTGAGTGACAGAAAGAGAGTGCCCCGAGGGTGAGGGTCCCTTCTCCCGCCAGATGGTTTACACTCCTCCACTCCTCACTTGAAAGTGTCAGAAGCCGATGGTGAGACACTGAGGAGAGGATCTCACATTTAGATTGGATCCTTTCAGTCAGGGTCAGAAAGCCCAACACCGCTCTCCTGGGCCCGGGGTAGGCAGGTTCTGGGCATACCACTCGCTGGCATGCATGGGAGAGCCTGCAGTCAGCAGACATGGGCCCCTCCACACCACACCGCTCCTCACCCTACCTGCTGCCAGCATTGCTGAGGGCAGCGAGGCTGAGGGCACTTGGGCTCCCCTCACCATCCTGGCCTGCCTGCCTCTGCAGTCCACTCTCCCCCTACTGCAGCCACCCACATGTGGGAGGGAGATAAGGCTCCAGGGAGCTTCTGACTTGAGATATTAGGACTCACCTGTTGTGAAAACCCACAGAAGAACTGGTATAAAAACTGAGGGAAAATGAAGCAGACATTCTGAAAGACAAATCACATGCCTGTTAGTTCCAGGGCATACTGTAAGAGGCATCTAATCTCCAAGAGGTTGTCCACGTGCCACCATTTTATCTGAGGACAGGGCCCCCAAAGTGTCCTACGTTCTTAGAAAAGCAGGCAATGATGGACTTTAACTTTTTCTCTTTTTTAATAGCATCTGCAATGCATATGTGACCACGTTCTGGTCACTCTGAGAACATGTAATATACAGGGAAATTGGTTAAAGAGAAATGAGGAGGCAGTGTTTTCAGTATAAACAGAAAAGAATTACACTGCATAATGAATTAAAATTATGTCAAGGAATTTTAAAAGAATGCCCCTTCCCCATTCCTTTCATAACTGATCTCTTCTTATCAGTTCCACATTAAATTGGGTGAATGTGAGAAAAGTGCTAGGATCAACCCCTCGCTTGCTGACTGATACTTCTTGTAGCTCCGAGGCATCTGTCAAATGTGCCATTCCATTGTGGACCTTATATTTCACTGAAACAGTGACAGGAGCAAGAGAATCCTTCCTACCTTATAAAAGAAGTATTGCACAAGCTCAGATATCCTAATGTAATAAAAATGCCCATGAACGAGCAGCATCTTCTTTAAATGCTTAAATTTCGGTATTGCATAGTCACTGTTCCTTGCAGCCTGACGACCTTCCTTTCCGATGACGCCTGTTAGAAGGAAACAAATGTGCTGAATAGAGTCTCTCAACACCACGCATGTGAAAATGGGAGTAAGCAAGATAAGGTTAGATCCAACCACTAATGTGACATTTCCTAGTTATGAATGGACAAAACCACAGACGCTGCTCTAAATGTGCCATCTGAAGCCTATGGTCTTGCCATTTGGCTGAATCCCCTTGTTGTCCAGCTGAGTGATAAATCTCAGCTACCAAGATGTGCAGGCAATTGAAGAAGAAGAGGCTTACCTATGCCCACATGGGCCTCCAGGATCATGCTGACGTCATTTGCGCCGTCACCAATTGCTAATGTAATAGGGTGCTCTTTTGAAAGTTTGATTAGTTTAACAATCTGGAAAGGAAATAAAATACAGAATTGATCTTCTCTGTTATTTTTGCTCAGGTTACTCCTTAACTAGGCATAAATACGAAATATATAAAGTTAAGCAAGAAAAATGGAAAGATTGTTTGCTTAGAGTGAAGGTACTACATTCAATCTATTTTACCCATTTATGATGAAATCTATTTCATTTCAAAGGCAAAACAAATAAAGCAGAAGTAGCTAAGGCATGACTACAATGAGGTAAGTTGGGAAGGACTGGTGGGCAAACTCTGAAGCTAGAGACATAAAATACGGGAAGCAGTTTTCAGTAACTGCTACACTCATATATTTAAATACACAGGGAAAAATCTGAACATTGTATTCCATCAGAAAATACTGCTATTCCAAACTGTTTGATAGCAAGCATCTACTTTTTAAAATAAGCTATTCTTAATGCTATTTAATTTTCAAATTTGTCATGCGTATAAAATCAAATCTGACAATCTAATGAAATTAATAAATTTCAAATGTCTTAGCCAATTTCTTTATAAAATATACATTTTTCCACCTATGTGTCTAAATGATGGTTTGAGATATAAGACTAAAAAGATGAGGGAAAATGCAAGGATTGCTTTCTTGCGTCAAGATGAGAGACTGAGACACAAATTAATTTGTACAAAAGCTTGCTTAACTAAGAACTTAAAAAAAAGTACCATGTAGCACATATAAGGGTTACACAGAATCAAACACATAAGTTGGAGGGCAGGGAATAAAACCATTTTTATCTCAGATACAACATACATGAATTTTTGAGTCTCAACTTGTCTGCACGGAGAATTACACAGGGATACCCGGTGCTGTATTTTGAGTGACCCCACCACTTAACAGATTAGTGCAGCACGTGTGCAAGAATGCTAAAAAATAAGCTCTTTGCACGTGGTTTTCAGTATTTCACCTTAATCACTGGGGATACTCGGAGAAGTTATGGTTTTCTCTCATGAACAATTCACTAGAAATTGATCTAGTCTATCTACAATGTGGTTTAACAAAACTGGAACTGTTTTAGGTTTACTGATATCAGAACGAAACCCATGTTCACATATATATTCCATAATGCTTTAAAAACACTTTTTAAAACACCATCAGGTGTGTGTTTCCACAACAATATGTTGCAGTGTGTAGAACATGAGTTTGGAGTCTGACAAACCAGAAACAAAATTTTTTCCAAATCCATCCTTTTAGAAAAATTCACCCTGAACATCACTCACCTAACAGGGTCATTCTGACAGTTAAATGGGTTCATGTCTGCGTCTGTTCTGGCTCAACCGTGCTAGTGCCGCGCCTTTCATCTGTAGTTTACATTTCTGTAACTGACACGCCTTTGGGATACGGTTTACTTTATAAGAGACGTCAGAGACAGCTCTCCTGGCCTTTGCACGGAAAGGGTCATTCACTTGATTCAGTTAGCTCTTACTAATCATGACAAGCAGAATAAGATATGTGTTTCAAATTTCTACCTTACTTGCTTCTATGTAAAAAAAAGGTGGTAATTTGCTAGATTTCAAAACAAACAAAAAACCACAGGTTGTAGGCACTGATTAACGGTTTTCAGTATTTAAATACCCAGCAATCAGAGCTAATTCCGAGGGACAGGCGCTCGGACCTGAGCCTTCTGCAGCGGAGCCATCCGGCAGCACAGCACGGCACTGCAGTTCCGGCAGATCTCAAGGAACAGTTCTCTGTAGTTGCTGGAGCTTCCGTCTTCTCGGGGCTTCATTATTAACGAGAGCGCCGCTCCGTCGATAATTAAACCATAGTCTTGCATATCTGTTGAAAGTCTGTTAGATACACAAACCAGAGAGTTGCTCAGAACTAAATTTATAGATTTTAGAAGACTATGTAATGTCTGCCAGTATCTACAGGTGCTGCAAATCCAGGATCAGGGACCAAGAAACCAGCACAGTAAGTCCTCATCTGATGTTGTCAGTAGGTTCTGAGACTTTAAGCAAAGTGAAGTGTCAGGAAATCAGTTTTACCGTAGGCTGATACACACAAAAGTTAAGTTTCTATGGAGTCTCGTCGTAACAAAACAACACTGAATGAAAGAATGTTATTGAGGACCTGCTATACAGCAATCCTCACCTTTACCCTCCGGAAAAACATTCCAAGAACCCCCCAGTGGATGCCTGAAAAGGAAGGCTGTCTTGAAAACCCTATATATACTATGTTTTTTTCCTGTGCAAACATACCTGTGATAAAGTTTAATTATATAAATTGGCACAGTAAGACATAAACAATAAATAATAAACTAGAACAATTATAATAATACACTGTGAAAAAGGTTATGCAAATGTGGTCTCTCTCCTGTGGACAGACTGAACAAAGGGGATGAGCTGCGTTCCGGGTGTGATGGGGCAGGATGGTTCAAGAGGTCACCACACTGCTCAGAACAGTGCACAGTGAAAACCTATGAATTACTTGTGGAATTTTCCATTTAATATTTTCTGACCATGGGTGACTGCAGGAAACTGAAACTGTGGAAAGCAAAACCATGGATGGAGGGGGGTGACTGTATTTCTTGTTTTAGTGATACGGTCTTTACAGTATTGAATACAATGCCTTCGACTGAATTTTAAAATTATGTTTTAATTAAACATTCACATTTCACTTAAGCAAAGCAAACACAGAATTCTAACTGTGGATTCATGGGCTATTTCGGTATTTCTCAACGACAGAAGGAGAACATTTATCTCGCAGTCTAAAAAGGTCAGTCTGTATTCCCAAACTTCCTGCCACCTCGGCCAACCTCAGTCTTCATCTTTACAGCTACTGTCTCCTTGGTGTTCTGCCTGAATGACCTGAGTTGGGAAGAACATGATCATAACATTTGCCTTTGCTCGGTTTTGAAATTATAAGGAACATTTCTAATCTCCAAAAGGAATTCTTCAGATCAGGTGAAGGGAAGTATTTTTGCACTATTTATGAACAATTTAAAACCTGCATATGATTAGAGACACTTTTGTTTTACTTACATTAATGACAATCTAAAACAACTCAAATAATCTATTCTTAGATCATGTACCTAACACCAGCAAGAACAATATGGGTAAAATGTATCAGAATAAATTCTGAATATTGCTGGAGAAAGCCAACTCTGGCGCATGCACTGTTTCGTCTTAGACAAGCAAATGCCTTATTATTGTTTCCTTCCCTGATCTGGCAGATGCACCCAGGAATTCAAAATATGCCCCCCTGAGTGTCTTAGAAACAGATGAGAATGACCCCATTCATATTTTGTAACCGAATCAACCAGATCTTCTGCATCCTTTAACCAGCAGTTGGAAAGTAAACACACACATACACTGTCTTGTGCAAAAGGACATGTTTTAGTTGCAAAAAGAAATAACTCAGGTCATGCTTCAGGTGGTCCCTCTCACTGTGCTGATGCTGAGTCTGGTGGGGGAGGCAGACCCACGCTCCCAGCAAGGGTGCTGAGGCTCTATGCTCCCACCTGGAAATCATTTCAGTCCTTCTGAAAACATCTCGTGCAGTGGGGAAGGGGGGCTGCCACCTACCCTGAGAGGTTGTCCCTGGTTAAGCTGCCGCTGTAGCGTAGGACAGTTTTACTCAGCTCAAACAGGACGTCATGTAAACTCTGCTCCTCAATTTTCTTGGTGGTTAGCTCAAGCAGCTGTGTGTTTCTCCTGAAAAGCTTGCAGGCGTAGCAGGTGGCAGCCGCTGTCTCCATCTTGTCTCCGGTGAGAACCCAGACCTTGATCCCTGCCTTCTGCAGAGCTTCTATGGTGTCGGCCGCCTTCTCCTGCAGCCTGCCAACAGAAGAATGAGACACAACATACCCCAGGGCTGACAAAGGCAAATCTGAACAAGCACTTCAGAAACTTGTGGTCCACTAACATATCTAAGCCCTGCAAATCAGAAAGCATCATAGTGCTGGCTCATGATCCTAAAGTGCCTGAATCTGTTTTTAAAGTGTATTAATTTCTTTTACAAAAAAACTATTTTCTAATAACAAATAGACAAACATGGAAAAAAGATTAGGCAGCAAATGGTCATCTTGTGTAGCTGCCATATGCCAGAATGGACGGCAGTTTTCTGTCTAGCTGGGACTCACTACCTGCAGAGGAGTTTAGGTGGAAGGACAACGTTTCCAACAGCAACAACAACAAAAGTCTAAATCAGGGGAAAATGAGATCTGAAAAAGAGATGGGGGGTGATATTCATCATCTTTTCTTTTGGCGTAAACTGTTCAAATTTTGCACTTATTAAATTGGAGCCCAGGCTCCTCTAAATCACATCAAAGGCTGATCGCGCTCATAGTACTTCTGCAACTGGCTGGCAGGCATCGCAAGCTTAGCATGGCAGCTGCTGGGTGAAGCGCTTTTCATGGGACATTTCACTTTTACAAGCAGCTTAAGGGTTGAGGACTTTATTATCACCCCATTTCATGTTAGGAAACTCAAAGCTTGAAGAGGTTACAAAACATATCTGAGGATAAATGGCTCTCTTTAACGCTGGTCCCACTGGCTCACTGTCTGCGGAAGTCTGGCATCAAAACCAAGCTTGCCTCTTTCAATGGGGAGGGCGGTGTCATGTTTTTTTGAAATTTTAGAGTCTTAGGTTTTGATAGGTACTGTGTCTCTGCCAAGCACTGAGCAAAAGAAATGGGTTCGGATTCTAAATGTAATGATTTGGTTAGATTCTAAAACGAGCCTCCTAGGGGAAAGTCTGGAGATCACACAGTCACAGTACTCTAGACACAGAAAAAATTTCTGATTTCATCATTGTTTTGGGCAAAGGAAACTGAGGCTGAGAACGGTCTTCAAAGATGCTGGCTAGAAATGTTAAAGACATAAACAAATATCATCACTTCAAAGTCACTGGTCCTCATAAGCTGCCCCTACCCCGGTATCTACTCTCAATATTTAGAGGTCCCATCTCCCCACTGAGTTGATCTGCTCCCGTGACCTGCTCGAGGAGCCCTTGTACATCAGCTCTGCCTGCTTCCTTCCTTCCATTCGTAAGATCCTTTCACTTTCCTACCACTTCCTTCGAGGACCAGGTCCAACCCTTCCCCAGGCCAACGCCACCCTCCTGCATGTGTCTCTCCTTCCTAACACACAGCCCTGTCCTATGACTATGGCTGCCATTCTAAACCTGTCCTGTACACGTTATGCTGCTCATGTTCATACCTGTGTCTATACCCGTTATAGTCTGGACTGAATGAGGAAAGGAACAACAACAAAAGCCCCAGACAAACTCAAAACTTCCTACATTGCCCAATCTTATGCTATCGAGATTGAGAATGTAGTAAATGCTTGTGGAAGACACCAGAAAATGTAGGTTTCAAGCTAAGGATTTCAATTTTGGATCAATATATAGATCTTAAAGACTTTCAAATTTTATGAGAAATAAAGTCTCAGTAAATTTCCTGAAGCTTCTGTTTCATTCTTTTAAATTGGGATTTTTTTTTCTTTTACAATCCTTCAAAATAAATTGTCATCCATTCCTTTCACTCTGCTGTTAAGACAACACAGTAGACCAATGACAATTTCTCAGTGCATTAAGCCTTAAATAACCTTTAATTCTTCTTATGGACTTTGATAGCTTAGAGGCTCTTTCTTTGGAGGCATTCCAAAGTCTGTAGTCAGTAATTTTATCAGTTATTAATATTATATTGTTATTTGCAATATTCCACTTGATTATTTTAAATTTCTTCAATGAGTAGTGACCAATACATTGAGTATATGAAGGCCTAAACTGTTACACCTGTGTTTGGAAAGAACTAGGAATGAATTCAGGAACGGGATTAGTTATTGATTCCACTCTAACGAATAACGTACAACCCTGTATTATCTTGACAGCACGTAATGCAATGCAAAAGTGCTGACTATTTCTGGTTCCTTCTGGGAAAGTGCAAATGCAGGCATCTGATTCAAGGGGAAGTACATCATCCTGCCGTGAGCTCCCTGCGACAGCAGGCCAGGGCATGCAGGCAGACGGCCTGGCTCTCCCCGACGCAGCACGGGCACGTCCCCGTTTGAAGTAGCTGACACACTTCCTCCCGAAGCGCCCTGTGCGGCCCAAGCCATCGAATCGCATCGTGCTTGGCTTCTGGAGACAAGGCATAGCGTTTACTTTACCGATCTTCAACGGCGGTAGCACCAAGCAGGATAAGATCTTTCTCTATCTGCTCATAGGCTTCTGCCAACTTCTTTTCTCGATCTTGAAGTGCCACCTTGGCAGCCTGTAGCAATTTACAGATGCCTTCGTATTCTTCTGGGATGAGCTTTTTGTAGGCAACACACAAAGTCCGAAGGCCCTCCTGTGGGATATAATGCATTTCACATGAATTCAAGGGTCCCCGTGCCGAAATAGTGTTTTTTAATAGCTTTCTCAATATTTCCTTTCTCTGATTAGAATGACTAATCAAAGAATTATAAACCAACCAACCCTAAAAGGGGCTGATATTTTACAACAGAGTTATTCATATGCACATTAAGTAGAATGATGATAGATTATATAAAAATTCAAACTGGCAAGCATGGGAATAAATAATAAAATCAGGGCCACCGAAAGATAAGCCTTTGTTCTTTTATTTCGATGAATGAAGAGAGTTAAACTTTTCTTAGGGTAAGTTTAACTCTTAGAATAAACTTTTTCTTAAGATAGTAATTTGAAATTTCATGGCAAATATAAAATGATATTTCTAAAGTCACGTGTTTTGTGTGGGAGTTTGTAACACAATTTGATCTTATTTAGCACTCACCGAATGAAATGGCTAAGTTAGTTATTGAACCTACTGGGTCCACAGGAGAGTGAAACAAGAATCTAAGAGTGACAGATTCTCTGCTGTGACCATAATTCTGGAGGTCACCACACACAGAGAATGTGCCACCCCAGCCAGGGAGGCACAAGTGAGCTGGTTGTTTGGAGCCTGAGGAGGCCATGCCTGGAGCACCTTGATTCCATCAGTGTATTTGTCTGGGGCTTTAACAACAGGATGTGCCTGTGCCTTCCTGTCTAGCAGGATGGCTACGGGGAGATGGTCTTCTGTCCCCACAAAGGGGTGCTGCCAGACTCCCAGGAGTGAGAGAAGGCTCATGGCATGAGCTGAAGGAAATGGGCATCTTTCCCTTGTGAACTGCGGCAGACAGAATGGCTGCAGCAAACCTCAATGCCAGAAAGCAAAGTCATTAAAAAGAATTGAAAGAGGGTTTAAAGCTAGTTATAAGGGAAAAGGACTACATGATTAAGACACATGTCATGGATTGGAAGTCCTGTTCCCACTTCTACAGAAGCTCCTAGGTTAGGAGATGTAACACCATAATCACATGGATACACCGAGTTTTAGCATCTGGATTTTCCCAGGGCCCAAGCAGCTGGTGTTTAGATAGAACACACTGAATTCCAGTGCTGGTGCCACGAGCTTCCTTTCATCCAGATATGACTTTCCTCTGAAGAAGCGGGAAGGATGCCCAGGAAAACTCGGGGGCAGAGAACACCTCCTCCCCGGTCCTGGGCAGAGATCCCAGGGTTCAACAGGGAACATCCTCTGTCCAGAGGCCATCCTTTGCACTTGTGTGGTGATCAGTGTGGCCAGTGTCACAGAGTCATCTGGCCCCAGGGGAAAAAGGCCTCAGGGTCATTGCAGGTGCAGATATGAAGTGACTTGCAGATGGGGCTGCCCCTCAGGGGAAACTTCATACACCCTGTATTAAAACTCATGGCCTGCACATGAACTACATTCTGTGTGTGCACACGTAAGGGCTTAGAAGCAGCCCTTCCTCTTCCACTACAACAGGTTCCTCACCTCTGTAGGCAGGAGAAATTAGGGACATTGTTATTTTCATGATCCCACACATAAAAGGTTCAATAATCTTAAACCTGCAGTTTATTTACTGATTCCTGCTGGTTTAATGGCAGCTGCTTTGTTTGACTGGTACGTAATACTAGGTACTTTAATAAGAACTTAAAGCCAAAGGATTTGCACATGACAGCAACATTTAACAAAGTTTAAAAGTGAAGCAGCTGCTGCAGATGCATGGTCTCATGCTAAAAAGGGTGCATCTCAGACAACAGAGATTTACAATGCTGTGATATCTAGAGTAAAGATGCAGGAATGTGTCTGTGAAGAGTCACACATCACCTGCTTAGGATCTGATGTGGAGGTGAGGAGGGTGGCAAAGATGCACAGCTTGTCCCACACCCACAGCAGACCTGGAAGAGGGGGAACTGGAGCCATGGGCGGGGCCGGGTGGGAGGGGAGAGTGATGACAAACTGAGCAGTGTTGCTGAAGTTGTAGAGCAGACTGAACTACATGCTTTAGAATGAGGTGAGGGAAGAAAACCCAACAGGTGAAGATACACAAAGCATAGATGCCAACTGATGTTTGAAAGGAATCACAAGAAATCATTCAGGATAAAGGTAGTCTCTCCAATACATCATCACAAATGTGCTTGTAATTTGGACCCCCCAATCATCAACCAACCAACCTAGCCCCCACGTCAAAATTAAAAAACAAAAACCACACAACAGTCTCCTGAGTGAGCGTGCTGTGGGCAGTGCCCAGGAAAGGAGTGCCACACTGGGGAATTGTGCATGTGGTGCACACATGGCCCATTCTGACTTGTGAGTGGACCTCTCAGGGAACAGCACACGGCGCTCGCGCTCAGTTGGGAGCTTTTCCTTCCTGACGTGGGAGAAGCAGCGTGATGCTGGCCCGCTCTGCCCGCTAGCTCACCACAGCATTGCGTTCCACTCTGGATCGGATCTGATCCACTTTGCCTTCTATTACTCGGGGAAATATTGAAGAATCTGCTCCTTTGCAAAACAGATAAATTTCTCCTATAAAATGAGAAAAAAAAAGGTGTTTAATTTAATCACAACTTGGGGGAGACTAAATTATTTTTCACATTCTGCTATTCAGAAACGAAACAAGGATACCTGTGCTGAGACTGCTCTGAAGGAGATTTCAGTAGATCAGCGAACCCGTCAACTCAGGAAGGCAGATTGCCCCAAAGTTATGTTTTGTCCCTACAACACTAGGAATTGCATAGGAAAGCCGTGAACCAGGAAAAGACCTAGCTCCTGGGTGTCCTTCCTCTTGTCACTTCTGCCTTCTCTCCGGTTGGGATATGAGTGAGGAATACAGTGACCTTGGGCCCAGCGAGTGGCGTAAGATAACTAAGGATGTGGCTGACCAAAAGTGCCCACAGCAATTTGCTGAAAAGTGCCTTCAGCAATACCAGAAGCTAAACATCAAATCTCGTTAAAATGCAATGCATTTTGACACAGAACACTCCATCTGAGTCATCTTTTGCATTAACACGAGTTACAAGAAATATATTTCATCATTTTTGCCCCACCCTTCAAGTAATGTCCCAATTACTTCACACATATTTGTACTCTAGATGCATGCTTCTCCTCCCTCAAGATAAAAGGATTTCCTCTTCCAGATAAGCAGGAGGAACCTCTCTAGCAGCTGACAAAAAGGAGATTAGAGAGACAGAAGGCACTGAAACAACAGGCCTGGCACATGGAGGCTCCTCCTCTTTCAGTGAGGAATCTTCAAGCCTGCAGAGCCATACGGCACTTTGCCCGGTGGGCTTCGTCTGTATTTGGCTTACGGAAAGAAATACCGTGGTGGCCCACCACAGCGACTAACGGGCCTTGGGCAGGGGCACTGCCACGGTGACCTGCGTTGTATTCTTAATTTATCTTCAGACTTTAAGCTCAAGCGCTGAGCTCCCTGGCTTGGGGTTGGTCCCTAGAAACCCTAGATACAGGTGGCCCTCAGAAGTATGTCCGGGAAACCAAACCCACAGGCACCAGGAGAAGCAGACAGTTGTCCCATTGCAGCCAGTTCCCCCAGGTGGGGGGACCAGGAGGGGCTGTGGCGGGGCACGCTCCTGGGCTGGTGGCTAGTGAGCATAGCAGCGGGTGCACATGGGGATCCCATACAAGGGCCCATGAACTCAGCTGTGGCATACAGAGCCCACCTTGGCTTACTTCCTTGATCCCAGAAAGAACTGACTACTGTGATATACACACAAACACAGCGAAAACATTTAAGCACAGCACAATTTATGCTCACGCAAGTCCTGAAATTACACTGAGGGTAGTGTCAACCTTCGGACACAATGGATGGTGTCTGGTGAGGTCTCCGCTGCCAGCACGAACTGAGCTGTGGCTGAGCGAAGGCTGGGCCAGCACCGGGAGCACGGCCAGCTGCCCTGAGCAGGAATCGATGAGAGTAGGAAGTCCGATCCCCAGAGGACACCTACACACCCACGCAGGTTTGTGACCTGGGATTCTTAGTCACATACTAACCAGCCTGATGTCAGAATCCATTCCTGACTACCAGATAATTTCTAGCTAATGCTCCGGAGTCATCAGGTACAGTTTAGAACAACTGTAGTCCAGACAACACAGTGATACAACCTTAAACAACAATACATTTTTTTCCCTAGGAAAATCATGGATGACTGATGGTAAAGGCTTAAATTC
Organism: Anoura caudifer; assembly: GCA_004027475.1. Classification (NCBI taxonomy): domain Eukaryota; kingdom Metazoa; phylum Chordata; class Mammalia; order Chiroptera; family Phyllostomidae; genus Anoura; species Anoura caudifer. Next base: position 41,818 of record PVKU01002860.1, read on the forward strand.
CCACTGTCACAACCTGTCAGTTCCTCTACTCCCACTTTAGACATGGGACATGTTCAGCCTTAAGGTCCGGGTGAGGAGAACCTTGGACATAAAACCATCCACAATATAAAGCAAAATTTAATCTGCAAAGGACAAGAGCAGGTAGTATTTGGCACCAGCTTTAGATCCTGCTTTATCCAGTTTTGTAAACAAGCAAGGAGTTACTGACCCAGTGCACACACAGGTGATGGTAAGAAAGCAGTACACAGGTGACATGATCTTAACCTACAGCAGAGCAACCTGTGGTACTGAGGCTCAGCTTGATGACTACAGCACACTTCTCAGTGAAGAGCCCTCAGAGATAAGTTCAAGTTGTCAACTGGCTGCTGTGGCTTATGGCCTCCAGTCTCCCCTAATGGAGTCAACCCTCCATTAGGCTCTGAAACCAGCACAATTAGCGTCATCTCCAGGGATGCGTTCCTACTTAGAGAACAACTTGTTGAACTGAATATTCAGACTTCTCTTAAAATTAATTGGTGCAGTGGCCAGTTTAGATGGCATGACAGTTTCCCCTGGTAGGCCTGTAGTTCCTCAAAGATGCCTTCAGAAACATGTAGTATCTCGTGGAAGGGATATTTTAATGATGTGAATGCCTTGGGCATAAATTCTTAATGTGACCCGGCTCCTTTTTGATCTCTTGTGACGCCCTTTTTGATAAATGGAAGCTGTTTACAAAGATTCCCTGGTATATCCCCAGGTACCAGGGCTGTGGCCACGCAGTTCGGGAGAAAGCATGGGTAGGGCAGAAGATGGCTTGTGGGTAACTTATGCATTGCTTCCTGAGATTGTGATCATTATTGCCGGTGCAGGAACTTTGCCGAAGCATGATTCAGTTCCTGGACTTCACATTTGTAAGGGGTGAAAAATCACCAGACAAAAAGTTTTTTTGTGTGTGCATTGCCTTTCTTCTGCATAATTCTGAATAGCTCACATTCGTTCATGCACAGTGCAATAATTTCCTGCACTTGGGTGAGCATTAGCGCATCTATCTGAACTTGTTCCAAACACCACAGGGCATATGCTCCCCATGTCCTGCTGACCCAGTGGTAAAACCTATTTCCATGTGCACGGGCAATATTATATTGCACGTTACTTCATGTCCCATGACACTCAGGGCAGGTTGCGTTGGTGGAGCCACTCCTGCCCACGTTTGATAACTGGTGCAGAGGTGAGGGAAGCGCGTAGATAAGAGAACCAGCTCTGCGACAGCCAGCACAGCTCCCAGCGCAGAATCCTCACCAGGCTCGTTATCCAGCATGTGGAACTCAACTCCTTGAAAATGACTTTCGGGGTGCTGCTGAAAGACAGGCCTTCAGCAGCCTCCACGGACTTAGATGAGAAAACAAGGGATTGCTGGTTCTATCAGAAGGAAGTCGGAATGGCTCTGTTTAGGAAAGGATACTCTGTTTACTTCCCATTGAAACGAAATTCTCTCATCATGAGTTTGAGATACGGGCTGACGTAAAATTCCCCAACATGCCCTCAGATCTCTATTTTAGGGTTAGTCTGTTTAGTTCCAGGTAGTGGCTACATTTGGTTGCTCACCAGGCAACTTTCCAAAGAGATAAACACAGTCTGGTATTGCTGAGTTTTAAGAAACCAAAAAGAATAAGATCCCCCTGGCTGGTGTGGCTCAGTGAATTGAGCACTGGACTGAGAACCAAAGGATTGCAGGTTTAATTCCCAGTTAAGGCACATGCCTGAGTTGTAGCCAGGTCCCCAGTATGGGGTGCACAAGAGGCAACCACACATTGATGTTTCTCTCCCTCTCTCTCCCCTTCTCCTCTCTCTAAAATAAATAAATAAATAAAATCTTAAAAAAAAGATTTCATATCTCTCGATATAAATGCCATTTTGAAATTGCCTAGTAAATTGAATTTAGCAGTATTTACCGAGCAGTCAGAAGCACTGTGGTGGGGACATTACTGAGGAAAGTGTAGGCTCTGTATTTAGGATGCCTGTAGTCTAGCCAGGTCAGAAGACAAACAGCTCATCTGACTGAGGCAACCAGGACAGGCTTATCAGGTGGCTACTGAGCTATGCTTGGAAAGGTGCAAATGAGCAAGAGGGCTTCTAAGTGAAAAAGTCCCTGCCAGGTAGAGGGCCTGCAGGTGGAAAAGCCCACACCTGGTAGAGGGCCCCCAGTTGGAAAAGTCCATGCAGTGCACATTCTGAGGAGGCCTGGGAACGAAAGCTAGGAAGACAGTTCAGGGACTCAGTGAAAAAATGGGAGATGTGGCTGCCTCATAGAGAACAGGAGCCCACCAGGCCCCCGGCCAGGACAGTGAGCACTCAGGGGTCTTAAAAAGACTGACATGGGAGCAGGACAATAGAGGGGCAGAGAGTGCAGGTGGAGACCTTTGCAAGCAGGTGCTCTTGTGTGAGGACTGAAAGGGCATGAGCAGGGCTTGCAGTCGAGGAAACCAAAGGTGAGGAACCTGCCAGCCTAAGGGTCACTCCACCCTGGGAGAGAAACAGGAACGTGAGCAGCCGAGGAGTCACCTACAGTGAGCGTGAGGAGTTGTGTGACCCCCTGTGGGGCTGAGGAGTTGTGTGACCTGTAGTTGCTTCATCTATATTTTTCAAAAAAGAGAATAAATGGTTGACTTTTTAAAGTTCCTAAAGAAGGTAAGCATCAAAGTAAAACATAAACACAATGTATAATTGAAGAAATTAAGGAAAAGTAAATTTCTACCTGTAGCAGATCTCACAATCACACTCATTCTCCTTCGTACTGAGTCAAAGCTCAAAATTTCCAGCAATTCAAACCTGGACAAAAGATTAAAAATGGTTTTTAATACCCATCTAGCTTTGTGTGCCATGGCATCTGAGCATTAATCAGCCTTTTCAGAGGAGTGTCTGGGGCAGTCCTCTCCCCACCCCACCCAGGCCTTTAAAAGCATCCCCTCCATCCTGCCCCTCCCCCACCCCTCCCTGGAAGGCAGCCATGCCAAGCAGCTCTTTCAAGGAGGAACCTGGAGGTAGAGTGGTTCCCTGCACAGACACAATGCAAATGTCTGGGTTCATGTGACTGTGATTCTGCCCCTGCTGCTGGCACCAGTGTTTTGTAGGGGACAGAGGGAGGCTCTCATCTCCCTACCACTTGGACCCTTGCCTGGAGAGCCACCTCCCAGCCCCAGCCTGGTGCTCATGGAGTCTGTGCATCAAACAAGCTATGTATCTTACATGCCGATTCGTTTTCCTAAATTCTGTTGAACACAAACCCACAGGTTGTATAACAGAGCTTTTGATCCCTGATAATAAATCAGCGTCCTTTAAATTAATGAAAATCATTTAAAAAGCAGAGTACTAACATTCAATCAGCTTCTGCAGTCTTATCATCAGAAGAGGCATGATTTCTGTCTGGCATTTCAAATACTGAAAATGGCTCAGCCACCCCTGACACGACCTCTGCAAACCCCTTAGGATCTGGAGCAGGGGCGTCAAATTCATTTTCGCCAGGGGCAATGTCAGCCTTCAGAGGGCCGAATGTAATTTTTAGGACTGTATAAATGTAACTACTTCTTAATAGTTAAGTAAAAGCTCGGTGCTCTCACCGGGCTGGATAAAAAAAACAAGGTGGAGGGCCGGATTCGGCCTGATTTGGCCCACGGGCCTTGTGTTTGCCACCTGTGGTCTAGAGACTCCAGCCAGCAGCTGCGGAGTGTGAAACCTCCGTGATGTCAGTCCCTGCTCACAGGCTGCTGAAGGGCGTCCGGACAGGGCTCCCCAAGAGGTGCATTTTGAGCTGAAGACAATAGAGACCCTGCAGGCTCACGAGAAACTTTTACCTCTCCCTTAAAGAATCTAAATTAGGGGCCTTGCCCATAACGAGCTATCACCAGAGGTACCTTTTTATGACCTATCTATATGGCAAGGGAAACAGCTAGCGAACATGTGCTCTTCTCACCATCCTTCGAACGAGCCCCCTCTGAAGCCGAGGCCTTCAGGATAGCGCACATATCTCATCAGTTCAGCATGTCCAGAAAACCTCATTTCCCCTCTCCATCTCTGAACCTCCAGGGTACAGGGCAGGGGTGGGGATCTCACTCTCTTGTGTATGTGGGGTTCCCAGACATACGTATGTAACTAAATGTGGTTATTTTCTTTGTTAATCTGTCTCACATCTATTTGATTATTAGACCAGCTGAAACAACCTAGAAAGGTAAAGGAAAGTCTCTTCCTCCCTCACACCGGTGAAAGGGTTCCCTGTGACTTCTGAAGCAGCACTGTGCTGTGTGCTATAATTCCAGTAGCAACTGCGTTTTCAGTTATAAACCAGAGGCCTGGCAGCAGCATGTCACTCTGTCCCTGCTCCCAGGGGTGACCTCACAACTCCTAGGAAGCCCCCTCACTGCAGGGAGGAACCCCAGCTACGCCGATCTAGGCCCCAGCAGTCAGTTCTGGAGTCAAGGGGTTCAACACTTCCGCTAACCTGGGAGTTTATTTTTCATATGAAAATTTTAAAATCAGTTTTTTGAAGCCATCACCACTAAGTCTTATGTTTCTCCCCACCTGTCTTTGCCTATATCCATTCCTGCATATTATGTTTATCTATATAGGACAGATGGACTATCTGATCTTCTGAGTCAACATTCAAGACAGAACATCTTTCTCTAGGACTAGTAATTTTAGAGAGACGGTTCCTAAAAATTGAAAGCGTGTGGATGCTAAAGATTTGAAAGGTGAAACCATGAGATGTCCTGCTGGTTACTCCAAGGCGTACTTTCTGTGACTGCTTTCTACAGGACACTGGTGCTCTGTGAGCACAGGGTTCCCTGGCCACTCCCGGGGTAGGGTGGTGCTTACTCCCCTCCAACCAGGGAGAGTCAGCGCCTGGCTGAGGGAGAGTTAGGACACGCTGGAAGCTTTGAGAACCCTTGTAGTCTGACCAGATTTTAGGTGACTTAACCCGAAACCTTTTTAATGATGTGACACCATCCAACCAGCTTCTCCTCTAACTGTCCAGCTCAAATTCTCCAGATGTTTCTGTGACATTTTGGGGGCTGTTACTGAGAAGAGTGGGGAATGAGTTATGGGAGGAGTACAGAGAATTTGTTTTTCCCCCAGTGGATAAACTTTGTAAAAACAATTCTTTATTACCATAATTTAATGTATAATATGCTTACCTTTCAATGTCGTTGTCCCTATTTAATATTTCCATGTAATTATCCTTTAGCCTTAGGTATGTAAAACCAAGTCTGCAAAAGAGAAGACAAACCCAGTCGTAAATGTGAAATTCTGATATTCCTCTTTCATAGAATATTTGTTCTACATTTTGGTAAAGCTTTCTTAAAAAAAAAAAAAAGTATTTCTGGTCAAACAAAGGTAGTAAACTGAATTATAAACTTAGGAAATTTAATACTGAATTTGTTTACCATCTCAAAAAATTTCCCAAGAACATAAAGAAGTTTTGGCTTATTCTCCCAAGTGCCACATCAATGAGGTGCATTCTTATTGGCAGGTATTGGCAGGTTTTAGAAAGATCGTAGTAGGTCTGTGGATTGGTCCGTCTGTACTGACCCATTTTTACTCACTGATTAGTGGGGTGGTTTAGTAGAGGTAACATGTCAGAATTAGAAGGACCTGAGAGACTGTCAATCTCCACACTGACTGTCACTTTACTGATGAGAACACACCCCCAGGGTAGGCAGCCAGTCAATAAACATCTGCGGAGCCCCTAATCTGTGACACCCTCCTCTACCAGCACTCACGTCACGTTGCCACGTGCGTGCTGTTCAAGGGCACATGCTGGGAGTGAGAGGAGGAGGAGGGCATGGCTTCTGGCCTCCAGGAGCTTACAGATACGGGAGGTGGACACGTCTCATTCTAATACAGCATGGAGCCACAATGGCATAAAGGCACCATGGGACCCTGGGGACCCGACCCAGGCAGGAGCTGGTAGGGCAGCTGAAGGAAAGGCATCTCAGAAGGTGAGTCTAGAATGACAGGCAGGAACAGCACGTCCTCACTTCTTATATCTGTGACTGAACATGGTTTAATTTCTGAAGACTCATTTTCTAAGGAGAGAATTTTAGCTTTGAGAAATCTCCCATACGTGTATGTGGATTTCCACATTTAATAAGGTCTGAAGTGGCATAACTTGCATACCTAATGTCATGATTTAGACGGCACGGAACACACGCATTAGTTCAGTCCACAATAAAAATGCTGCTCTAACTGGATGGGAGGTGTTTGATGTCCGCTTGTCAATGGCAGCAAAGAGGGGAGATGGGTACCATTTAGGGTTAAATTTGAATTATAAGCTGTGATAACTGGAAAAACATTTCCCTTGACTTGAAATAATGCCACATACCTGAAGTATTTAAAGTATTTTTCCAAGTGTTTGCTTAAACACCACATGTCATGAGGCAGCAAGAACTCCCAATAAAAAGATGTTGAAGGCGGGTGAGTACTAAGTCTACGCACGAAGCACACAGACTTAACATGACGGACACAAAGAAAGGGAAGCTAACGGTAGCAAAGCCCCAGCACTCCAGCCTCATCCCTTTCCACACTGCATGACTTTGGGAAAGTTGGGTGACATCTCTGGGCATCGATTCCTTAGGACAGATGAAGGAGACTTTTCATAAGGGTGTGTAAGATTGTTTGCATCTCATTTAGAATGGTCTGTAATCTTATTAAAGAAGTGAGGAGGAAAAACTACCCATGAGACAGTGCCAAAGCCTTTTGCAGCTAGGACCAAGCTGCTGCTCACACCGATGACAGGTTGTATTCAGGAGGGACCGCTCTACCAACGTGGAGGTTGAGGAAACACTGAGCACGAAGGCAGTACCCACTCGGCTCATCCCCCAGCAAGCATCCCAGGCCCAGGGGCCTGACTTGGACACCTCCAGGAGGAGTCCAGCAGTACATTGTTGGGGGTTGAGAAGGACTCCAGGACCAGACTGGCACACCCCTCACATCTGGGACCAGACTCGCGTGCAGCCAGACGTACCTCTGGATACCCTCAACTAAGGCCACCTCATCGGGCGAGGACGATATGTACACACAGGATTTCCCCGAGTCGGGTGACTTCCTGGGGCCGTCCACGTCGTCGTCATCTTTTACCTGGATGGTGTGGCACAGGCACAGGGCCCGGAAAAACAGCTCTTCTCGCTCCTATGAAAATGCAGTACAAAAAACCAACACACCTATGGATATCAGCTTAAAGGAGTCAGGAAATAAACAGAAGACAACAAAGCAAGACAACTTTTAAGGGTGAGGGAGTATTAGTGTGCCTTTGGCAGTCAGGAGATAGATCAAATTGTGACTTTTGTTCATTCTTGAGCATTTCAATGGTAGTTACAGTCAAGACCGCTGGGCTATGAAGACTGAAAGGAAATGAATGTTTAGTGAGATGAAGTGATGAGTTCAAGGTCACAAGAGGAGAACACAGCAGGACTGAGCCTCAGATCAGCTGAGGCAGTACTGCAGGGCTCCCAGAGCCTGGATTCCCTCGGAATCCAGAAAGTTTCCTCAGGGGTTCTGATGCTACGTGGCTGAGCGGGGCCAAGAAAGGCTGGACTCGCATCACATGTGCCAGGTGCGGGGAGTTCCAGCAGGTGGCAAGAGGGGGTAATGCCTGTGGAATGCCTCACGAAGGTCAAGACCACCTGCTCCTCTCCTCTCAGACTGGGATGAAATGGTGGTTTCTGTATTGAAATCACCTGAGGCAAATGTCATGAGTGTGTGGTTTGCTTGGACACAACGGGCTATCACAACACAGCTCACTAAGGCAGGCATCCTGGTGCCCCAGGGTACACCACACAGGGCTCTGCAGTCACCAAGCGTTCTGGAATGGCCTCCTGGCTGACCACTGGTGAGGGTCATGGCTTCCTCCCAGAAACGCTGAGATCTGAAGCCACAGCAGGTGGTGTATGTGTGCACCCTGCATGTGCATGCATGTCTGCGTGTGAGTGTGAATGCAGTGTGTGTAACTGTGTGGACACATGAGGGTACATGTGGGGGCACAGCTATGTGTGCATGCGTGGACATGTACGCACGTGTGAGGCATGTGTCTCTGCATGCACATTGGTGCATATGTGTGCATGTGAACTCATGTATGTGCATGTGTGCTTGAGTGGGAATGTGTACATGTGTATGAACACAAGCACATGTGGTATGCAGGTCACTTTGCTCACAGTCCACCATTTGCCCTGCTGGTCCACATTTCTAAAGCTGTCCCTAGAAATGTGACTGGCCAGATACACTGGTGGAAAATGGAGGCATCTCATTGCTCTCACTCAAGTCGCTGGAAAATTCATGTCTTTCCTGGGTCCCAGAACAAGAGGTGACACCCAGGTATCTTGTGAACTGGGACAGTGTGACAGTGATGGCCCCTAAAGGGAAAACACCTGCTGGGAGAGGGGCCGCCTACCTTCCCACTGACGCCTGGGGAAGAGTCAATCATGTCGATCCCGGAAGCGCTGGGGAGGACCTGCCCGTTGCAGATGGCGTGCGGCACGTACACGTGGCCCTCGATGCAGCATTCCTTGAACTCCATGTTGTTCTCCGTGAGGGTGCCGGTCTTGTCTGTGAAGATGTACTCCACCTGCGGGCATAGGGCTGGCTGGGCGGGGCTGCTCTGACCCAGGAGGCAGAAGGGAGGCCCCTGCTCTCCAGAATAAAGGTAGTTTTCCTTTTCTCTGGATGAGAAGCTCAGAGAACACATCCTCTCAGTCACTTTGCAGTGGGTGGAAACAGTAGGTGGAGCCCTTGTATAGCCCCTTCTAGGGGCTATAGGCTCAACTCTTATCCAACAAAAAACTCAAGGATGTAAATACAATAAACTCATTTTATAAGGTCTGGGAGCTCAAAATCACCCTACCATTTAAGGTTTAGAAGATGCAATTCAAACAAATGAAAGAACAAAACAAATTTCAGATAGGAAAACCATGACAAGTGAGACAACTACAACTAGCTTTAAACCCTGAATTTAGATAAACTCGGGCATGTACTCCTCAGGGCTGACTGAAAGAAGGTGGGGAGTTCCAGCAGCCAGGCAGCATGCTGAGCAGGCAGTAGGAGCGAGTGCGCCTCACCCTGTCAGCCACCTGCTGGTCCGTGGGCCGAGGGGGCGGTGCCTGGGGTGCCGAGACCAGGCTCGGTCCCTCCAACACATGGACACAGAGGCAGAGTTTAAAGTGATAAAGTACAGGGTGTGGGAAGCATAGAGGACCTGTCATAAAACCAGCTATGTGTTTTACAGTGTGCCTTTTCAGTTAGGTCTCTCAGAAAAATGTTCTTTCTGCTGTAAATCCCACAGAAGAAAATGCTTTTTCCATGTATGCTCAGCTCTAATACGTAACTGATAAGCACAAAGTAGTGCCCTATGAATTATTTAAATAAATCTGCCATTAAATGCTTGCCTAAAACTCTGCTGAGCCTCCCCCCATGATCTGGAAAATCAGCCACATGAGTACTGTCCACATGCAAGATCACTCCCTGGCAGAGATGGCTACATTGTTTGAAGTGAACGACACCTGACTTTTTTCAAAGTGAGGATCCATAGTAATAATGAATATTTCACAATGTTTGCTCCTCTAAAACAAGCCTTTGCACAAACCTCTGGAGCACCGGTGTTATAAAGTCATTCTCTGACTTTGGGTCAGAATAATTTGCTGCACTGCACACAGCTCTACATTCTTCTTGTTACAGAAAAAAACCTTTCCTCCATGAATTTCTCAGGAGCACACAAAATATACCATTTATTATTGTAAAGGATATGAAGTCCATAGAGGTAAAGACATTCTAGCCATGAGCAACCAAACTGCGATTTGTGCATTGCTGACTGAGACAATACGCCACCGCCAGCCACCACCAGCGGTGTGGAATGTCCTAGAGGAATGCATTCAAAGTCAAATTCATGAACAAGCAACATATTATCTTTTAGTAATAACGTATCTATCAGAGTCTAAGCATCTATTACAGACTGCTTTTGGGGGCCACAAGGGAGTGGATTTCAGCTACTAGTCTAAAATAGCTCTGCAAAAACACTACTCAACATTTCTTCCTGTTAAAAAAATAATAAATTAGCATTCACCAAATGCCCTTTCTTGCAACTTAAAGGCTGGGAAAGGTTAGACTGGGGGTGGTGGGCAGGCTCCTAGTAGAGGCCACAGAACCAAAGTTGGGGGGACAGGTCTCTCCTTAGCTCTCTCTTTCCAGGGAGAGGCTGAGTTTGGGGTCAGGTTTGGAGAGAGTGTGGGCTCTGCCTGCATCCAGGCGATCCTGGATGGCAATGATTCCCAGCCGTGGCGGTTCTTACTAGACACTGTGATGGCTGCCTCACCTGTTACCTCATTCAATCCCTACTACACTCTGGCAAGGCAGGTACCTGTTATTATGCCCATTTTACAGATTGAGAAGCTCAAGGTGCACCAAGCCCTTGTCCTCTGCCCCCTGCCATGAAGTTGTCAATATGCAGCAGGATTTCAATGCAGGAATTTTGAACCCTGCAATACAACAGGCAATTGAGACTCCCTGGGGTCTCACTCTGCTCTTCTTTAAAATAAGAGTAATTGGCTTGCTGTCAGAAGTGAAAGAAATCAGGGATCAAAGCTGAGGGCAATGCCTACACAGCAGGCACTCAATGAACGCCAGCTCACTTTTACCCCTTTGCCTCGATGCGCAGCATTACCCTGAATGAGAACCATTTAGGCCATGGATGAGCTTGTATCCACCAGGTAATGTAATTAATTCTGCATAACTTGTAAATAGAAAAACTACCAATTGTCATACAATTAAAGCAAAAAAAAAAAATGTTTTTTGTTGTCTTTCACCAGTTAATATCTCTCTGCACAAATTAAAATGGGAAAGTTGTCATTTGACCAGCTGGATGATTTGCCTACATGACAGAAATCACTTAGAATCCAGCTGCCTGGGAACATAAAGCAGAGGGCCTCAATCTGCAGATTATGAAGGAATTCGGGAGACACTGACCTGTCCCAACTCTTCGTTTAAATCTGAGGTGTTGACCAGAGGCCCTTCCCCTATTTCTTCATCAAACATTTCTTCATCCCAAGTGATGAAATACGAGCCTAGGAACTTCTGCATCTCCACTGTGACGTACATGGACACGGGGATGATGTAGTTGAACAGAACCATGAAGGCCAGGAAGTCCGTGAATGCCCTGAGAAACTGAGAGGACACTGTGTGATCGCCCGCATCTGTGTAACAGCATCACCACCATTAAAACTTAGAAACAATTCATACAAGTGCAGTTTTTACATACAAGTCTTTCAAATCCAAAGATAAGGTTTACTTGCCTGTCACTTAATTTCAGCACTGCAATGGCCTCAGGCCAGCTAGGCCTGTGCTAGGGTGAGGATTAAGTCACCTGTTAGACAGTCTCACTGTCAGGGGACAGGTCTCCCAACAGAGAGCCAGTGGGAAACTTTACATCTTGAACACTCCAAGTTTCCTTGGAGACTCTGACAAATGCCCAACTGACTACAATGGAATAACCCATAGATGCGAAAAGGATCAGTCTGGTACAAATGAGTTTTTTGTATAGTTTTGTCCTTATCTCTAAGCCATTTAGATTTATGGGAGGCCCAACTGAACACAGGGAAGAAGTAGGGACCCTAGTCTGGATTTACACAAACCCCACAGTGAACTTAGTGAACTCTGGTCTAGTTTTGTACCCAACCTGCTCTGGACTCAGTGGGCCATAATCTGGATTTGCACAAAGTCCCACTCAGGACTCAGTGGACAGTGGTGTAGATTCATACAAAGCCCCACTCTGAACTTAGTGGGCCCTGGTCTGGATTTGAATCAGACCTGATATGGACTCAGTGGGCCCTGGGTCAACAGTTATACCTAGCTCAGGTTTGTACAGAGCTGACACTGGTCTGGATTTGCACCAGTCCACTCTGAATTGAGCTGACACCACTCTGGATTTGCACACAGCCCCACTCTGTACCAAGCTGACACCACTCTGGATTTGCACACAGCCCCACTCTGTACCGAGCTGACACTGGTCTAGATTTGCACACAGCCCCACTCTGAACCGAGCTAACACTGGTCTGGCTTTGCACACAGCCCCACTCTGCACTGAGCTGACACCACTCTGGATTTGCACACAGCCTCACTCTGAACCAAGCTAATACTGGTCTGGATTTGCACACAGCCCCACTCTGCACTGAGCTGACACTGGTCTGGACTAAGTGTGACCAACTAGAAAACTACACTGTTCTGAGGAGAGGAGATTCAATTAAATCATTTTAATATACTGACTTTGGGAAAAATACTTTTGATAAACATGGGCAGCTGAACTGAAATCTAAGGAAAAATGAAACCAATTTTTACCCTAATTTTTATAATTGAAATTCTCCTTTTTTCCATGTAAGTAAGCACCATTTACCTCACAACCATTAATGAGCATTCACTGTGCATCCTCTAAATATTGGACACTGCATTGGGTTCTGGAAACACCAAAAGCGTCTAAAGTGTGTCCGTATGAATTTACTATGGAAATCAGTACCTTTCCAGACCTGTATATTCAAATACCCAAAGAAGGCAAGAGCAACCAGCGTCTACAGCTAGAGAGGCAACTGATACTTTCAATATCAATGAATGAATCTATCACAAAGACTTAATCCATCACAACTTCATCATGTTCTCATCAAGACATTTTCATAACAACAGCCTACAGGGCATCTTTGATCACTGCAAAGGATATCTATCACTTTCCATACCAGGTTCCGCTGTCTTTCTGCTTCGGTTTTCTGATTATACCACGGCTCATCTCGGAATGGTTCACTCTGCCACACATATTTCAGGACAGTATTTATCAGTGCTTTACTGATTAGAATGCAGAGGTACACAATGAGGAATACATTCATTGATCTGAAACACAAGACAGTGATGTGACTGAGTTATTGCTCCCTGAGGAACTGAGAGCTGCACAGCTGCGTGTCAAGACGAACACACTGGGACAGAACAGATTAGCAGTAACACAGCAATGAGTTTTAATGATGCCCCCCTGCCCCCCGAAATCAACTGACACAGTAAAATGAAAATGTATCTGTCTCTCCTCCATGGTCACTGGCTGTGATTCTAGACGCCACGAGGGAAACAGCTAAGGAAAGGGAAAGTTCTGTAAACAGGAGAGAAAACACCACCACAACCACACTGCTGACCTGGGTTTCTGCATGGTGTAGGATTCTACCATTTAAAGAACATCCAGAAATCAATTTCTTCTACCACTAAGCATCAATCAGTGAGTTCCAAGTTCAGAGATTACCACCACAAAGGAAGGAGGGAGGGAGGAGGTCCACACTGAAGGAAATACTCTCAGAGTAAAAATAATGCTGACTCCTCGGCCAATGTCTTAGCAGACCTTGTGAAGAATCTTTGACTTTTCCAGTATCTATTTCTGAAACGTATTTGTCAATGTAGACTTCTGGAAATAAAGCATTCTTGCTTAAGAACCAAATCTGCATATTCATACTTGATGTAGCGAGAGATGGACCAGGAACCAGGATCTCATTTTGAGACTGACATTGCAAGCGTGGACAGAAGACACCAAAACAGCCTTACCCCCAATCTCTAAGTAGTGGGCAGCATTTTGTTAAATAATTTGTAACCACTCAGTGGTCCACTGCAAGTCAAGGATACACTTTAAAAGGAAGCAAAGGCAAAGAAATTCTGGGCCACATTTTCTTATAAACTCAACTTTCTCCTTCACTTAGTTTTATAAGGATTTCATGGTTTACTAAAAGGAAGACTCTGTTCTCTCTACTGATGCTTTCCTTAGTATAATGTGGTTTTCAATGCCCGAAATTAAAAATGATCCTATTTGGACTTTTTCATGAAGCGGTGGGAGGAGCTGTGGAGCACCTGCAAATAGCCTTCGAGCTGAGGCTCCGGTTGTCCACGTGAGGGAACCTGTGGAAGTGGGCCGAAGGTGTGAGGCCATTCACGCCCCCACAAAATAAGGCAGTTGATCTAAATAATTGGCTCTACTGTCTATCTAGACACCATGAAGAAATTGCTAATAAGGCCAAGAGAAAAATGTTTTCATATGGACAGTGGTTTCGGGTAGTGTTAAGTCACAGATTTGTATGCACTTCAAGCAACGGGGGCTGAAACTTACTTTTCTACAGCAGATCGTTTCTGGGATTTTGACTGATAATTTAATGCCATCTTGGTTTCCATGCCTGTGTAAATAGCAACACCTATAACATAGAAGAATAAATGTCAGAACAATAACACAACCGTATTTGCCTTTACATAGTAAGTTACACACAGCTAAAAATTAAAATGGAATTTTGGATAAAACAAATTACATTTTTAATTTTACTAGGCAAGCTAGCTGTTCACAAACAGAGTCACACATCAGGATTCTTTAGACTAAAGGAATTCTTTTTCATTTCCTGCATAGAGAAAAATCTAAATTTTTTTAAAACTTCAGATTTTAATAAGTTGAGTTTTCCTATTATAGGGTACATTTATATATTTTAAGTTGTTTCATTTTAATTAAAATATAAAAATAATTAATCCAAAATGGGAGATACTAGCAAAGAAATGCAGCCACTAGAAGAAATTTGTGACCAAATATACTATGTGAATTCTTCCATAGATTCACTTTTCATATTTCTGAGTCAAAAACTATAGGCACTTACTGGAGAAACAGTAGCCCCAGAAGCCACTGCTTTGTGGACTGTGGTGATACATCAACACCAGTTGTCTTAGGGAGGCAGAATCACCACCGCCATCAAGTGCACGGTACCTCCTCACACAAGAGATTCTTTCACGGTACCACTATTTTAATTACGTAACGTACCCTTAATTTTAGAGGCTATTATCAATAATTGACTAATTCAAACATTTACCGAAGATTTTCTCGGTGTTCTTTAGTGTGGCTCCTCTAAGAAGCAAGTTTTCCGATCCTAATGGCCTGCAAAGACAAGAATGGCCAGAAACAGGGCGATGAGGTCATCGCTAAGGCTCACTGCAAGGTAAAAGTTGATTCATTTGCCGACAGACTTAATGCTAAGAGGAAATTGTCTAAATGTAGATTTACTTATATTTATATTGGAAAAGTTGGCCTGGGTCCGTGTGAAAGTGTGCGTGATCTTTACCTGCAGGAAGCGAAGAACCTGCTCTGCTGGAAGAATTCTGCGGAGTTCCAGCCTTGCAAGCACCTGCTGTCCCAGAGCGGCCCTTGTCAGGAGTGCAGGCTCCCAGCCCACCCCAGACCTACTGAGGCAGATCTGAAGGTTTTAGCAACATTCTGCCAAGAGACTGCTTGTGAGAGTGGCGGGCTGACAAGTGGGGTCCCTGCGTCAGTGCCATCAGCAGTACCTGGGACTTGTCAAAAGTCTCAACTTGACAGACTGAACCAGAAACCTGCTCCTAACAGGTCTCGGGTTTGAGGACCACTGGAATGGAGCACTCCCGAATGTTCTGGAAAAGTGAAAGGGTGGTGCCTGTGACTTACGTGGCATCAAGCTGTTTCTATCCCATCCTTAGGGAGACTCAGAGTGTCTCACGTCATACAATCATACTTTAAAGATGAAGGCCGGGACAAGCTGTGTGCATTTATAAACACTGGCGGTCAAGTCCACAGAGACCCTCTGAATGCAGGTGCCCTATAAATCTGGAACAATTCATGCATTGCTGCCTTGGGGGGGAAGAGGCAACAACCACGAAATTTAAAAATCACTCACGTAAGAACAAGCACTGCCCTAAGCACTGAACACTCCAGATGGAGCAACAGACAGAATCTCTGCCTCTAGGAGGTTCATATTCTAGAAGTTCCCTTTGTTGATAGAGTAAAAATGTCTTCTCATTTCTCAAGAATAAAACAGAAATGGGCAGCAGAATTCAACTCTACACATTTTGCTATTGTCAGCATTTTACTGATTTTCTTTGAAAGGGAGAGGGAAAGAGTTGAAAGCATTTGCTGAAGGTTGCTTTTTTACTTTTTCGGTATATTTAATTTCCTCTAACTACCGAATGTTAAGAACCTACTCAATGCTATGAACTTAAAATGTGTTCAGCAAACTTTGCTGATACAGCTCAGGACTGTGTCCAGCTGAAGATGAGACAGAGGGGGCTGCTGAGAGGGGAGGGTTGCCTGGGACACACTTGACCTGACCTGCCTGCCCGGGGCTGCCGCATGGCCTCAGCCCCGCCCCTCAGCCTGCCAGCTGAGCAGCCTGCCTGCCAGAGCTCCAGGGGCTGCAGGCTTGCGGCTGTCTGGCTGTATCACAAGTGCTGTCAGACTCTGTGAGCAACACTCTTACAATAATTCACGTTGAATGTGCTTATGGAAACAAATGGCCCCTTTAAAAGGTGGCTCTCGGAAGTCTAAAAGTAATTTACTTTAAAAAGTACTTTGCTTCTAGTCTGGACAGGAGGACGAAGAAATATGACCCTGAATGGATTACGAATTTAGATATATAATTCATAACTGTCCATACCACAAATTTATAAATATCTTTAAATACCCAAATATTAAAAGCCTGAATAGTATAAATACATAAAAAGCTCAGTAGAATTGTTCTTAAAATACAAAACATATTAGTAATTATCTTCCCAAGCTGCTCAGCATTAAACTTTGTCTAAATACAAAGCATGAAAAGCCTGCTCTATTTACTTTTTTGGATTCATCCCACTAGTAGTATGAATAAATCTAAATCTACTACTTGTTCAAACACTAATTCACACAACACACAGAAACACAGGTCGTTTCTCCAAAGTAACTAAGAATTACCTGTGGACTAACATTTCGGAAAGACCGTGGCAATGCCTTCATAAATTCTGAAAAGCACCAACTAACTAGCTGATGTGATGATAAAAACATGCTAGAAAGTACACAAATTATTTCCTTAGGACAAATTGTCTCAGGGGCCTCCCATGGAGCTCAGCCCTAATGAACCATATTTCAGTCACATTGTTTTGCAGCAATCTCCCATTAACTTGACTTTACATCTGGGCACCTTTTTTTTTTTTTTTTAAAATATATAAAGTACTATCAGGACATCAGCAATTTGGAGACTGCTTAAACTGGAAAAAGATAATTTGTGTAACAACTGAGATTTACAAAAAGTATCAACTTCTAAACCTCCTTAAAGACAATTTCCTAAACTGTAGAATACCTCAGCAGCAAAGAATTGCCAGGATCTTGACACAATGTTCAGGTAGAACGTCCACAGGCCCAGGGACACAGACATAGCATGGAAGCAGAGAGATGGGGGCTGGAAGGTACCAGCTCACACCTGTCCTGCCCACAGGCAGGTGGGCATACCCACCTGTGACCTGCAGTGGTCACAGCAGTGCCCAGACAACAGGTTCTGACATCCCCGAGTGAACATGAGCCTGCGCCAGGCCCTTGTGAGGCACATCCCCTCAAATCTAGATGAAATCCAGAGCCAAAAATGTATCTCCATGATAACTTTGCGTAGGCTCATACATTCTAATAATAGGACTTCCAAGCCAGAAGTCTTTCAGTTTCATGGCTGATGACAACATACTTGTCTACAAATTATAAAAGGGAATTTCTAATGGGGGAAACTGCACCCTCTCCTTTGCCTTGGAACTGTAAGATGCTCCTAAACTTTCCTGGCTGCAAGAAGACCCTCAGCAGAGTCTTGTGAGAGAACGTTATCCACCAGCATCTTAATTTGTTAACGCATACAGTACACACACAAAAGAAATCAGAAAACACTACAGCCAGGACTTCTGGGAACGTTGAATTCTGTTTTCAAACCCAATAAGCAGCAACAAAAAAAAACTCAACTCTTACCAGTAAAAAAATTCACTTACAACTTAAAAATATAGAGAAAGAACTCTCCAGAAGTGTTTAGAAGAAGCACATCTCCTTACCTCACCACGGGGTCATTCTGATCATTGTAAACATTTATGCGGCCCACAAACCTGGCAACAGAAAAGTGAGGTTACTGAGATGGCAGCAACTTGGGAGAGACAGGCAGACAAGATGTGCCCTGTCCTACACACCGGCCTTCCTGTCTCTAAGAAAGAAGATGCAGGCGCATGACCTGGGATTCTTTACTCAAAAGCATATCCACATGTGGCTAAACCACTCTACCTTCCTCCTCTTTTCTCAGTTTACTTCCTATTCTTATTAACCCATGACTTAAATGATTTTCCTTCAAATCACTTTCTCAAAATATGGAACAATTTTTTTCTGCAACAAATTTAGTTCCATTAAGTCACTCTAATGTTTACATAAGTAGCTATAGATTTAAGTGTTGCTGGACTCTGAAAATATGTAAGTAACCTATTTTTAACTTGGTCTTAACTGTTTAGCAGTGATTTACACTCTCTTTCCTAACAACTGGGCTGCTAGACTATTTATTTAGGGCGAGAGCAAGAACAATGTTGGAGATAAAGAGACACTTATGGGGAACACGGATGCGGCTTACTTGTAGAGGTCGGGCTGGGGCTGCTCGCACTCAATGGTGGCATGTAGGCCATCTATATCTTCTTCAGTATGAAATCCCTTTGTGTCTTGAACTGCATAATGTGTCTACAGATGGACAAGAAATGTGAATTGACAACAAAATGAGCAACACAAATAAACCTAGCAGCCAATGCCTCCAATCCTAGGGCAGCCCTGACATCTAATATTTTGTGCATGTAAACAAGAGCAATTAAAGTCTGATTAGCATAGGAGGCAAGTATAATAAAGAGTTTGCAAATGTTAAAAAGTTATCGATTTATAAATTCCTACTGTTATTCCTATGTCTATTAGGTGTCAGAAAGTTCTTCCATTCTTACCCAGTGTCCTCGACTTAAAACTAACAGCAACACTTGGAATTCTTCTTAAAAATTGGACGCCTCGATTCATCTGTCATGGTGGTGACTATTAATTAGGCAACAAATTTAGAAGCCAGAATATTCGTTTTTGTTCACAAGACACCCTACTGTTTATAGAGAGCTGCCGTCAGCATTAGGAACTGCCCTGCCCGACCCTGTTAGGGGAGTGTAGGCTTTCTGCATAGCTCCTCACCTGGCCTCCACCCAAGGGCCCCTCAAACCTGAATGTTCATCAGAATCCCCATGGGGGGCCATAAGGCACTGACTCCGGGACCCCATGGGGGATCACGCAGAAAACGCAATTCTCGGGCCCCACCCCAGAGCTTCTGCTGCCATGGGCAAGGGTGGGCCCGAGAACTGCATCTTCGACACGATCCTGTGTGATGCCTGCACTGCTGGTCTGGGGCCCTCCTGGGAGACCACTGGCTTGGACGGGATTAGTAAGCACGACCAGGTGGGCTCACCTTGGGAGGAGGGAGGAAAGAAATGCTCGTGCACGAGGGCCTGGGGAAGGAGAACGCATCTCTCAATCTCCTCTTATCTTTCTAATAATCAAGTGTTTGACAAATTTAAGGGTTCAATAAATCCAACCACAGGAAATACAATCATGTCAGTACCATCAGCATTTATAACATCTCAGAGGCATCTATTGTATGTCATGCACTTTGGGAGACTTTCTAATTATGCCCTCACAAGAGCCCCTGGAAGGCAGGTCTGCCCCTGTTTTACAGATGTGAAAACTCCAGAGAGGTCGAATGTCTACCACAGTCATACGAACAGTACGTGTTACCAGCGCAGGAGTCCCACTCCCTACTCTGCTTTTTTAAAAAAAATACATTTTATTGATTACGCTGTTACAGTTGTCCCATTTTCCCCCCATCATTCCCCTCCACCCTGCACATCCCCTCCCACCCACATTCCCCCCTTTAGTTCATGTCCATGTGTCATAAGTTCTTTAGCTTCTATATTTCCCACACTATTCTTGCCCTCCCCCTGTCTATTTTCTACCCACTGTCTATGCTACTTATTCTCTGTACCTTTCCCCCTCTCTCCTCCTCCCACTCCCCCGTTGCTAACCCTCCATGTGATCTCCATTTCTGTGGTTCTGTTCTGTTCTACTGGTTTGCTTAGTTTGCTTTTGTTTTAGGTCTGGTTGTTAATACCTGTGAGTTTGCTGTCTTTTTACTATCCTATTTTTTATCTTCTTTTTCTTAGATTAAGTCCCTTTAACATTTCATATAATAAGGGCTTGGTGATGATGAACTCCTTTAACTTGACCTTATCTGAGAAGCACTTTATCTTCCCTTCCATTCTAAATGAAAGCTTTGCTGGATAGAGCCATCTTGGATGTAGGTCCTTGACTTTAATGACTTGGAATACTTCTTTCCAGCCCCTTCTTGCCTGTAAGATCTCTTTTGAGAAATCAGCTGATAGTCTGATGGGAACTCCTTTGTAGGTGACTGTCCTCTTATCCCTTGCTTCTTCTAGGATTCTCTCCTTCATTTGAATCTTGGCTAAGGTAATTATGATGTGCCTTGGTGTGTTCCTTCTTGGGTCCAACTTCTTTGGAACTCTCTGAGCTTCCTGGACTTCCTGGTAGTCAATTTCCTTCACCAGATTGGAGAAGTTCTCTTTTATTATTTGTTCAAATAAGTTTTCCACTTGAGCAACAAGCTTGAACACGTGCTCAACAAGTTGCTCTTCTTCTTCCCCTTCTGGTACCCCTATAATTTGGATGTTGGGATACTTAAGGATGTCCTGGAGGTTCCTAAGCCTCTCCTCATTTTTTTGAATTCTTGTTTCTTCCTTCTTTTCTGTTTGGTTATCTCTTTCTTCCTTCTGGTCCACTCCATTGCTTTGAGTCCCAGTTTTCCTCCCATCTCTATTGGTTCCCTGCGCGTTTCCTTCATTTCACTTATTGTAGCCTTCATTTGTTCATCTATTTGTGAGCAAAATCAACCAATTCTGTGAGCATCCTGATCACCAGAGCTTTGAACTGTGCATCTGATAGATTGGCTATCTCTTAGTTGCTTAGATGAATTGGCTCCGGGGCTTTGATATGTTCTCCCATTTGAGCCATTTTTGGGTTTCTTGGTTTTTTTTTTTTTTTTTTTTTTTTTTTTTTTTTTTTTTTTTTTTTTTTTTTTTTTTTTTTTTTTTTGTCTGTTCGCAGCTGTTAGGTAGTGAGGAGCAGAGTCTTAGATGTTCCCCAGGGCGGGGCAGCCCAGTTGCTGGGTAGTGACATTGTAGTGGGTGC
The DNA here is from genome assembly GCA_004027475.1 of Anoura caudifer. NCBI lineage: Eukaryota > Metazoa > Chordata > Mammalia > Chiroptera > Phyllostomidae > Anoura > Anoura caudifer. Next base: position 62,906 of record PVKU01002860.1, read on the forward strand.
GGGGTCCAAGAGGGAACAATGGCACTTGCTCTGCTCTCTCTCTTGGATTCCAGTCCCCTCCGCCGCTTCCCCTTCACCTGGATTATCTGCACACGAATGTGGGACCACCTGGTCAGCCAGCTGCCTTGCGTGGCCTCCTTGGGTCTGCCCATTGTCACCCTGTGACTGGGGTCTGCTAGCCACGGCCTGTGCACCTGGGATCTGCCAGCAGCTGCTTCCTGCGCGCCCGGGTCACTAACCTGCACTTTTTCCTGCTGCGACTCCGCCCCTCTTACCAGTCTGGATGAATGGTTGTTGGACTTCCATATAGTTCAATTTTCTGTCAGTTCTGGTTGTTTTCTTGTTTCTAAATCTTTGTTGTCCTTAATTTTGGTTGTGCGAGGAGGTACAGTGTGTCCACCTATGCCTCCATCTTGGCCAGAAGTGTGTCCTACTCTGCTTTTAAGAAAAGGGCTCAGATCTATCCAGCCCCCAAGCCAGACCAAATGCACAGAAATGACACCAGAGGGCACACATTTAAGATGGTAGTCACAACACACAAAAGGTCAAAGCGAAACAAGGAATCTATGTCTATCAGTCTGGACTGCTACAAAATTTTACCCTGAAAAGAGTGATGCACGTGCAGGCCTACAGCATCTGTTTAACAGCGATGCAGAGAAGCATGTGGACAACAACATCCCTCCCATGGGACAGGACGGGGAGGGCAGCCCACTGCCAACAGTGAGAGTGTGTGGCTCCATTTGTTTTGTTAATTTATCACACACTTTATTTGTCCGGCATTTGATGATTAGAGAGAAAGACAGGAGGATATTTAGAGACATTTATTGTCGGGAAGGATGGGAACATAAACTCCCACACTCCAGAGACCTGTGGCAGGTTATAATAAACACCTCACAACCACCAGGGATCTCCACTCCCAGAATCACTGTTGCTCTCAACTGCCTGTGCCAGAAGGTCCACTCTCCTGGGGTATGCTACATAGAAAACGTGAAAGAAAGTGCCGGAAAAACCCCACAGGGCTTTAGACAATAATACCATGAGTTATCCATAAAAGGTTAGCCTTTCCTCTAGTCTTTTTGCAAAGAAAATTTCTTTTTCCATCCTAGGAATTACCTATATCCATAGGTATTGCTTAAGTACTGTGTCAGAATTCTAATTTTGCGAGCTGATGCCTTAGAAATAGTTGAATCCACTGAGACATGCTCACTTTTAAAAACTTGAAAGCTTCCAGATTTTTAAAATAATGAGAACTTTAAAATTAATAGTGATATGTCCTATTCTTTCATGATTGTTAATTAAAATCTTGTAGCATCAGCTACCAGTACAGAATTCCATACTGAATGTAAGAAATTAATTATAACCTCAGATATTATTTAAGTATTTTAACAAAAAGACACTCATTGAAGTAACAGTGAGTCAAAATACAGACTCGTGTGACTTCTCACAGAATTTCAGGGTCATGAAGACACTAATTTTGACCAGTAAAATGAAAACTTTCAAAGTTGCAACTATCTATTTATTACATCCTTAACTTTGTACCTCCCCTAAGTGACACAGCTACATAACTAACATGAGGTTATTTCTGTTAACTCAAGATGGTTTGATATTACAGATACTGAGGGTGGAAAGAAAAAAGTACAAAATAGAGGGAAAGAAGCAAAAGTCATAAAACAATTTGGCCAGCACAACTCCCTGGGTTTTCACTGAAAACACTGATTTTCCAAACATGAGGTATTCAATAGTTTCTAGCCACACAAGCACAGCTGGGGATGGAAGGTGAGGCCCTGCGCAGGGTCTCCAACAAAAGGCACGTTACTTTGTGACTTGATTCTCCATCTAAGCTGGCGGTTGTCACATGACAGGTCCCATCTCCACGGCTGCTAGACAGGAAGATCAGGTCACAGGGGAAGGTCTCATCCTCCTTGACCATGACGATGTCCCCAACCTGCAGGACAGACAGACAGTGCCATGAAATAAACCTGCTTCTGTGCAGCAGGTTTTTCTTTTCCTAAAGTGCCAGTCGATATTCATAGATACTGTTATGGTGTTTGTTTACAGGAGGATATGCGGATGCTAATGTAACTCTAGAGAAAGATCACTTCCCAGGCATTCTGCCCAAACCAAGGACAGAGCAGGTGAGGTTTCAATGTACCAGTTTTAGATCGGTGAATTATCAGAGTGCATTATGATTAAACATTTTGCAATGGAAACATAGAAAAACATCCATAACCAGCTTGTCCTTGATTTAGTCTAGCAGGATGAATTCTAGCATTTCATTAATGTGTCCAAGTGGGAATTATTCTTGTAAAAAGGTGCTGATTTAAAAGTAGGTTCTATAAACCAGGTGTAAGAGTTGTAAAAGCTGGCTGAAAACCAGAACCAAGATACTATCCAGATCACTCAAGCATAACCAAGAATAAAGCAGAAGTGACAACCACACACATTACAAAAACTAGAGCAAAAATGAGCCAAGAATATTTGTCATATGGGTTTTTAAATAAGATGAAATCACCCCAGTTTTAGTACATTCACCAAGCAAGACATCTGATTTCCCAAAAAGGCCCATTTTTTCCTATTGTGACTTTAGACATTGGGTCTAGAAGGTAAATAACCATCAAAACCCCACCAATCTGGACCCCACCAAGCTAGAAGGTTCAAAATCTTTCCAATCGCTTGGATGTTCCTGCTGCCACGTGCAAAGCGCTCCCAGAATCAGGACATCACCAAGTTTCTGTCTATACCCTAAGTGGAGTCCCCTGTCACACTCCATTATTGTTCCAACTGAGTGTCTGAGAACTTAAAATTGGAGGACTAATCCTCAAACAGACCTCTGGGTTTAGTGAAATTCCTATGAAATCCTAGCAAAGACTTTTGTAGACACAGATGGGTTTATTCTAAAACTTATGTGGAAAGGTGTAGGCCCTATAATAGGTCCAACAGTCTTTAACAAGAAGAATGAAGTGGGGTTGTCACCCTGCCGACATGCAGGCTTTCCATGCCGCTGTAGTAACCAGGACTATGCTGGGACTGGCGGAGGACTGGCCAGAGGCCAGTGGAATAGAACAAAAAGCACTGAAACTGACCCACACAAACATGCACACTGACTTTTGACAAAGGTACAAAAGCAATTCAATGGAGGAAGGACAGCCTTTCCAAAAATAATGGTAGAACGATTGGACAGTCATAGGTAAAAAAAAAACCCAGGGAACTCTGCCCTGGCTGGTGTGGCTCCATGGATTGAGCACAGGCCTCCCAACCAAAAGGTTGCCAGTTTGATTCTCAGTCAAGGCACATGCCTGCATGGTGGGCCAGTTCCAGGTACAGGGTACGCGAGAGGCAACTGATCGATGTGTCTCTTGCATAATGATGTTTCTCTGTCTATCTCCCTTCCTTCCCCTTTCTCTAAAAATAAATAAATGAAACCTTTAAAACATAGGGGGGAACTGTGCCCTAAACTTCACATCTTAGATGAAAATTAATTCCAAATGAATCATGAAGTTAGATGTAAAATACAAAACTGTAAAACTGTTAGAAAAAAGCACAGGAGAACACCTCTGGGCTCCAGGTTAGGCAAAGTGATCTTAATCTTGACACTGAAAGCACAACCCATAAAAGGAAAGAAAAAGTCAATAAATTGGACTTCCTCAAAATTTTGAAAATTTTCTTTGTGAAAACCTCAATAACAGATTTCTGACAAAAAACTAATTTTTAGACTATATAAACATTCAAAATTCATCAGTAAAAATCCCCACCTCCCCCCAAGAGGATGTAAGATGACAAATAAGCACATAGGAAGATATTCAACATAGTTAGCCACTAGGGAAATGCAAATTTAAACCACACAGAGGTATCAGAGTGACTAAAATAAAAAACAGTGCCAATACCAAATGCTGATGAGAATGTGGAGGAACTGGATCTCTCATACATTGCTTATGGGAAAATAAAATTGTCCAGCACTCTGGGAAATTTTTTGACAATTCCTTGTAAAACTAAAAATGGATTTACTCTATGACCCAGCAATTCAACTCTTGAGCTTTTACACCAGAGAAATGGAAGTTTTATTCACACAAAAATCTGTACACAAATGTTCATAATAGCTTTATTCATAATAGCCCCAAACTAGAAAATACCTAAATGTCCTTCACTCTTTGAATGTAAACAAATTCCATTCTACCCACACCATGGTCTCCAATAAAAGGAAGTAGCTACTGATGGACACAACTGGGTGAAATCAAGGGAATTAGGCTGAGTGAAAAAAGCCAGTCCCAAAAGGTTTCAAACTGTGTGATCCCATTTATGTAATGCCATTCCTGAAACCGACGGACAGGTTGCAGGTTTCTTTTCTCACAGCCCCGAGCAGCCTCTGAAGGCCTGAGCCAAGACAGCCCACGGAGGAGGGTGCCTGGAGTTGCTAGGACAGCCTGATCTTTCTTCCTCATCTTACACAGTTGACTTAGAATCCTCAGCTTAGAACAGGCTGGGTATACAGTGCAGACATTTCTCATAGGAGATCGATGCATTAAAAATTCAATTTTCTGCTGGTAGACACTATTTAGGTGTATTTTTAAAGAAAGGGATGTTTATTAAAAGTAACAATTTGCCAGTTATAAAAATAGTCATGGGAATATAAACTATAGGAATACAGTCAACAATACCGTAATAACTATGCATGGTGTCAGATGGGTACTAGACTGATCAGGGTGATCAATCTGTAAGGTATATGAATGTCACACACTTGAAACTAATACAGTATGTCAACTGTAATTTAAAAAATAATTTTAAAAAAGTACAGAAGACTTTACAAAAGAAATAGAATTGTTCAAGGAAACTGCATTTAGGGCCTGGGATCTGAAGGAGCCTGTTAACACATACACGAGGTCCCCACCGCTATCCCCACAGCTGTGAGGCCTGTGCACCCAGCCCCTCGCCTCCCTGACCCCATGACCACTGGGAAAACATCGACAATACAGGCTGAGGGGAAGCTCATTCAGAATTACTAAAACACCTGGACAGTAAAATTTATAAAACCAAGAAAAAGTTGTTTAAAAACTTTAAAATACATACAATAGCATGTATAATACACATTACATCTGAAAGCAGGTTAACAAAGATGGATCACATGCTGATGACATGTGAACATGCCTCCTGATAAGTATTCTTACATCCTGGACCCTGTCCTTTTCCTGAGACAACCACTGATCCCCAGGCTGATGGGGCCACCCCTCTTCAGGATGTACCTGACAGTGAAGGCCCACTTTTCTGTCACTTTGTGCGAGGGCTGACAACACTCCTTTACTGCAACTTCCTGATGGCCCCACCACAATTTCTGGTCAGGAAAGCAGCCCAGAGAGACAATGGAGCTGCTCGGCAAGGAAGGTCAGTGGGAGGGGGAGAAAAGGCGTGGGCAGGGTGACAAGGATGGGAGAAGGTGACAGAGGAGGACAGTTGGGCTCCACCCCTAGGGTCACAGCTAAACATTACCCCAGACAAACTGTAAAATTACACCTATCATTTTTATGCATATAGGTGCTTCTAAGCAGCTAGTGGAGGTATGAATGTAATCCACTTAATTTAAACACACATTTGGAGACATAAAATTACATCAGTTACACTAACCATTCATTGGAAAAAATTAAAATGAAAACTTCAGTGAGGCCAAAATGGAGGTGTACGTTAATACACTTTGCCTCCTTGCACAACTCAAAAGACAACAACAAATTTAAAAACAAAAAATAATCAGAACTGCCACAAAATTGAATTGTATGGAAGTCTGACAACCAAGTAGTTAAACAAGAAACATTCATCCGGACTGGTAGGAGGGGCAGACACAGGCAGCTTGGGCAGAGAGGACATGTGGCAAGGTGGCAGCTGGAGAGCCAAATGGGAGAGGTGGTGGCTGGTGATCCCACATTTCCATGAGGATAAACCAGGAGGAACAACTGGGGAACGAGACGGACCAGGAGAAGCTCCTAGCCTCACAAGAGAGTTAGTTGGAGAGACCCACAGGATCCTAGAATGTACACAGACCCACCTACCCAGGAATCAGCACCAGAAGGGCCCAATTTGCTTGTGGGTAGTGGAGGAAGTAACTGAAAGCTGGTGGAAAGCTGACCAAGTGGCACTGTTTCCTCTTGGACCCCTCCCCCACATACAGTGCCATAACACAGCAAGGTGGGTTTCCCAGCCCTGGTGAATACCTAAGGCTCCTCCCCTTACTATGTAACAGGTGCATCAAGGGAAAAAAAAAAAAAAAAGGCCCAAATGAAAGAACAGATCAAAACTCCAGAAAAAGAACTAAGCAATGAAGAGATAGCCAATATATCAGATACAGAGATCAAAACACTGGTAATCAGGATGCTCACAGAAATGGTTGAGCATGGTTGCAAAATAGGGGAAAAAATGAAGGCTATGCTAAGTGAAATAAAGAAAAATATACAGGGAACCAATAGTGAAGGTAAGGAAACTGAGATTAAAATCAACAATTTGGACCAGAAGAAGAAATAAACATTCAACCAGAACAGAAGGAAGAAATAAGAATTCAAAAAAATGAGGAGAGGCTGAGGAACCTCCAGGACAACTTTATATGTTCCAACATCCAAGTCATAGGGGTGTCAGAAAGACAAAAAAAGCAAGAAATTGAAAACCTATTTAAAAACATAATGAAGAAGAACTTCCCATATCTGGGTAAGGAAATAGACTTCCAGGAAGTCCAGGAAGCTCAGAGAATCTCAAAGAAGTTGGACCCAAGGAAGCACAGCAAAGCTCATCATAATTACATTACCCAAGATTAAAGATAAGGAGAGAATCTTAAAAGCAGCAAGAGAAAAGGAGACAGTTACCTACAAAGGAGTTCCCATAAAGCTATCAGCTGATTTCTCAAAAGAAACCTTTCAGGCAAGAAGGGGCTGGAAAGAAGTATTCCAAGTCATGAAAGGCAAGGACCTACATCCAAGATTGCTCTATCCAGCAAAGCTATCATTTAGAATGGAGGGGCAGATAAAGTGCTTCCCAGATAAGGTCAAGTTAAAGGAGTTCATCATTACCAAGCCCTTCTTATATGAGATGTTAAAAGGACTTATCTAAGAAAAATAAGATCAAAACTATGAACAGTAAAATGACAACAAACTCACACCTATCCACAACTGAACCTAAAAAACAAAAACAAAACTAGAACAGGAACAGAGTCACAGAAATGGAGATCACGTGGAGGGTTATCAGTGGGGAAGGGGCAGGAGGGAATGGGGGGAAAGGTACATGGAATAAGAAGCATAAATGGTAGGCACAAAATAGGCAGGAGGAGGTTACGAATAATATAGGAAATAGAGAAGCCAAAGAATTTATACGAATGATCCATGGACATGAACTAAATTAGGGGAATGTTGGGGGGAGGGGAGGTGGTACAGGGCGGAGGGGAAGAAAGGGGAGAAAAAAATGGGACAACTGTAATAGCATAATCAATAAAATATACTCTTAAAAAAACTTCAGTGAGTTTTTAGAGCCACTTTCCATAATTTCCAACTACTAAAGTTTATATTAATATGATTTTGCCTTGCTCTAAAACAGATTTTTTAAAAGTGTTTAGAGTTTTTCTCTTTTTGAGTGGTTAGTACAATTCAGCAATTTTCGACTGGTACGCTACAAGAATTTTTAAAACACGCAATACCCAACTCGTAGTCAGGGGCACTTGACATCTTTCTCCTTAGATTGTAAAACAAACAAACAAACAAACAACAACAACAACAACAAAAAAACAACAGCCGGCACAACAAGTCATCCAGAGTGAATGAATCAAAATTATACCTATTTTCTTTTTGTCAGATCAGTAAAAAACATACTTTTGTTGGGCTACAGAATTTTAGTAATTAGCTTATGTGTACAAGATGAAAACCATTGAAAATTGCTGGTATAACCTCATAAACTTCAGGTAACCCTGGCGGAGCTGCTGATAGTGGTGGGACAGAGTGTAAATGGGAAATTTCTGTACCTCCTGTTCAATTTTGCTGTGAACCTAAACCTGCTCTAAAAAAATAAAGTTTATTAAAACTCTAAAAAGTAAGTAAGTAAGCAAAAAAAGAAAAGCTAGTGTAAGAGTTTGCCTGAAATATTTGGGGGAAGAGGTTTTAGAATGTGGGTGTCTAATCAATAAAAAAACCCTGTCACATTGTTTTTGTTTTTAAATCGTTACTGGTTCTAGGCCAGGTAATTGTGTCAACTATCACTCACTCTCAGCTTTCGGCTCTGCTTCCGAACTAGTTTGCCATGCTGGATGAAATGGACAGGGCACTGGTTCATGGCGTTATCTGCTTTATGGCGAAGCCAGTCTTCATAGCCCTAAAAGAAGAAAAAGAAAGAATCCCATGTGACAAGCGAGAGAAACTTGGAGGGTCCCTCAGCTCTGAGCCCATCCTTCTGGACTTTGCTTCGAGGGGCCATGAGTGTGAGTGAGGTATAGCCAGGCCCAGTCCACTGGACAAGCAGGGTGACCAGGAGCCCTGCAGCCCTGCACTCCCAGCCATGTCCTGAGAAGGACCGATAAGGCTGCAGTAAACCACAAAGCACCTTGTATTCTCGTTTTTCTCATACCTGAAACCCACCCACTGGCGAGTCTTGGCACTTTTCCCACAAGTGGGTCCTAAATCTTCCATGTCTTTGCGTCCCCTGGTCACCATGCTGGCCAAGGTCCCACCCCTCCTTGGCCCTCCCTGGACTGAATGAGGACATGACTAGCCGGTCACTCCTGGGAGCCCCAACTGTACATCACCTAATGGGGTTTTCCTAAACTTCATCCTGGCTACACATGTGGAATGGCCATTCTCAAGTCCACTGAGGTGACACATCAGGTGGCTCACTGTCAGGGCCGTGGTCTGGGGTCCCTGGGGGGCCAGGGTCTCTTATGTCCTGAGGTCTGGGGCAGGGGTTTTCCGGTTTCCCTTCCACTGAACTCACCTGGTTCCCCACCCAAGTGCATACATCAGACAGGCCTGCACTGCTAAGACCACGATGCCCTATAATGCACATGTGGGTATGTGTATGTACACGCATGTGCATGTACATGTGCACGTACACGTGGCTTCCTGGTGTCTGCCTCCCTCACTGGAATGTCTCTTGTTCAACAAAAAAGCCCAGTGCATGAAAGAAGCTCAATCATATCTATAGAATAAATGAATAAAGGATATGTATAATGCAAAAAATTAGAAAAGTAGTTTTTAAATGGTATATCTAGGCTGTGTTCCACTGTGTCTTCTGCCTGGTTTTCTTCTCTCCACTTTGCAACTCATGCAGGAGAATGAATTTTTTAAAATAAAATCAAGACATAAATAAAAGAATCAGAAATAACTCCCCGAAGTCAGTTTTTACCTATATAGTACAAAAGTATCACGTGGTCTGTGTCCTCCCCCAAATAAACTAATCCTATCATTCTGCAAAATATATTAATATAAATTATTATATCCATATAAGTATATATAAATATAATTCTAGCCATGGGGGTGTGGTTTTTCAAAATTAGAAACATACTGCACATACCATTCTACTTTGTACCCCTGACATGTCATGGACATTTTTCCATGGCAATTTAGGTTGTAGTTATAAATATATTTCTGATAAACATCTTTGCAATTGTATTTTTGTCCATATCCATTATATATTCTTAGTATAGGTTCTTAAAAAGAAAATGTTTGAGTCAAGATGGATAAGACTTTTAGGCTTTTAATACGAACTGAACAAAAGTCCTTAAGAAACTCAGTACCAATCATATTTCCACCAGCTGAACTTAAATATTCTACCTGAAAAGCACCAAGTGAGCCATAGTTCCTGACTATGTCTTTTATTGAATCTGGCCACCCAGATTCTTAGCAAACAGTAAAATTCCTGGTTCACTGTGATACCCATAAAAAGTTGGGTATAGTTCTCCATGCACATATGCTTTTTATTGATGGTAACAAGCATTGGAAATTACCAATATGAGCTGTTCCTATGTCAACTCAGATATCAGCTCAAGTCTTATAAAAGCAGCCTGACCTAGTTCTCATAACTAACAACTCTGCTAAATCCTTTTGGTATTAAATAGGCATAATATCTAATTCTTTCCCCAATAGTAGAAAACACACTTTCCAACCAAGCATTTGGTGTTTTCTAGATTAACATGCCTCTGAATTGGATTTTGCTGGATGTAAAAGTGCATTTGAGTTTAGGGTGATGAATTAAGACTTCTCTGTAGTATCTCCCAGGGCATGAAAGGGAAGCCAGCTGCCCAAAGAGCTGTCTACAGCTCCAGATGTGGTTACACATCAGTACGCAGGAGCTGTCAGGTGGTGGGCATTTTCTGGGACTAGATAGTGGTGATGGCTGCCACACTAAACTGGCTAACTGGACAGTGTAAATAACTGAGATGCATTCTTTTTACTATTAGTCACTGGCTTTATTCCTCTGGACTGGAAAGAACAATTCAGTCCACACTGAGTGAGCCAGGACTTAGCATGCTATTGGGAAGCCACATCCCAGACCCTCTGCAGGTAGCAGAACCTTGCAGTTGAGAGAGTGAAGAATGCAGTCAGGTTAAGCGACCCATCTGAAATCATGCACCACTTCTGGCTGATTCAGGTGAAAACCATAGTCCCCCCCCCCCCCCCCCGACCCCAGACTCATAGGGCACCAAATTAGCAACCAAGTTATATAATCTCTATTATTTTAACTTGAGTTTCAATCTAAAAAAGCATAAAAATGAATTTTTAGAATACAGTTTAATTTTTCTATAAAATGGCTAAAACAAATCTGATTACTTTGCTTTGGTTAAGAGGAGACATTACACAACAAAAATAACAGCCTTCTTCTTCTGTCTGTAAAATTCTTACCTGTTTGATAGCTGTGACAGTAATGACAAAGAACAGTGGAAGTCCGCTCGTTACTGGACTTGTGGGTGTATCAATAATCAACTGCAAATAAAAGGGAATTGTAGAGCCATTTTCAAAACCATGCGTCAGTGACTTTAGACAGACTGACAGGCCCCATTATACCACCACCAAACATCTTTTACTTATTTTAAATTGCTTTACTGTTACCCTAGTTTATCCCACCACTAGAGACAAATTAGCTAAGATGTTTAGTTAAATTTATGATTTAAATTTATTAAATTATGATTTAATTTAGCTAAAATCATCCTATTTTAGTATAAAACTGAGAGATAGTTCTTTTAAATTAAGGGAAATACTTAAGAAAATGATGTTAGCTGTGGCAAAGACACAAGTCTGATGGCAGTGTACATTTTATTTTAATTTACTACCCTGTTTCTGGTGCTATACGTTAACTACATTATTTGGATAACTTAATGTGGATGGAATTTAAAAAATCCTTCAGTTGTATTTTGAATGATTGAGAAAAAATGGGTTGCTGTTCTTAAAATATATCTGATCTATTGCTCCCTAATTCAAACCTCATTGTGATTTTTACTCTCCTTCCCCACTCCTTCTCTCCTCTTAATGTTTTCTTTGGAGACTCTATGCATGCTTAGGAAGGGTAATAATGCTTAGCTGGGCTGGTGAATTTCTCCTAAAGATTAGGAAGCTCCTGATCGCCCCTCCAGTGCTGGAAGGTAGCCAGAACCAACTCAAACGTAGAGTGCTCGTGTGTGCACGCGTGTGTGTGTGTGTGTGTGTGTGTGTGTGTGTGTGTTTTAGCAAATAGGTTTCTCTGAACCAAGACACTGTTCTTGAAAAACACAAAGCAGGAGACTGCAGATGAGTGGCACCGAGTCCTTGCTTCTCCCTTATTAGCAAACCATGGTTCATCACCCAAGACTAAAAGGTCACTGGCCTCACCTGTACCAGAAATATAATAAGAAAATAAAAGTTGGCGATTCTTCTGAATTGTTCAAATAAGTTCTTGGGTATGAAGTTCCAAAATGTGTACTGTAGAAAAGAAAAACAAAGAGGTGTCATTTTGATCACATTTTACTTTACACGATAAGTGGTAGCACTGGATCTCAAGGTGCAAAACGTTTAGTTTTAGATACAAAACTCATAGTTCAACATATAGAGTGTTTGTAGACATTTTATCAATTTATTGACCACAAAAACAAACTGCTAACAGAGAATGTGTTCTCCGAGAGTAGGAAATGTGACTTACCTCATTATAGATTAATCAAAGTAATCAAAATAATGCAAAGTAGCTTAATAGTAGTCTTATTATCAAAATGCCTTTCATGAAATATAAACCTATGATTATTAAATCAAAAGGTACACATTTAGCCTTTTTCCTTGATTGTAATTTCTTCATAAGCTCTTTTCGTGCGTGACTAGATGCTAACGGAAAGCTAAACTAGAAGCCAATGTTATTAGGCATTCTCCAGCACCACACACAAGAGCCCTTCCTCCTTATATAGAGGGAATGGAGAAGCAAGCGCGGAGAATAGTTCTGGTTGCCACTTACTGTCCAAACCTGCATTTTTGCCACGAGAGGAGGCGTTCCCTAACTCTTGCGCTGAAGACAACAATGTCCCAGATGTCATTAATCTACAGTAAACACTGGGCTGGGAAATTATTTTTAAAATTCCACTTGACAAGTTTTTGCCTTTATGAAGATAGTCTACTGACGAGTGAGAAAGGCTCTGCTCAGCCTGCACGGTGACCTTTGTCCTCTGTCTGTACAACGAACAGAACCTACATCAGCTCCCGCCAGGCGCGTGTGCTGGCATTGCAGACCCAGACATTAGCTACCCAGCTCTCCTACCAAGGGATCCTTTAATGTCAGAATCTCAAACGCAAGTTCTTGAAAACAGAATATAATAAGCAAAGTCTGGCGTGGCCCCAGTATCCAACATATTCTGAATTTGGTTTTTACATCAATTTCACTCTATAGCCGCAGTTTAAATAAAAAGGTCTTTTGTCTTAAGTTTCTGACTGCTTAGAGAGTATACAGGGCATTTCCATTTTCTATTCTAATTTACATTCACAAGTTCATAATGAAGTTCATTAATGAGCAGGAAAACAAAGGAGTAGTCCCCCCCATCCCATGACAATTATGGGCATATTTTTAGTTCTCTTTTAAAGTTGGCCCCAATAAATTACTCTAACTGGGTCTCCAGAGGTTTAGAAAAGAAATTAATTTTCTAGGTCCCAAACCCACCACACTGTCCCCACCCTTATCCCCCACGTATCATTCCACACCAGTCCTTTACGGGATGTGTGCTTCGGGAATATCTTCTCTCAGTGACTCGTCTTTCAATTCTCTTAACCGTGTCTTTTGAAGAGCAGAAACATTTAGTTTTAATAAAGTCCATCTTATCAATTTTAGCTTTCATGGTTAGTGTTACTGGTTTTGTATCAGAAAACTCATTGCTACACTCGAGATCACCTAGATTTTCTCCCGTGCTATCATCTAGGATCTTTATAGTTGTGCATTTTACATTTAGGTCTATGATCAGTCTATTTAGAGTTAACTTTGTGAAAAGTACAGAATCACTGTCTAGATCAGCGTTTTTCAACCTTTCTCACCTCGTGGCACACATAAACTGATCGCTAAAATTCTGCAACACACCAAAAAATATATCACATTTTTTGACAATGTGACAGAAAAATAGGTATAATTTTGATTTATTTACATCATGGCTGTTGTCATTTTAAAATTCAACGATCTAAGGGAAAAGAGGTCACTGTCTCTGACAAAATAGTCAGTTATTGCTGTTTTAAAAATTCTTGTGGCACACTGGGTTAAAATTGCTAGTCCAGATTTTTTTTTTCCCCCGCATGTGGATGTTCATTTGTTTTAGTGCCATTTGTGGAAAAGACTTTTCTTTCTCCATCGTACCGCCTTTGCTCCTTTGTCAAAAATCAGTTGATTATATTCCTGTGGGTCTACATCTGGGATCTCTAGTCTGTCTATTTGTCTGTTCTTTCACCAGCACTCACTGTCTTTACTACTGCACCTTTATAGAAAGTATCAAGTCAGGTAGTATCAGTCTTCCAACTACGTTCTTTTCTTTCAATATTGTGTTGGCTATTTGGGGTCTTTCATATAAGCATTAGATTTTCATTAGAATCAGTTTGTTGATACCTACACAACATAACCTGATGGGATTGTGGTTAGCACTGTTGAATTTATAGATTCAGAACTCACATCTTAACAATGTTGAGTCTTGCTATTCATGAACATGGAGTATCTCTCCATTTACTTAATTCATTCCTGTTTGATTTCTTTCACTGATGGTTTAGTTTTCTTCATATAGATCTTACATATATTTTGTAGTATTTATACTTAAGTATGTATGTATGTATGTTTCTTTTCTTTTTGGTGCTAATGTAAATGATGCTATGTTTTTAATTTTGAATTCTGGTCTGCCAGGTAACCAGCACAAATTTGGAATTTAAAGTTAGTTAAATGGTTTATTTATTCTAATCATGCATGGAAGACCCACGCTATAGCTTTGACATTAAGTTTTGTAATTTCCACATTTCACAGAAAAAAATTACTATAAGTTATTACTCTGATTATTACTATAAGGTAATTAAAAAGAGTTAATTCCTGATAATGTATGATAATAAAATTGAAAACCAAGTGAGATAAATTAAACATGACCGCATTACTAGTAACATGGATAAAATAAAATGAATATTACATGTGTAAGAGCTGGAAAAGTGATAATGGTGGGCCATTTGTACATTTTTCATCTTTGTTAAGTGATCTAAGTATTTCCTTAGACATTCGGGCCACAATATAATGCAATGCTTTGTGTATTACAAGGAATAATAAAACACTATGACCTATACTCGGCTATTAACTCCTGCCTTCTGTTGTGACAGTCACTGGAATGGTACTTAATAGCGAACCCCCGGCATTCAGCCACAGGCACGGAGTATAACGGGGTTTTCTTGCTGCAGGAAAACTGAGAAGTCTGACTCTATCAGAGAATCTCTCTTTACAATAAGGTGTTTTTGGGAAATGTTAAATTACACAAGACAATTAGTATTCCTGGCATTTATTTAATATCACAAAACACTACATACCCGGAGTCTTTGCATTTGTTCTGCGAGTTATTAGCCCTGAGATGAGAACGCCGCAAGAGCGCCTGAGCTCGGTTTTGTCCAATCTCTTCCCCTCTGTGCATGTGTCTGCTCCGGTTCTGAGTCACTCACCGAGAGCATGGCTCATGACAAGGAAGGGAACAGTCTCACTCGGTCTACCTTTAGTCATGTGGTGAAACAAAAACTCCAAGAGAAAAGCCCTGCACGCTGCTTTTCTTTGCCAGCTGCCAGGAAGTAAAATGAGAGCACCTGGAAACCGCACTAAAGCCCAGCTACTATGGCCTGAAAGTGGATCCAGCACCACAGTCATGCAAGGGACAGTCACAAAGGCATGCCAGAGGCCAGGCACTGCTCTGCTGGGAAAGGCAGTCAACTCACACGGAGTTGAAGTTTCTCTTTCATTTATGATTGGGACACAGGAATGTAAAAATAGAAAGTTATGCTCAAATTCTGGATGACTAATGTTGGAAAATGAGTTGAGCAGAAACAGTGCGAGAGGCAGAGGAAGTGCATGGCTGAAGGATCGGCTCATCCATGTTGCTCCAAGTCTCAGTCTTCAGGAATAGGCTGGGTATAATAAGTAATAGTGACCTCACAGGGTTGTTTTACACCTTAAATGACATGGAAGTCATTAAGATCACTGCTCATACCTAACTGGTAGAGGTAATTTTCCCTTGCTGATACTCAAGAATTACTTAGCTTTGTCAAAGGTATGGAGTGACAGTATAGCCCGAGCCTACTATTTAATTATGTGGCATCTTAGGGCAGGGCTGGAAGCTGCATGAATTTTGTGACCAAAAGTATAGTTTTGTGAGA
The DNA here is from genome assembly GCA_004027475.1 of Anoura caudifer. NCBI lineage: Eukaryota > Metazoa > Chordata > Mammalia > Chiroptera > Phyllostomidae > Anoura > Anoura caudifer. The sequence continues at coordinate 78,739 of PVKU01002860.1, forward strand.
CCGAAGAAGCAGTGCTCCACTGTTCTCTTGAGTCTGGGATCTGCCAGCAAGGTGAGCAGAGGTAGGCCCAGGGCGGCAGTGCTGCATGTGGTCAGGAGGGGGGAAAGGGGGTCATGCTGGGGAGTAATTTCATGGTTTTCCTTTCTCTATCCAACACCTGTCTAGTGTGTCTCCCCCAAGAAGGAAATGGAACTCCAATCAGTCACTGATCACCCTAACTGTTCTATGCTGCAGGTCCAGAAGTTTAGCATAATCAGATTGGCCTGTTCATCCTCTAGTACAAATATGCACATGATAAATGGGACTTCCTGAGCATTCACTTCTGACTTCTGTGAACTTCAGAAGTCTTAGCTAGCCATCTTTTCCATTAAGGTGGAACTATAACTTGTCTTTCCAAGAAAAGGTAGATACATTACCACAAACATATTCCCCAAACTTGCTTGTAAACTTTTATTTTACAGATTTGATTGTATTTTTCACATATCCTGAGCTGTGTTTAAATGAAAACAATAATGTGCTCTGGATTTCCTTTCCAGTTGATCTAAACCAATGCCGCTGTCCACCCAGCTACCAACTTAGATTCTAAACCTTTGCCTTTCGCAGGTCCTCTTGCAAACAGAATTTGATTAGCAATAGAGGTGATGCCGTACATAACTTTCCCTTGAAATTACACACCATCATCTACTGATATAAAGCCACAAATTCTGCTCTTTGAGGAATGAAGATCATTCTCTGCACACACATAAATTTGAGAGCACAGTCCCCTCTCTAGGCTAAGATGAAAGTCGGTAAGCACTTTATCCAACACTTAACCCCTCTTCTATGGAGCCTCAGCTGACCCAACTCCTGAAAGGATGTTGACTTAATTCTATTAGTTCCTACTTTAGAGTCTTCTGGTATGAAGGCATTTTCTTGAGAAGAAACAGTTTCAAAAAGGCCCCCAGGAACCTGCAAGTCTTTATCATACCCCATGTCCAACATAGGACTTCTTTTGTCAAAAATCAGGGAGGCTCTGGAAGCTCCAGTTCATGTAGGGCAGCGGGGGACAGGAAAGTGCCACCGCAGGACGGAAAAGATATTTCAGGCAAAGAAGGAGAAAAGGTGGTGAATTGTAGAGTGAGGAGGTAAGACAAGGGATCTCAAACTTATTGTTGGCTACGGACTACAGGAATATTTGAAAGAAAAACAGGAGAATACATCGGCTGTAAAACTTGAATCAGATAACAAAGGATGGGATTTAGAAATCACTGCTTTCAATTTTCTTCCCCAAAACTGACAGGAGCTTTTAGAATAAAAAGGCATCCCTTGACTTCCAGCCATATTCTGCCAATTGCATCAGGAAGGCCCTCTGATGTCTCCAATCAACCCGGTGCTCTGAGCCTCAGAGTTCCTCCACGGAGGCTTGTAGAGAACTTTCCACATTTACTGGAAGAAACCGGGGGCTGAAACATTCAAAGCCAATCTTCGTCCCCAGTGGGAGAAAGCAGCTACACAGGGATTTAGATCAGTGGCTAAAGTCCCCTTGACAAACATCCTACCCAGGCGAGACCTTAGGTAGTGAGGGCAGGTTGCACCTTATCCCGGATTCCTGTCCTGACAAGTTCACACATGGCACAACATTTTAATGCTTTTCAGTGCATTGCCCCCTTTCTTTCTTTTTAAAAAAATTGAAAAAAAAATTGATTTGAGAGAGAGGAAGGAAGAGAGAGAGGGAAATGCTGATTTGTTGTTCCACCCACCCATGCATTCACTGGTTGATGCCTGTAAATGCCCTGACCAGGGATGGAACCCAGCACTTTGGCGTATGGGGATGATGCTCCTACCAACTGAGCCAGAGCCCTGACCCATTTCTTGAAGCATTTGTACCACAAAGAAGTAGATTTTTAAGAAATGTTTTTGATAGAAACAAACCTATAGATACAGAGAACAAATTGGTGATTGCCAGATAGGAGTGGTTTGAGAGGAGGTGAGTGAAAAGGTGTAGGGATTAAGAAGTACAAACTGCCAGTTAAAAAACAGTCACAGAGATATAAAGCACAGCATAGGAAAGATAGTCAACAATATTGCAGTAACTATGTCTGGTGTCAAATGGGTACTCTACACACTGCACAAATGTCTAACCACTGTGTTGATACCTAGAACTAATATTATATTGTTTGTCAACTATAATTTAAAAAAGAAATGCTTTTGAGATTTTTTTCTTCTCTGGCCACACCAGTGGGTTGACAGAGGACATATATGAATGGAGATCATCTTTAGTGACCTCTACTTGAGACTGTGTCAAATTTATAAATGTCACTGTTTTCAGACTTATCATATCTGGGTACCATGTACTATGTTTACTTGGTTGAGATTTTGTTTACAAGCAATTACTTACCCAGATTGTGTTTCTGGAGAGTAAAGCTGCTATTATGATTATGATTTTACATTGCAGTTTTAAAATGAAATAATTCCATTAAAAAACTGCCTTGAAAAGCAGAGTTTTTCTATGTGCAAGTATTGTTAACCAACACTCTTTGATAACTCGTAGAAAATAAATACGTCTCCCACACGGACTCACACATCTAGTGAACCCAGGGACGTGCGCCTGCCTTCACGGACACATGTGTGTGCGACCCCAAAGGGAAAGTGCTCTGTAATCTGGAAAGCCTTTTACCTTAAATCATTTACCTTTTTCATCAAAGCCAGCTACAAAATTCTCCACCCATTCTCAAGACCCATTTACAAGGTTACTCTCTCAATGCGTACAACATACCTCTGTCATCCCACTCTCCAATCAGCAAACACAAGGCCCTTGGTTGAAATGATGACATTTTAATCAGGTTTCTTCCTCTTTGCATTTATGGCTCCTAATTGACCGGCTCAGTGTTTTTGTTTACAAGGAGGTTGTGCACACACCCTTTCACTCGTGACATCCTGTGTCATCTCTATTTTATAGGTAAGGAAACTCTAACCTGCGGTGGTTCATGGCGAGTACATAGCCAGATAGCAGATAAGTAAGTGGCAGTAGGAGGAGCTGAACATCCTAGACTTCAGATTGGACACTCTATCTGTGATGCAATTAAAAGAGAAATGAAGACAATATTGTGCTGTGACATCTCGGCAAGTCTGAACAGTGTTTTGGGGACAGCCAGAGGGATAGCGAGTTCACAGTTTGCCCATGCACTCTGTAACCACAGCCCTCATTTGGGAGTGGAGAGCAGCTGCAGCAGCAGTTCTAGGAGCAGTGTTGCTAGCTGCTGTCAGAAAGTCCCAACGCTCCCTAAAGGACATTAATAAACACTCAGACGCAAGGTTACCTTGGCGGAGACTATCCTGTTGTCTGGGTACCTCTGCGGAATGTAGGCCTCAGCACCAGGGGGGGGCTCCTTATGTCCCACGTAAATGGTCCGACTGTCGACCCAATTCTCTTCTCCGGCACACTACGGAAAACAGAGTGGCGTTAGCACAAGTGCCTCAGGCTCAGGGTGTGAAAGGTTTTCCCTGAGGTGTTTGCTTTAACACTTGTCCATATGAATAGAAACCAGTGTCGCCTGACTTACAGCATTGGCCGAGGGGGTTGGGGGAAAGCTGGGCCCCTGATTTAACTAAGCCCTTATGGGCTAAGTTCCTCAATTCCCTGCCCAATTCTTCAAAAGAACAGTCTGAGCGGGTGTTCTGTACTCCAGTGAGAGCTGACAGGTAGCCATGAAAAAGCTGATTGTCAGTGGAAATAACACAGGATGGGTTCATGTAAAAAACAGAACACAGCAGCAGAATCTTAAGGCCTCCAAAAGAGAGACAACAATGGGGGTTAGAAATCTGGGGAAAGGTCTTTAAAGATGAGAGTAAAACCTTGGGTTCAGAATAGAAGAATTACTCAACCATTTTAGGTATCTCTATCAATAAGGCTTTCCTGGAAAGATGGAAAACTGGGGTCTGACTCATCTTTGTATTACCCAGAGTATTGTGTGCTCAAGGCATTAAGTAAATATCTTCTGAATAGAGGGATCTTTTAAAAACACCCAACCAGACCATGTGCTGTCAGCACTTAAGCACCTCCTAAAAGCACCACAGTTACTGATTAGAGACTAAAATGCAGCCTCTTACAGAAGCCACAGCACAGGGTCCTGGTCCCCCTTGGACTGGCACCCCAGAATATGATCCTAGGTTCCTCCTTGACTGGCCGCCCCAGCATGAGGTCCAAGGTCCCCTTTAGACTAGCATCCCAGCACAGGGTTGTGGGCATCACATCCCAGTTCCTCTAAAGGAACTCTGAAGGTATCAGCTTCTCTGGGGTATAACAAACAGTGCTGAAAAGGAGATGGAAACCTTCTTAGTTGAAGAGAATGTCAGTGTAATAGAACAAAAAGAATGAATGGGCATTGGAGAACATCTGGCTCAGTCGTTACTGAGACATTCACAAGCCTGAACTTCAACTTCATCATCCCTAAGGGTGGTGATAGCACATTTCACAGAGTTCTCGAGAAGGAACTGGGGCAACAAAATGAAACATATGGCAATGCTCCCAGCCTGGTCCCATCACTGCTCTCCATCCCTGGGTCCACCCTTTATGGCTTTGGAGAACCCTCACTTTCTGAAACCGAACAGACAGGGTTAACAAGAAACCCAGCATTTCTACTGTTTAAGGTTATTAGAAGTCTTACATTGCCTTTTTTTTTTCTTTTTTGGTTATACTATCATCTCCTTTGCTCATCTACCAATGTCTTGGGAATACTTTTAGACTTTTCATATTTCCCTCCCACCCCCATCCTTTGCCCACCCAGTACATTATCCACAGTAGCTGCATGCTTGTGCATTCTCTTCATAAATTCCACCTATGTTTCTTCTATTAGGGCCTAGCTTTGCCGGACTGTCCATGTGGCTTAAAGGATAAAGAGCAAATAGGCCTCTGTAACTCCACCCATGTTTCAGAGATGCTCAGCAGGAACACAGGAAATGGCGCAAGGTCCCTGGAACAGAATGGGCACTGGTGCCACCTGCCTCACTCTCCATGAGCAGAGTGCTCCCTTCTTGGCATGAACCTGGCATGTGGCTCGCTCCCAGGAGCCCGCTGCTCTGTCGTAACAAGGAGATGCTGAAGGCCAGGTGCAATTCTCCAGCATGCCTGAGCCCTCCCTCCTCAGGCCGGCTCAGTGCCCATGGCCCTCCTGTGTGGTTTTCTTATTTTGGGTGAGGCTGCCCATGAGGGATGTTTACTTTAAAAACCTGCCTAAGGGCTTCATAAATAAATCTCTGGATATGAAAGCTAAGAAAATAGAACAAGTCCCTGACTTCCCTTTATTCACAGAGCAGGGCCAAACGTGTGCTTCTCATTCCTGTGGATTCAGGAAGTTACATTGAAAAAGAACACATAACAAATGAACCAGAAAAGGAAAGGAACAAAAATACATAAATTTTAATGCAAAAATAGAAAACTTTTCTTCTAAACTTCAAAGACAGCAGTTGGCTTTCACCCTAGTACTAACCCTGGAAGCTCAAATCTTCCTACAGGTCAGGCCCTGGTGCCCAGTCATGGGAGCTGGTGCTTCCCAGGCCAGGGACAGAAAGGACCCCTGTCTCTAGGGAGGCAAAGTCAGAATGAATCTTATTAAGGCTCATTCATATTCTCAACACTGTCTAGTAGGTGCTTATTGTTTTTGATGTAATTATTTAACACCTCAAATATAACGCAACAGTGCAGTGCTTTTTAAATGAATACAAGTCAGAAGAACACAGAAGGGGGAAAGGAACCGAACACCAACTTGCAGCAGGATTGGCCGGAATCCCCACCACGAAAACGTCACTGGGGGTGTATCATGTACTTGTTAAATGGAAGCTGAACCTCGTGTAACAAAGCTGCCTTTGTACAGGTCCCCGAGGATAAAAACAGAAACAATGACCCAGAAGTTTCTTTAAGCATCTTGCTTCTGTTAGGAGGTTACAACACAATGGACTGAAAGGACGTCAGTGAAGGTACATCTCCACCTGACTTTGCTCACTGCCTGGCATCGCAGACCCAAGGAGTGACACAGAGGAGCAACTCTTTCTGAAGTCATAAAGTTACCAGGTGATTTCACAAGGCAGGGAACATTTCTGAGTTCAGGTTAGGCTTAGGTGAGCTCTGTATGTTGTTCTCTGCACAAATGTTCAATTCTAAGGAGGCTAAAAGTAAGTGTTCAAAAGGTGTAGAGACTACAACAAACAGGGCACTCCTGGAGAACGCCTGGTATGATCACCAGTTACAATTACTCCCACATGGTCATGCATGTGACCTGCTGCTGATGGGCTGCTCGACTATGAAGGAGTGAGTCACCATTTTATTCTTATTTTATTGTATTTTCCCCATTCCCTTTTAGTCCCCTTATACTCCCATCCCCCCAGCAATCACCACACTCCTGTCCATGTGTCCTTTTTCATTTTTGCTCAATCCCTCCAGCCCCTAACCTCCCCATCCCAGCTGTCACCCTGCTCTCCATCTATCAGTCTGTCCCCATTTTCCTTGTTAGTTCAGTTTGTTCATTAGATTTACATATGAGTGAAATCCTATGGTATTTGTCTTTCTCTAACTGGCTTATTTCACTTAGCACAATGTTCTCAAGGTCCATCCATACTGTTGCAACAGGTAAGATTTTCTTTTTCACAGCCAAGTAGTACTCCACTGTGTAGATGTCTCATAGTTGTTTTTTCCACCCATCTATTGATGGACACTTGGCCTGCTTCCATATCTTGGTGATTGTAAATAATGCTGCAATGAGCATAGGGGTGCTTGTGTTCTTTTGAATTAGTGTTTTGGGGTTCTTAAAATATATTCACAGAAGTGGGATTGCTGGATCAAAAGGCAGATCCATTTTTTATTTTTTAAGGTATCTCCATATCGCTTTCTACAGTGGCGGCATCAATCTGTATTCCCACCAACAGTGCAAAAGGGTTCCCCTTTCTCCACATCCTCACCAGCACTTGTTTGTTGAATTATTGATGATAGCCATTCTGACAGGTGTGAGATGGTATCTGACTGTGGTTTTAATTTGCATTTCTCTGATGATTACTGAAGTTGAGCATCTTTTCATGTGTCTATTGGCCATCTGTATGTCCTCTCTGGAGAAGAGTCTATTCAGGTCCTTTGCCCATATTTTAATTGGGTTGGTTTTTTTTGGTATTAAGTACTTCATAAATTTTGGATATTAACCCTTTATCAGATGTATCAGCAAATATGTTGTTCCATTCTGTGGGTTGCCTTTTTATTTTGTTGATGACTTCTTTGGCTGCACAAAAACTTTTGAGTTTGATGTAGTCCCATTTGTTTATTTTCTTTTGTTTCTCTTGCCTGGAGAGGTATATCTGATAAAAAAAACTGCTACAAGCGATGTCTGATATTTTGCTGCCTATGTTTTCTTCTGGGATTTTTATAGTTTTGGGTCTAACATTTAAGTCTTTGATCCACTTTGAATTTATTCTTGTGTGTGGTATAAGAAGGTGGTCTACTTTCATTTTTCTGCACCTATCTATCCAATTTTCGCAACACCATTTATTGAATAAGTATCTTTAGCCCACTGTATGTGCTTGCTTCCTCTGTCAAATATTAATTGACTGTAAAGGTGTGGTTTTATTTCTGGGCTCTCTATTCTGTTCCATTGATCTATGTGTCTGTTTTTACAGCAGTACCATGCTGTTTTGATTACTATGGCCTTATAGTATAGTTTGATATTAGGTAGCATGAGTCCTCCAAATTTGTTCTTCTTTCTCAGGATCACTGTTGCTATGTGGGACCTTTTGTGGTTCCATATATATACATTTTTGAAACATTTGTTCTAGTTCTGTGAAAGATGTCACTGGAAACTTGACAGGAGTTGCACTGAATCTAAACATAGCTTTGGGTAGTTTATACTACTTCCTTTCCAATTTGGATGCCTTTTATTTCTTCTTCTTGTTTGATTGCTATGGCCAGGACTTCCAGAACCATGCTGAATAAGAGAGGTGAAAGTGGATATCCCTGTGTTATTCCTGATCTTAAGGGGAACGCTTGTAGTTTTTGCCTCTTGAGTTTGATGAAGGCAATGGGTTTGTTGTACATGGCCTTTGTTATGTTTAAGTATGTTTCCTCTGATCTCACTTTGCTGAGTTTTTTTTATCATAGATGGATGCTGGATTTTATCAAATACTATTTCTGCATCTATTGATACAATCGTGTGGTTTTTATCCTTCATTTTGTTTATGTGGTGAATCACATTTATTGATTTGCAAATGTTGTACAAACTGCGCATTCCTGGAATAAACCCCTCTTGATTATGGTGTGTGATCCCTTTGATGTAGTGCTGTATTCAGTTTGCTAATATTTTGTTGAGGATTTTAGCATCTATGTTTATCAGGGATACTGGCCTATAATTTTCTTTCTTTGTAAGTATCTTTATTTGGTTTTGGATAACACCAGATTATCCAAATCTGGCCTCATAAAATGAGTTTGGGAGCCTTCCCTCCTCTTGAATTTTATGAAATAGTTTGAGAAGAGGTGTTAGTTATTCTCGGGGTGTTTGGTAAAATTCCCCTGTGAAGCCATCCAGTTCAGGTCTTTTATTGGGAGTTTTTTGATTACCACTTCAATTTCACTAAGTGTAATCTGTCTATTCAGATTCTCTGATTCTTCCTGATTCTTCCTGACTTAGTTTTGGGAGATGATATATTTCTAGGAATTTATCCATTTTTTCCAGGTTGTCCAGTTTGTTGGCATATAGTTGTTTATATTTTCTTCTAATCCTTTATATTTCTTTGGTGTCAGTTGTTATTTCTCCTCTTTCATTTCTGATTTTATTTATTTAAGTTCTTTCTCTTTTTTTCATGATGAGTCTGGTTTGTCAATCTTGTTTATATTTTCAAAGAACCAGCTCTTGGATTCATTGATCTTTTGTATCTTTTTTAGACTCTATTTTGTTTATTTTTGCTCCGATCTTTACTATTTCCTTCTTTCTACTCATTTTGGGCTCTGTTTGTTGTTCTTTTTCAAGTTCCTTTAGAGGTGTGAAGTTAGATTGTTTATTTGAGCTTTTTCTTGGTTTTTTTTTTTTTTTTTGAGGTAGGTCTGTACTGCTATGGCCTTCCCTTTTAGGATTGCTTTCCCTGTGTCCCACATATTTCAGATTGTTGTGTCCTTGTTTTCATTTGTTTCAGGGTATCATTTGATTTCTTCCTTGATTCTGTTGTTGAGTCATTCATTGTTTCAACATTTCTTGTTGAATTTTGTCAGCAGTAACATGAAGCAGTTAGATTAGATAAAAATCTAGGTTTCAAGGTTCTGGGTCCCTGTATATTCAGCAGTGAAAACACACTTAGCCCCAATTATGCAACTCTTAATCTAGCCAGTCTTGAACCACACATCAGTCACACTGTCCACTGTCAAACTGTGGTGTAGATAAAAAAAGAAGTTATGCCACACGGAGCTCTAAGAATGAAGATGTGCATCATAGTAAAATCTTCCAAGGACAGCAACGCGGAGACACTGGCCTAGCCTCTCTTTTTTAGGTATTCTTCTCAGATAGGATGGGTGATACTGACCTAAAAGCTTTAGGTAACTTCCACCCTCAGAACCCTGGAGATGGCCAGAGACATTCATCAGCAAGGCGAGGATGAAACTAGGCACTCATCAGCCTTTCACAGCTAGTAGGCTTCCTAATGATTCACTACAACCAGGTGTCAGGTGTTTGTAAACTGCCAGACAATACAGGGTCAGAGGAAGGAAGACCAGAAGAATCCAATGAATCTGTTTTCTTATTATTTTTTCCCTTTTTTAATTTAGATTATGCTATTATAGTTGTCCTATTTTTTCTTATTATTTTTACAAAATTAAATTGTCACATAAAGACATAAGGAAAAAATACACACACACACACACACACACACACACACAACCCCAAACCAACAACACTGGCTGGAAAAAATGTACCATCAGAGAGACTGGCAGAGAGAATTGGTGGCCAGGTGGGGACCTTGTTCCATAAAAAAAGTTGCAGGAAGAATGTGAGTTTGAGAGAAGAACCACAAATAATGGAACCGCTTCAGGCAGTGAGTGAACCAGGGATGGAGAGTGGACCCCACACGTGTGCTGTGGGGCCTCTGCTCTTATAATCCCTGATGCACAGATAAGCATTGCTAACAAAGCTGTCACCTTGAAATGATGAAGCAAATTCACATGTGTACATACACTTTTGAGGACTCATTAGCTGTGTCCTGATGAGCTAGAAATATAAACTTGTATTTTTGCTGTGGAAAACACTACAAACAAATATCATTTTGCTAATGTATACAGTATATTTACAACCGATCTAATCAGATATGTACGTAGATGGTATAGTTTATTTTGGCAAATTCCACATTGCTAATAAATTCTTAAAATCTTACTCATTGTATAAATGGATTCTTGTACACAGAAATGGTGTATGAAATCCAGAACACATGTAGATGTGACATTTGTCAATAGCTTATGTTAACAACAAACGCTCTTTCCTCTACTTCTGATCCTGATGAAGCAATCAACCCTGACATGGTTAACATTACTGAAGGATCTCATGTCCAGTCAGTTCACATCACTAAAATGAAAATTCAATAAACTGTTATTTAACAGAGCACATAGATGTTCAGCATCATTAGTTGTGAAGAAATGCACATCAAAACCACAAGGAGACACAGCTTCACACCCAGTAGGATGGCTCTAATAAAAAATAAGAAAGAAGGACAATAACACATCTTAGGGAAGATATGGATAAACTGGATCCCACATACACTGCTGTTGGGAATAGAAAATGGTTCAGCTGCTTTAGAAAACAGTTTGGCAGTTCACTGAAAGTTAAGCATAGAGTTGTCATATGACCCCGCAATTTTACTCCTAGGTATATATCCTCCCCACAAACAAAAACATGTTTACATAAAAACATGTACATAAAAGTTCATAGCAGTATTATTCATAATAGCCCAAAGGTGGGAAAACCCAAACGTCTATCAAGTGAAGAATGATAGACAAGGTGTGATATATCCATACAATGGAGTACTATTCACCCATAACAAAGATTCATGCTATATTATGAACTTTGCAAACATATGTAAGTGAAAGAAGGCAGACACAAAAAGCTACGTGTCTCTACTTCTTTTTCTTCTGCAATGCAAGGTTCATCCATGTTGTAGCATAGATCCTTTTTATGGGTGAATAGTACTCCATTGTATGGATATACTAACAAGCAAAATAGACACTGACTCATAGAAAGCAGGATGACAGCTGAAGGGTGTGGGAAGGGATTGAGCAAAAAGGAAAAAGGACTCATGGACATGGACAACAGTGTGGTGACTGTGCAGGGGAGGAGGGTATAAAGGGGATAAATGGTAATGGAAAAAATACAAAAAATAAAGTAAAATAAAAGCTACATGTTGTACAAGTCCATTCACATGAAATATCCAGTATAATGGTTGCCAAAGGCTGGGCGAGTGACTGCTGACGGCCTCTCACGGTGGCGATGAACATGTTCTAGATTAGGGGGTGGTGATGGTTGCACAACTCTGTATATATATTGCAGCTGAGACTAATGAATCACAGTATGTGAGCTATATCTCACTAAAAATACTGTAAGTATTTTTGCTTATATGAAATGCATATGTAGTTTGTGTGCATGTGAGATAATGATTTCTCCTCCTAGAAACATAACAGGTAATGTTTACATCAAAATTCATGTAATTCACTTGTATGACTAGCATTAGATAATTCCTCTTATTTTCAGTTTGCCTTTGATTTTGTTATTTTGGTGCCTTTCTTCTGTATTTTCTTAGAGGGAGCAGTCATTCTTAGGTATCTGAACTGCTTTCCCTTTTCAGTCTCCTGAGTGAATTCTAGAAACTTAGGCATAAATCTCTCCCTAAAAACCTTTTAGAAAGTGAAAAATTTACCGGGGGACATATCTCATACAAAAGATCTCTGTCCATAGTGAATTAGTTCTTTTTCTTATCTATTAATCCATGAGCAAATGACAAATTACCTCAATGAAAAAGGAGGATGTGTTATTAGCTACATCAGTGGCTCTTTAGTCTAACTCTGAAAACTGTAGGATTTGATAGGGTCCTATCAACATTTCTCACCTATTCAACTAGATGGGGGGATAGCGTTTGCAGGGACTTTGGAAGCTACTAAGTTGGACCCTCTCATTTTACAGAATGACTGACCTCGTAGAACCTTCATCTTGCCAAAGCCTGGCACCGTTAACCAGAGGCACGACTAGGCTGATATAAGGTCTAAGGACTCCTCAAGCTTCTGGGGGAAATATCCATCCATTTCACCACCTGCTCACCTGCCCATTAGCAATGTACATTTTTGCCAAAGGTGTGTGTTTGGGACATAGGACGTTAAATATGCCCACCAGTTTCCTTCTTGTGATACACACAAAACAGAGTAACAAAGGACTGAGGGGGGCGGAAAAATTGACCACAGTGAGCCTTACAGGCAAAAGGTCTGTGACACAGGCTCCATCTTTCCACCTGCCCTCTTTCTGGGCGGGGAGAGAGTCTCCTGGAAGAATTCCCTGTGTGGAGCTAGAAGAGGAAGGCCGTGGGCAGGCTGGGGCGTGGTTACGCACAAGGACAGGTGGCTGGAAAGCCACGTGAACAGTAGAAAGGCCTGGTTCATGCCACACAGAGGGAGCATTTGCCTGCCATCTCCCACCTTTCCAGAACAAGGGAGGATGGCTGCAATTCCATCAAACAGGGACACCGAGAAAACGTCACCATAAATCATGCTGACACAGCTATCTGAATATCCTTCATGGCTCCTTCCCTTAATTCTTCTTTTCTAAAGATATCCTTGACATTTGGGGTTGATCCATTGCTGCCTGAAAAAGTCTTTCCGACAGGTAGGGCGCATGTGTTGATGGCTGAAGAAACATTCTGAGCCCCAGGGAAGCGTTATCTGTGGGGGAAGCACACTCTAAAATATGCTGTGTCCCTCTCTGCTCAAGTGACAGTAAGGCTCAAAAGATCTACGGCATACTGCTCCGGTGTGCGCTGAAGCGTTCAGTTAAATATTAATTCCCACTCTCCTGAGTCTCTGAGCCCAGGGCTTGGAAATGCGCACCCTGCAAGTCACTTGACTGATTTTCTCTCTTTAAATAGACTTTAATATAACCTCCCACTTGACAGAGAACCACCACCAAGGAGGCCTGGGTCATAACAGGAAAATGTCATAAATGGGCAATTAGCAAAACGGCTTAAACAGAGTTCAATTAGCTGTTTAAAAAATGAGCACCGACACTAGTCTAGCCCACCATGTGGTCTTACTCAAACCTAACAATAAGTACCGGGAGGAGTGAAACCGTAATTCCAAGAGGACAGGCAAAGCTGAGGGCACTAAGTACTTTGCTGTAATTAAGCGCTTAATCCAGGTGGGTAAAAGGAAGGGTCTAAACTCTGTGCTGCACTTTTCCACGAGTCAGCACTTTGTCCCGCATATCTACGGTGCACATGCTCCCCACCTGGCGGTCACTTAACAGCAGTCTCCATATCAGACCAGCTGCTGTGGTGTTCACAGTGGTTGTGTTCATGGAACCCTTATTTTACTTAATAATGACCCCAAACCACAGGAGTAGTGATGCTGTGAATCTGAATATGCTAAAGAGAAGCAGTAAAGTGCTTCCTTTAAGCAAAAAGGAGGTATGTATGGGGAAAAAACATAGTATATATCGGGTTCGGTACCATCCGTGGTTCAGGCATCCACTGGGGGTCTTGGAACATAATCCCCCAAGGATACGGGAGGACTACTGTATTTGGCTGTTTGGCTGGGCCCAAGTTGAAAGTAGGGGGAAACATAGGTGTCCTAGACAGAAATCTCAACAAACTATTAATATTTCTAATCTGTTTGCCTTGACACATACGCAGGTAAGGAAAGGTCACTGTCAGGGCACAGAGACTGATCTTCAGAGGAAAGTTACTGAAATGGGCTAAGCCAGTGCACCTTCACATTCACAGGAGTTCAGAATGATGAGGGAAGTACTTTGAGAGCTACAGGGGAAAAGGGAGCATCTCTCCTGCTTTCCCTGAGCATCTCTCTTCAGGGATGGAGAGAGAAGCTGGATCAGGAAAGACATGGAGCGACCTGGACTGCCTGGGCTGGTCTGGCACAGACTGGGGCAAATGAGCTGGATCAGAGAATCTTCTCAACATCTTGCACCCCTTCACTCAAGTACTGGCCCTGATGCCTCCTCCTCTCCTTCCAGTCCCCTCAGTCCCCAGGGCCATGAAATCTCCCTCTCACCCCCAGGGCAGTAAAGGCACCATGCAGTGCTTCCCCATGGGAGTGTGGAGAGGTCAGAGATGGAGTGGGCTTTAGAACCTGTACATGTCCCTAAATGGCGGGCACAGCATGCATGGCCCACAGAGGTAGATGTAACTGTGCAAGTACTTTAATGTGGGCACCTGCAACCCAGAGGGCTCTGCAATGAGAAAGGTAAACTGACTCCCACAAAGGGCTGAATGAAGATTATAATGTAAAAGGACTCCTTAAGGAAAGTGCTGTCTACATCTTTCTGTCTCTTCCCTAGTAAAATGTTGCCTGGCAAGTCTGCGGGGAGCTAAATCTATAAAGTACCACAGTTTACCAGTAGCTCAAAGGGCTCTGTTCTGGGGTGGAGGCAAGGTGGGGGAGGAGGAGGGGAAGAAAGCCTCATTGGAACCTGAGAGGTGATGAGAAACCGCCTGACACCCTCCCAGGGGACTAGAGATGTGGTGGGAGATGACCCTGCAGGCTTCCACCTCCATATTCCTGGGGGAATCACAAGATACTGCCAAGACACCGGTGAACTAGGGCTCAAGCCTTTGCTTGACTCTGGGTCCCTGGGGCTCCATGGTGGAGCCAGTCCCCTACAAAAATACTAGAGAATCATATTTCCAATAAGGGATTTATACCTGGAATGCATAAGAGACTCTCGCAACTCAATAATAAAAAGACAAATAACAAAGACTTCTCCAAAAATCTACAAATCACCAATAGCTCATGAAAAATGCCCGCATCAACAGTCATCAGGGAAATGCAAATCAAACCCTGGCCAAAGAAGAGAAGCCAAACACAGAGGGCCGGACATCATGTGACTTCATGATGTGAAACTTCCAGAACAGGCAAATCCACAGGCACAGAAAGAAGACTGGCAGTTGCCACCGGCTGGGTAGGGGAGTAACTGCTCACAAGCACTGGGTTTCTTTTGGGGATGATGAAAATGTTTTATAATTAAATTATAGTGGTGGTCCCATAACCTGGTAAACAAGCTAAAACCCACTGAATTGCACCTCTTTAAACAAGATAATTTTACCATATATAAATTATATCTCAGTAAAGCAGCTGGTAGCTTCACTTCGTTGAAGCTGCTTCTACCTGCCTCTCTCACCACAGCAAAGAATGGCCTTTATCCAAATGCAGGGTTCTCTCCCTTTTAGGGAAAATGAGTAACATTTCTAAGGTTTGATTTTTAATACAGAGCATTTCCTAATGGACAAAAAAGAGTTGAAAGCATTTCCAAAGGAGTATATCTAACACTGGGTAAACTCAAAAAATTTACAGCCCAAGTACAAGGGATAAACACAGCTGAGAGCAAACAGTAAACCCTCACACTCTGAGTGGAAACCAAGGAAAATAACTCACTGCCAAGGACACAATGGCTGCGTTCCTCCCTGAAATGCAGCGCCAAATAGTCAAGGGAAGAGAAAGGGACTTCGCAGGTATCTCATTAGTGCAGACATGCTGTCCCCTCCTCTCTGCCACTCCAGTAAGGACAAGATTTTTCTGAATTTAGAATTCAGTCAGAAGGTGGCTGAAGTACCAAAAGTAACCAAGTTTCGGCAGCCATGGCTTTACCAACTTTCCTAATAACTTTATGAGTTGGAGTATGGCTGCCTGAGTATTACAAAGCACACAAGGACAAAAGAGATTTTTAAAAATATGCTGAAAATCAATTCTAGCCAGAGTTAGTCACCTAATGGAAGTTTCGAATTTCAGCTGAAACAAACAAAACCTATTAGTGGAATTACACTGTGGGACTAGGAACATAAGCATGTAACCCAACCACGAATTATGAGATCAATTTTTATAGAGGTAGTTCCTCCCAACAACCGTTTTTCAAATTTACAGAGATCCAATGACAAAGCAATTTCTTGTTCTGGTATCTGTTTATAGCTTCAAAAGGCAACATTTCTTGTTTGATGGGTAAGTAGACCATACAGAGCTTAGGTGTTTCTAAAAATAGGCATTTTCCTGTCTCCCTTTTCATAGACAGCTCCAGCATTCTGTGATGAAGACAATGGTGACACTGGCTCTTCTGTCCTTCCAGACACATCCCACACATGTCTGGGTGGGCAGAGCTGTTTTTCATTCTTGCTGTAGTAAGCCTCACTCAGGTATGAAATAAAATATGAAGGGGAACCTATGTGTTGATAAGATCAGAGTTGTGTGCCATGAATCACCAGACTTTCTGATGGCCAGTAAGCATGTAACAGGGTACAGGGCGAGGGCTGCCCCTGGGAGCATAGGAGAAAGCTCCCACAGCTCTTGGTTGGGGAATGAGGGGAGCAGACGATGTGGCTTGAGATATTTTTCATAACACAGGCAAGATGATAGCTGTGCTGCCTGAGTCATGACGTAGCAGGGCAGGCAGTTCCCCCGGATTACTGAGTCACACTTGCCCTGATAGGGGATGGCAACTGAATGAACGTACACTATACAGAAATCCTCTTTCTGGCAAATGTAGCTCATTGTGGGAGGAGTCAGAGATGAGGTCATGCAGAAGGCTCTGGGTCAGGATTTACTGTATTTTGCTGTGTATAATGCACTCCTGTGCATAATGTGCACCCAGGTTTTTGGCCCAAACTTTCAGGAAAAATATCTTTTGCTTTGATTTTTTAATTCAGTTTTTATTTATATTGAGCTACTTGTTTTTTGTATTATAAAGGAATTTTAGCATTTACTTTTGAATGTATTATGGTACAAGAAATTTTATGTAATAAGTAATTATAAAACACAAGAACAGATACAAAGTATTTCAGGTACTACCCATGTATAATGTGCATCCTTATTTCTCTCTAAAAATCTGGGCAAAAAAGTATTATATTCAGCAAAATACGGTAAGCTAAAGGCAGACAGTCATAAGGGGATTCAGCCATGTGGCTTGGAAGGGAGTAGAAGAACCACGAGGGAGGAGTGATATAGCAGCCAGGTGAGAGGGAGAAGTAAGCAAGCAACTGTGTAGTGTGTGGTTGGAATCCGGCCAGGCGGCCTGGTGCAGTAAGGAAGGAGGCGTGTTGCTGCTGTGATTGTGCCTGCTCTAGCTGACTCTGAAGACTTCCCTTTATAAGACACTGATGAGCCAGCTGCCCTGTAAACCCGGATTCTATCTGGACTCTCCAGACTTATGTCTTTCCTGAACTTCACTGTGATCCAGTGCACCACGGCACATGCTTTCCTGGGCTATTACATGGAGGCTGATGACAACGCACCCTGGATCCTAAAGAAAGCTACTGCATGAGAATGGGAACTTCGGTACATTCCAGAGGGACTAGAGAACTATTTGTGCAACTGGCTGAAGATTAGAATACGGGGAACTACTGGGTTTGCTTTTGGCTTATAGCCTTTTGGGGAGCCAGGGAAGTGCTGGATCTCACAGGAAAGGAGGGCTCCAAGCATAAGCGCTGTGAGTACCCCCCAGGCTAGAATATTGTGAATAAAAACCCATTCCTTCCGATACTGATTGTTGGGTCATGCACCAAGGTGCCATGTGGACAGGCCCCTATCTGCCTGGTTATAACCAGGGTCTGGACCTCAAGGCTTCGAGGCCTCCCATGGTGAGGCAGAAACCCAGGGTGTGCGCCATCTTCTATACACACTGGACCTGAGCCCCACCTGCTGGTGCCCAAGACAAAAACCTCACTGCACCCTCACCATTCTCACCACAATCAATGATAACAGCTGTTTTTTCCTTCCCAGAAAATTGGGGTATTTACAAGGCTCTCAGTGGCCTTTATCCCCTGTGAACATATTTCTAACATACAATCACTTGGATCACAGAAGCACAAGGGATGGCCCACTTCACTTGGAAACAGCGACCATCTGGAAAACGTGAAACATCAGCTGACCTAAAATATAATTTACTGGGTCCAGAACTGATATAAAAATAAAAATTGGACTCAAACAACTATAAAGACTGAAGCTGCTTGCACGGGTAGTAAGCACTGAAAACTGATTCCCTAGTTTTTGTGAAATGCAATAGGTGAAAAAACAGCACTGATGTCATCCAACCCACCCTATATTTTTGACAAGGGTAGGTTTCCTGATGAGGTTGTATATGAAGAAGCCACATCTTTACTATGACTTGAAATCCAGAATGGCGGGGAAGTGGTCAAATGGACCAGGTTTTCCATCCCATTTCCCACTGTGGCTCTGAGCGACTTCCTTATGATGCTCTTTATCACCACATTTGCAGAAATGGAGACATCGGCATCTTTGTCACAGGCTCTCAGGAGGGTTCTGAAGCCTCACCACAGGGAAGGCAGCTTCCTGTTAAACTCTGTAGGTAAACTACTCTTACCACTTATTTGGTGTGTACTACAGAGGCTCAGCTCACCAAAAACACCAGGGACAGGCGAGGATTGAGTACCTCTGGGCCTGGGGTGGGGCATGGGTTGGGAGAAGAATAGCAGGGCACTATCCCTGCCTAGAAGGGGCTGCACAGAACCTAGCTCAGGAGACAGGTTGTGCAGGGGTGTGTTCCCAAGTGAGAAGTCAGGGAGCCAGGACCTGCTGTCAACAAGAATCAACAACTGAAATGTAAGCTGACATTAAAAAATGAGGAGGGATAGCGGGGGAAGATAAGTCAAAGTGAGTGACAAGGTGATAAAACAAAAGAATTCTAAGAAGCCTCTAGGAAGAACCATACGGCGAGGTATTAGAATTTGAGGCCAGCTCCCCTGCCCCAGGGGTCAAAGCGAATCCAGCTGGGTCCTAGCCATAGAGGAAAGCCCAGCACAGAAACCATGGTGCCCAACTCCAGCCCTGTCATCAAAGATGTAGGCCACTGCTGCCCAGCCCTCTAGGCTCTTACCCCAAAGAGAAAAGGACGGGGAATCATGAGTCACTGATGAAAGAATTACTATCCTTCTGTGAGCCGGAGGCCAAGGGCTCTCATGGTCTGCAGTGCAGTACTTCAACCCTGTGTCCCCTAGAGATTCAGAAGGGGACATGGAGGTGGGAGGCCCAGCAGCCCCCATGCTGATGGTCAGCAGCAGTGTGCTGGTGCTGGAGAACATGGACACTGGTGCCAGTTATGAAGAAGGGAAAGGTACAGGGAAAGAAACCAAGTTCCAAGGAGGAGAGGGGCGAGAAGTGGGCACACTGTTGGTTCCTCATCCAACTCCTACATCTGCTTCCCAACCGGCTAAACTGCACCTAAACCTGTCACTCCTCTCCAGACACCCCCATAATAACATCCTACTCATTATGACAGAAATAAATCAGGGTGTGTCCCCAGCTATTAAAATCGCAATGCAAATTCAATAGCTTTTCGGTAGTGGAATGTGGGTTAAGATTCCAGAACACTGACAAGGTGAAGAAGTTAGCCAAAGCACATGGGTCAGCAGAAAACTCTGTACTTAGGATGGTGGGTTAAAATCAATCAGCAGGAGAGATGCTCAAATAACCAACTATCCAACTCCTCAATTCTTTATAAGGCTCTATAATAACTGTCACCCAGAAGGCCGGCGTGAAAACCATGTGATTTCTATATTTACTTCCCATTACCGAGTCTCTCTTTCTAGAGATGAATTAGCCAGAAAACTAAGCAAACGATGTACCCAATTCACAAACAAGAACATGTTGGTGTATATATACAGGCTTTTAACAGCTGAAATTATATACCTTCAACTGTCGTGTAGGCATATTTTCTAAATATTGAATATATATCTAATGAAGGCAACTGCAGGACTGAGTCAGGAATTACTGCACACTGTTCAGTGAAAACACTGACAAATTGGATAACAACATACACAGCACAGCTTCAGCAGTCGTGGTTCAGCTGTCTGGCTACATTCTGGAAACAGGCTGCCTGAAACCCAGCATGAATCTCAGAAACAGAAGCGAAGATTCCATTTGGGGAAGATAACTACACTGGAGCCCAAGGCTGAGGTCAACCCCTCAGCACCAAACCCCACAGAGGGCTGTGTCTTGGGACTAGGAAGATGACCAGTCAAAGACTACCAGCAAGTCCTTTGACCTGAGGCTGTGCTTGGGTGGCAGAAACCAGAGTAGAGAGCAGAGGACACTGCGGGCAGGGGTCCCCACATGGCTGCCTCTGTTGTCTGAACGTGGCTCCCACTGTGGGGCTGTCACGGGCTGTACAGGACCAAAGGCCAGAGTGAAGGGAAGAACAAGCGATGAGGGTACAGGATGAGGCAGAGAGGCACAGTCCCAAAAAGCAAACCTGAGCCTGGGAACCTTTTAGAAGAAAGGACTGAGACTCAGAACGCAGCCTGAGGGGAGAGGGCCACCTGAAGCCACCTAAGCCACTCAGAGAGCAGTAAGCCAGAAGGTCGTGGCAAAATTACAGCAAAATTCTGGCAGCTAATTGTCATTTTTGTTAAGGTAATAAAACAGCCAGTAAAACATTTCCAGGCTACAAAGTCCATGGATTTCTAACAGGTAGTGTAACAAAATACAGGTGCACTGTCCTCCATAACACGCTCTGGTTACTGCACTCCACTCCTCCCCCGACCTCCGCACGTGCTCCCTATACCAGGCGACTGGGTCAGTGAGAGAAGCTTCCAGAACAGGAAGCTGCAGGCCTGGAGGGGTAGTCAGCAACTGTCCCAGCATCTCTGCAGGAGGTGAGAAATAGCACCCACCTCATAGATAAGTGACAGGTGATCGTAACAAAAGTAGACACCTCACAGAGAAAGCAAGCAAAATTAATTCTCCCCACTCTTACTCAGTGATGAGCTGATCTTTCCAATGACTCTGGGGAGGCAGCTGTCAGGTCTTTTAGCAAAAGACGAAGAACAGGCAAAACACAATCAAGATGGCTCCTAGGTCTCAGCTCCAACAGACCCCACAGGCCAAGCCAAAGATGCAATGCTGGCCATGCGCCATCTGGAAACAGTAGCAGGGGCACACATGGACCCCTTGTTCCTGGGCAGCAGGCCCAGAGAGGAGTCATTATTAAAGCCAGGAGATGGGGAAGCAGCAGCCTCACTACTGGCTCCCACAGGAAGAGCACTGGGGATGAGGATGACGAGGCCCAGCCATCGTCTGGAGGTCCCGACGAGCAGGCTGCCCTCCCAGACCCTGATCCTTGGGAGGAGTGGTGTGGGATGCTGGGCACGTAGCGTCTGCTGCCTTCTCTGTTGGAGGAAGCCGCCCCTGGGCCCAGGAGCCATGTGTCCCATGCAGGCCACTGGCCCACATGATGACAATGTATAAAAATATATAAAAATTACGAGAAATGGGTAGCCACACAAAGACCCTCCACACCCTGAACTCTATTCCCTGGAGCTACAGGGGCCATGGTCCTGTGCAGAGGGGGCAGGAGATGCTGTGTACTGTGGAGCTGGCCTGTCATCCAAAGTCAGGGAGATAGGCCGGACCTGCCACCTCCTGCGCTCTCTGTCCCTCCATGGCTACGTGACCTAAGGTTAGAGTAAAGTGCATCTCCCTCCTTACTGAGGCCAACTCTGACCCACAGCAGCAGCTCTGGGGCTGTGCCTCCAGGGTCAGCAGGTTCCTACACACGGAAAACAAGCATGGTTAATAGCGCTGTGTTCCTAGAACTTTCAAAGTACTAAAAAAAAAAAAAAAAAAATCACCGAATAAAACTTTGTTTCCATGTGAAGTGGAGCTAGGTTCTGGTTCAGATAACAACAAATGTGGGACAATTTTCATTATCTGAGCTGTCCCACACACTGCAGAATGTCAAACATCCCTGTCCTGCCTCCTCATTGCCGACAGACCACCGACCATCGTGACAACCCAAGTGTCTCCAGAATCCCCCAAACTCCCTAGGCAGGGGGTGCTTGGCCTCCATTGAGAACCGCAGTGGTGGGCAGCACCCTGGTTCTCCCTCCCCAAATAATAAATGAATAGAATTAAGAAGCAAAGTGCGTGTGCCCTCACTGACTGCCTACCAAGTGGGGACTCCACAGGGATTCGTCACTGGCACCTCCTTTCTAACTCCCAGCTTGCAAGCAGCTCCTACTGGTGGAAATGGGAATTGTGCAATTTGTCACACTCCAAATAAGAACCCACCCTACCTTGTGCCCTAGGATACTATAGCTGGAATGTCAGCCCAGTCAGGTTGCAACAGCTACAATGAAGTGGAAAAACACAGGGCAGGAACTGAGTAAGAGTTGTGGGAACATGGGCAAACAGACACACGTAGTTAAGACTTTGATGTTACCAATCTCAGAAAGAGAGGAGAAAGGAAAGGAAAGCAAGCTTTAAGCAAAGTGAGAGGGTAGGAACTGTGTGAAGCTCTGGGTAAGTCATGTTTATGCCTGGGACTAAATCACTGATCAGCTTCCTTCTAGTTCATTTTTTCAATCCTCATGCAAGGATATAGGTACTGATTTTAGGGAGAGAGGAAGTTGGAGAGAGAGAGAGAAACATCAATATGAGAAATATAGATCAGTTTCTTCCCATAAGCACCCCCACCTGAGGAGTGAACCCACAACCTAGTAGGGACCCTGACCAGGTATTGAACCCACAACCTAAGTGTATGTGCCCTGACTGGGAATTGCACCCACCACCTTTTGGTGTACGGGATGATACTCCAACCAACTGAGCCAACTGGCTAGGGCTCTAGTTTGCAAATTGTATTATACAATGAGCATTTTTTAATGAACACTTTTTGCTTATGATGTTTTGAGTTATATGATCCTGAATCAAAGTATTCCATGGAATGTGCCATTTGAGCATAAATGGGTGTGAAGGACACCATGTTACAGTGATCAAAGTTTCTGGACAAGGACACAGAAATCAAGTCACGCTAACCGCTCCTGGATACTCTGCTTATATTACATACCCCAAAAGATCCCATCAGTGGCTTTCTCTTATCTTCAGGTAACAAAATTACTTCCAAAATGCTCGAAGATTTAATCAAAATCCACCTTGAACTACTGTTAGACTGAAGAAACAGTCTCTCAATCAATTTTGCTGAATCCAGTGCAGAGCAGTTTTATGCGCCATCGTGTAGTTTGCTGATGAAGACCTGGCCGTTTCCTGCATTCTAACTAAGCAATAATGGCCCCAACTCATAATCTCAGAAACAGCCCTTCAGCTCTGACAACAGCAAGAGAAAAATTTCAAGGTGGAGCATGCGGTGATTACCAGTTCTGCTAGGATTTCATAAATCCAAAAGGAGGGAACAGGAAGAGTCTTGAGGGTTCTCCATGCCTTTAAATTCAGTGGCAAATATTTGTTTTTAATGAAGAAAACTACCTAGCAGCATGTGATAAGCAACCCTGTCTCTGCAGTCCATAGTTGGCAAATGCTAATATTTTATGATTTCTGATTCAGTGCTTAAGAACTAACACATCGGTTTTCCCTCTTCAGCCCGCCCCCCCCTTCACTCATCGGCAAATTTGCTTAACTCTCAGGAACTATGAGATTCCTGTCATTTACCCAATTGACCTGTTGGGCTTTCTTTTTCCCAGAGTCTTGAAGTTTGCTACAGGTGTTGGCCACTGGTAATTTAGGTAAAGTACTGCACAGCCCTCCCTGAGGTCAGTCTCTGATTAGACTCCTGAGCTCTTCTCTTTTTTAACTTTCATAGTCTTATGACACAGAAATTTTACACTGTCATGCAAATTTACCAATCTTTCTGGAAACACTTCTTTTATCTTGATACTTTTAAAGGAAGTATTATCTGACTTCAGCTCTTAGGTGATAGGAATTTGATGGCTGACTGTTCCAATGAGGGGACAACCCCCAAAGGAGGGAAGGAACAATAAAGTCCAACAAGACAAGTGACTTGCTGGAAGTCCAGGACAAACCCCAGTGGGTCTGATTCTCTTTCACAGTCCCCTAGCCTACAAGATCAGGTGTGCTGTCCGCACTGCTCAGGACCTGGAGCCCTGAAATAAGATTCCAAGTAGTCAAGCTGTGAATAAATAAATGATTAGGAGAGAATGAAAAACTTGCATAAGTGTTAGTTTTCATGATCGTGATTAGATTAAACTCCTTGATAACAGGAATTATATTTAATGTTGGTTTCGATCTTCCATCAGGGTCAGAAACTCAAATACCTGCAGGGCTGGGTTGGGTAACTAGGGGGAAGTATGTGGGTGTGTCCCAAGGCCGACAGCCTTTCCAGGGGCAGCTGTGGGGAAGCAGGAATAGCGGCTCCTGTCCCCTGCTACAGGGCCACTGGCTGAGGCGAGGAGTTTCAGGCCTTTTTGAAATTACACTAGCAGGAGCCATGACATCTGGCCTGTGGGCCACATTAGCTGATGAGCCAGCTGTTTGCCAATATGGTATGGTATCGTCATCCCAGCACCAGGAACTACTAAATGAACTAATAAAACACTACATAAAAAAATTAACTTTCACAGCTCCCAGGCCATATTTGAAATCTCAGCTTTATTTGACCAAATTCATACTGAAGCAATAAATATGGACTGGCAGTGCTGTGAACACCACCTTCATAACTCTCTTAAGCAATCATGAGTCAGTGACCTGGAAGTTCAAGTCTCTGAGCATGAAGGAGCAACCTTCCCAGCTCTGAATGTGTATTTAACTGCCTGGACAAAAATCAGGCAAGCATGTTTGAGATAAATCTTTATAAAAAGGAACATGGAAATGACAACATAATAAGCTGGTTGTAAGACAACACTGATACCACTTGTGCAGGTTTCTGGCTGAAAATTCTTTGCACTGACTGATTCCACAGGCAGCACGTGACTCTGCACTCAGTGGATGGGGTTCTGTGGTCCGGGTCTGGCCCCACACTGTGTGCCCAGCACACAGCGGGTCTCCATCCCAATTGTGGGATGACTGGAAGCACAGAATCTCGCATGGAGCAACCTTCTAGACATGCTCTCTTAAGTTCTAGATAATTTGAAAAAGAAAAGTAAGTGACTTTGCTGCTACCTTTCGGACTGCATACGTGGAAGAGGATGAGAAGGGAAAAGGCTTGCGCTCTGGTCACAAAACCTTCAATGGACTCCAGCTCAGGGATGCCATACTGTGTGCTTCAATAAAGTGAAGTCTTTATATTTCTCTCCCTTTAAAATCCTGAGATGCTTCTGTCACTGAGGCATATCGACAGAAGGCTTACTATAGTTCTTACTAAGCTGATGATGACAGGAATTAGTACACCCATCGATTGAACAAGCTTTGTTTTCTGTTGTATGCATTTCTTAAGTGAAAAGCAACTCACATAAAAAATGCATAACTTGTTCCTACCAGGTTACTACAGTTGTCTAAGAGAAAAACTTATACAAGGTGTTTTTCTTCGACTGATATACCATTAATTAAAAATTTGCCATTTCAGAACTGACGCCATTCTGTCTGCTTGGCAAAAACAGAAATAAAAAGTTGCACCATAAAAAAGTAAAACAAAAGCTTACAAAAAAGGCTTCAAAACCCTTTCAGATAATCTTGGAAGCATCTTTAACACAGCAAGCAAAAGCTAATGAGTGCCCATCTCTGTCTTTTAAATCAATACAGCAAATAAACTGGCTAAGCCACTTATGATGACAGACATTTTACTGGTGCACAAACTCTGAGCTGTTAGCATAACTGAGAAGCGGGAGTCACGGCTGGCTTGAGCTCTCTGTTGCACAAATCAGCTAACTGCATCCACACATTTGCAGGAAAGGAGCACAAACACCAGGGTGTAAATCTGGTCTAGATGTTACGCAATTGGAAAGTGGCTGCCTCAAAAAATAAAATACACGAAGACAGTGGGAGTTAGTCCTGAGGGAGCACAGACCTCTGTTCTTTTTATACTACGGTGCCATCATTCACTTGCCCTTGCTCACCCTAGAGCAATGTGTTTGCCTTATTTCAATAAGCAACACTGTCCTACAGGCATATCCCAGGGGCCCACAATGTAATCATATTTGTTATATAAAGCTCTGTGCCCTTCACATGATTACACCTATAATTTTTAAAAGTAAGTATAATATATATACATTAAGTTCTGAATTTCAACCATTTTAATATATTTTTGCTATCAGTTTGCTGTAGGTCTCTTGAGTTCATCATCAAAAGTAAAAACACTCCTAAATGGTAATGGAAAAATATATAATAAAGATTATAATTAAAAAAATAATCAATTTTTGTAAAAAAGTAAATATACTTTGCAATGCGATACCACTAACATAACTCAGAAAAATGACCATAGGATCCAGCAAATATACTCCAAGGTGTATGCCCAGAAGAACTGAAGTGTATGTTGACACAAAAAAACTGTATATAAATATTCACGGCCACATTATTTACAGTAGTCAAAAAGTAGAAGCCTCCCAAACGTCCACCAGCTAATGAATGGATAAAGTATGTTCCACATAGCACAGTGATATTCAGCCATAAAAAGCAACACGCACTGGCATACCCTGCAATATGGAGCAACCTTGAAGACATTATGCTGAGTGCAAGAAGCCAGACACAAAAGGCCACATATATGATTCCATTTGTATAAAATGTCTAGCATAGGCAACTCTTAAAGAAATAGAATGCAGATTAGAAGTTGCCAGGGGCTGAAGGGAAGGGGGGATGAGAAGTGACTGCTAGTGGGTGCAGTGCTTCTTCTGGGGAGATGAAAATGTTCTAAATTAGACAGTGGTGACTTCTGCACAACTCCGTGAATACCCTAAAACCCAGTGACTTGTATGCACTTTAAAAGAGTGAAGTATATGATATATGAGTTTTGTCTCAATAAAGTTGTTATTTAGCCCTGCCCAGTGTGGCTCAAGTTGGTTGGGCATCATCCTGCAAAGTGAAAGGTTGCTGGCTTGATTCCCAGTCAGGGCACGTGCCTGGGATACAGGTTCGGTCCCCAGTCAGGGAGTGTACAAAAAGCAACCAATTGATATTTCTCTCTCTCTCTTTCTCCCTCCCTTCCTTTCTCTCAAATAAATAAATTTTTTTAAAAAATTTTACAAAGCTGTTATTTACATATGAAGTCTGTGATATAACGAGAATGGTTTGAGCAACATCAACATAACTTAGCAGCCAAGGAGAGTGGACTGGAATGCACATGCATGAACAACGATGATTTCATTGTACTAGTCAGAGGGGGAGGTAGACACTGTTGAGTCAGCATGTGTGTGGCTGTCACATTCAAAATGACTGAACAAGTAGAGCAACAAATCTGCATCAAATTTTGCATTACCCTTGAACATTCCTCCATAAAAACCATTTGGATGATTCAGAAGGTCGCAGCTATGGGCAACTGGTGATTGGCAGCTTCATCACGACAATGCGCCTGCTCATGCATCAGCTCTTATGCAGTTTTTTGGCAAAACATCAAATCGCCAAGGTGACTCAGACCCCTTACAGCCCAGATTTGGTGCCCTGAGACTTCTGGCTTTTCCCAGAACTAAAATCACCCTTGAAAGGGAAGAGATTTCAGACCATCAATGAGATTCAAGAAAATGCGATGGGGAAGCTGATGGCAACTGGGAGAACTGTGTGAGGTCCCAAGGTGCCTACTTTGAAGGGGACTGAGGCTCGTCCTATGTACAATGTTTCTTGTATCTTATATCTTCTTCAGTAAATGTCTCTATTTTTCTCTATTACATAGCTGGATACCTTCTGGACAGACCTCGTTATGAAAAAAGACAGTGTACTATAAATTCTGGAAAGGAAACAAAAACCCATTCTTGTTTTTTAGCAGTCTCTCCAAATTTAAAATATGTGTAAACTTATTACCATATCCTTTTAAATTTTGTAGAATCACTGAGCATTTTGGCATAAAAGACGATGCTAACATAGCACTACTGGCCATGCTCCTAGTGACTGGGACAGTGACACAGCATGCCTGCTAAAGGAAAGAACAAGAAGTCTTCCCTACTCACCACCTGGGGCCAGCTCCCAGGACACCTGCTCCAAAAGTCGCCCTCATCGTCATCTTCTGTCTGGATTGAATCCCTCCCCGGAGCAGCTCTTCTCTCCTACTTACAACATCCATCATCGGCTTCTGCCCCCATTACTTAAACGCCCTCTCATCTTTCCTACCAGACTTTTAACTCCTTGAGGCTGGATCTGGTTCTAATTCTTTCTGGAACAAATCTTCAGCTCCATTTTAAGACCTTACACAGGATAAGAAGGAAGCAAAAGGTATGAAAGTATAACTGGCATGTTGCCAATTTTATAAGATAGAGAGGAATCTGGTATTACTTTGTGGGGGAAGAAGAAATTTTCCTGTACTGTTCAGGATTCCTCGGTTGGTTTTATTAAAACAACACGACACAAATTAACAAGAGGAAATGACCAAATTTAATCACACATGTGCACATGGGAACCCCACATACATGAGAGGGTCAGAGACCTTATGTATATGAGAGTTTCAGAGACAGAAAGGGATAATGAGGTATGTGTGACATTCTGAGCTAAGGTCACCTTAGGGCTTCAAAGAGGAGAAAAATCATTACAGGATAACAAGAAGAGATGTTCAGTAATTAGCAGTTTGCCCTGCCATTCAGATAGGTCAAAAAAGTTATTTCCCGTGATATCTCTCACTAGGGGCAAGGCCCATAATTTAAATTGTTCTAAGTAATTAAGGAAAGGCAGAAGTTTCTCTTGAGCCTGGGTGTTGGTTGCCTTTAGCGCAAAATAATCCAAATACTACAGGGGAACATCTTGGGGTGACTTATTCTGAAGCCATATAGTGTTTTGTATTGACTGAACACGCTTGTTCAATGATTTTGTTTTGCATCTTAGCTGATAAATTCTGATAGCTTCAGCTACGGGGCTAACCTCAGTTGAGATCTGAACAAAAAAAGGACAAGGAGGAAGAGAAGGAGAGAAAAAAGAAGAGAAGCACTCCCTCATGAGAACTTCTTGGGTTATAAATGAAAGGAATGCCTTCCTTCACATTTTCTTCCAGCTTCAACTACGAAACTGAACATTCTAAAGCCCATTTCTTCACCAGGTGCTGCACCCGAGTCAGTTTACTTTTATGAAGAACTCGCACCTAACAGAATGAGTCCTTTGGAGATAACACGTTTGAAAATCGTCAGGTATGCTACAAGTGTAGTTATGAGAATGACTCTGATTTCATGTACGAGGAGCGAGCATGGCAGATTGCAGAACGGTGGAAATGTGTACTGACCCACTCATTTTGTGTCAAGGATCTGTAGAAAGCAAAGGCTAAAATTTAAATGAAATCTAAGTTGTGTGTGTCCGAGTATGCCCAGCTCTGATAAGAATCCTGATGAGTAATGTGGAGCCGGCTCTGGAAAAACTCATTGCACTGCTGTGCTGGGAAGGCTTACCAGCCAGTTCTCTGGGAAAACCACCAGCGTCCAGCTGGTTTCGAGCTACCCTGACTCAGAGCTCTGAGGGATGGATGGCAGCCCATTATTATGTCGTATTTCTGTACCCACACTGCAGACACCCCTGGAGCATAGACAGCACAGAACACAGTACAACAACGAGAAAGTAATATGTCTTGAGTGTTTACTACCTCTTTTTAATGTAGCTTATTTAAATGTAAGTTTGCATAATTTATTTTGTAATCATGGCTCCTAAGATGCCTGAACACATAAGTCAGCACAGGCAGGGGCTTTCTGAGAAGTCTGCACTGCTCTGAACAATGCTTCCACGAGGGGACACCATTCCTGGAACGTTGTTATTGACAACTGTCCACTTCTGTGACAATACATAGGCTCGATCGCTGGAAGGTAGAATACGCAACTTGCACATTTTTAATCCCTTGCACTTAAAAAAAGAAGCCACACAGTGCAGGTGAATTGAATAAGCAAGGATGCCCGGCACATGGTGGAGGCCCAATTATTATTTTCTGAGTGAATAAATACATACATACTGCCTCCACACAGACAAATGAATGGTCTAACCCTACTGGACAACTACCCCATGGTATTTGAGAGAGTTTGGGGTCTTATAGGAGGTATTAACTCTAGACTGACATGAGGTGTATTCACAAATAACATTAATGTTAAAAATAATTGTGTTAATGCTATTTTACATTATGCTTTACAGTCTGCAGCTCATTCATATGCATTATCACACATGAACCTTATGATAACCCTGAAAGATACCATCTCGCTTGCTGACAAGGAAATTGAGAAACGATCTGGAAAGATGAGTCAATGACCTTTGTTACCATAAACTAACAATCAAGTTCCACGGCCTCTCAAGCTAAGGCATGCTCTGGTCACTCACCAAGACTCATTGACTAGCTGGTGTCTGCCGTAATAGCCACATATGTGGACAATACACCCATTTTTAGCCCAGCTTTAAAAACTCAGACCAAAATCTGAAACAGTAACCACTGCCATTTTGAGTGCCTAGCAGGCAGCCAGAAACTTTAAATTCCAACCTGTGCGACAATCCTGAAGAGTAAGTACTTCTTGTTCTCCTCACAAATAAGAACCTGAGGTCAGAGCGGATATGCAAATACTGCACAGGCCATTTGGAGTCGCTTAAGTCAGATGGTAGGGACATATATGTTTGTTATCTCCTCTGTATTTTAACTTCTCTACAGACATTTTCAAACACATACAAAACACTTTTTCAGGGTATAGATGAAACAAGATGGGTCATAAATTAATTATTGTTGAAGCTGGGCTAGATTGTGTTCATTATGCTATTATTTCTATGTATGCATTTGTCACATTAATACTTTTATCTATATATTTTTTTAAATCCTCACCTGACGAAATTTTTTTGAACTGATTTAAGAGAGAGAGAACAGGAGAAACAGAGAGAGAAACAGTGATGTGAGGGACAGACATAGATCGGTTGCCTCTCATATGCCCTGACTAGGAATTGAACACACAACCTTTTGGTGTATGGGATGATGTTCCAACCAACTGAGCCAGCCAGACAGGGCATTTTTATCTGTATTTTAACTGTTGTATGATATTCTATTATCTTTCAGAATTTGCATTTTAATTCAAAAGCAGTAAAAAAACCCACACACATCAAAAATGACTTCAAACCTGAAGATATTTCCCTACTAAAAGCATAATGCTCAAGCAGGCATTAACACAGCACTAGAAACAGTTTGCCCAGGGTACCTCTGTCATCGGGTCTGCCTTGTGCATTGTGGGATGCTAGCAGTAGCTCTGGCCTTTGACAGGAGCATCCTCCAACTCTGACGAACCAAATCGTCAAATGTCCCTTGGATGGCAAAATTGTCCCCCACTGAGAACTGCTGAGTTAACCATGGTAATATCATTAAAACTTTTAGATACTGGACCACATATAATCTACATGTTCACATGGTAATATAATCCTACAACTGCATTTATTTTTGAAAATTTGGTTCAAAAATTACAGTCCATGAGTAAGTTAGTCATTTTTCTTGAAGTATTTCTGCCTTCAGACTCACATATAATTACTGCAAGTTCCATTTGCTGATTACAGTTCTCTTTGTTTCTATAATAACAATCTAGCTTCCTGATGGCTACACAAGAAAATAAGGAATTTGCTAATTGATATCCAATACTATTTACTATGTAAATCGGTTATGTTGTAAATATTATCCTTACTTCTAGGTCAGCTCATTCTCAGCCACAAAAGTCACAGCCTTTCACCCACTCAGGCATTTCCTTTCTCCAAACAAGTGTCTACAAAGTAAGTTAATTTTGAAGAGAAAATGTTGATGGTGTTAAGTTACCAGTTTCTGCCAAAGTATATTCCCCAGACTATTAGTGGCCAAGAAATATTTTTCATAACTGCCATAGGAATTCACCATAGACCTGATGTTCTTATCTTCCATCCTACCTTCTATCTGTTGCATGAAACTTTAGGAGAAAAATGCAAAGACAGCATCTTAGCTTTTGGCTTGTCTGTGAGCAGGACTTCTCGATCATCTAGCACACATGTAAATCTTCCTGACTGACTCCAGAGAAAATGGCCTCCAGGGAACCCCCAAGCAGGCAGCTGCCAGAAAGCAGGTGGAAGCCTCCCTCACATGTCGGATGATCCTGGAAATTCTTGATGTACATGATGCGGACCCCGGCCCACGGAGTCCGTGTGTTGTGGATGTGATAAACAAATTCACACGGACTGCAGAAGTCCTGTGGAGGAAAAGGGACAGCATGGCCACTCTCTGAGTGAGACCCCTGCCTGGACAGGCTTTTATTGTTTTTCTGGGCACATCACATCAAGGATGGTCCTTATTTACTACACACAGGTTCAATGTAGGTGATTACCTTTTACAGAAAACAAAGAAAAGAATGTTGCTAATTACTTCAAAGAGAAGGATGTTGCAGATCAATGGGAAAAGTGGTTGAACTGGTTATACTCCATACCTGGGAGATTTAGCACACATTTTAGGAAGTTACTTTAGAGATACACAGTAAACATTTACTGCCTCAATTCAGGGTGAGGGAGTTTTAGTAAAAGCAAGCGTCAAAGCAGTCTAGGTACAATGCAGGCCTGGCTCCCCATGGGAAAACCTATTTGTGGGTGTGGGTCCTATGTGCCCACCTCACTCCCTGTCGGTTTTCCGAATCAGGGGCTGGGCTACATTCCCCATGCCACGTGGAATGGTTCTCTATATGTACACTGGTGCCTACATTTCTCTTTAGCAATTTTAGGATGGTAAGAACATACTACAGTCATCTGTGATGGAAAGTAAATTGTTGGCATTCCATTGTTATTCCAGACTACTAAACTATATTGTGGTATTCTGTTCAGTAGAGACATGTGTAATTAAAACTAACAAAAAATTCTCTTATCACCACCCAGCCCCACCTGACTTCCTGAAGCAGAGAAGGGTGCCAGAGTAGGTGGGGGCTGTGCTGCCAGGATGCAGCAAAGGACCTTAGCCCCCGACTGCTACCCGTACCATAAAAACAGCAGCCCTTGGCAAGGAGCCACACCTTTTTATGACAGAATTAGATACAAGGTTCAAAGTGAAATGCCCTGGGAAAGATAGCAAGTCTTTAATTTCCTAGGATATGAATGACTTCATGACTGTGGAAAGGGAAATAATCCTATAAAAAAGCATGTGACCACCCCAGGGGGCATAAAAATATTATCATTTGGCCACATAATTATTTTAAAAAGAATATTAAAAATACACATATATCATACAGTATTTTATATTGTATATAGGCATACATACACCATTGTATATATGTAAGCACATATGCACACATCTTTGTGTATCTATACACATGTTTAAATACACACACACCCCCTAATGTCAAAAGAAATGAAACAATGGGAGAATATCTGCAACATGCACATTAGTCAAAGGGATAATTTTCTTAATACCTGTAAAAAGAGCTCTCATAAATCAAGAGAAAAAATGAACAACCCAATAGACAAACGATAAAGCATATTAACAAGCTATTCACACCACCAGTCTTAGTGATTAAAATCCAGGTTCAGTATTTGCCCCAAAGCACGTTTGTATTTCTGTTTGACCTAAGTATACCTCCTTTGCCTACTTTTACCAATAGGTACTTTCTCAATGAGTTGGAACTCTCTCATGAAAAATGTATTAAGCCTTTGACCAACATTGGGTGTGTTTCATGAGGACACTGTTAATTCAAAGAGTAGTTATTCAGTGGTGAAAGACTTTTAAAATAAATGTTACTAAAAATGCTATGGAAGAAGATGGGATTTATATGGTCAGGAAGGACATATAGGAGCCATAAAAGTATTACTGATAGTCTATTTATTAAGCTGGATGTTTGTGTTATTATTCCCCTTAAACATCACAGATATGTCACATATACTCTTGTATGCATGATGTTTACAATCCCTTCCACCAAAAATGCCAAAAAATACTCATAAATGTTCCTCCCTCCTTCCTTTCTCTCTCTTTCTCTCTTTAGAAAAGTGTGGCATCACAAACAAAAGGTTGGGGGCGGGGTGACAGATTCCAACTTGCTCTTCACTTTGACACTGGTGGCCTGCCATGGGGCTTACAGGGTCTGGGGATGCAGAGCATCAGCATCGTCATACCGGGCCTCATCCACTTACCCAGGGCATGGCACAAATGCTACCGCTCTGCACGCATTCTGTGACGTGAAAAGCTTGGCAAGCACTGAACACGGGGCAGTAATGGCTGTCCTTAACAAACCTAAGACGTGAAAAGACACCAGCATGACCTTGGGGCTCTTCTAGCAATTAGAACTGACCACACTGAGAGTTTCATGGTGCAAACACTGAAGTCGCTGACTTATAAGTAGCATTTTCTGCCTGATAAACGGTTTTAAAATATTTTTAACATTATTTGGGTAGCTCACAATACACTTGTTTACTCAGATAAACAAAAATTAAGCATAAATTCCCATAAATTTAAAATTGCATTCATATTCACGAATACTTCTCAGAATCAATATGCCGACTACATGCTTGCCAAAATTAAAAGGTAATAAAGACCCATTTTGGTTTGGGAGTCCTGTAATAGCTTCTAGCCTATGCTTGTAAATGTTTTATACCTTCATCCTACCCTTTCAATTTTGTCTTAACCTTTCTTTTTGCACAGTCCTACATAATTTTTTTTTATTTGCAAAAGGCAACAATAGTACTGTGAAATGTGCACATAATGCACTCTCTAAGAAAAGCATTCTTTCTTTGAAACACTGCCAAAAAAACTATTTTGTCTTTGCAGTATCTTGGCATAATCAGCCCACAGGCTGAGTGGGGTGAATCCTTGCCAGTCAAAGGCGGGGTGCCCAGGAGGCTGCACCAGTGTCTGCCAGTCTGCGGGACTGTCCTGCCCAAAGGCTCCCCTGCCCCCATCTCTCAGTGTTGACTTCCTGCAGGCCCCTAATGGGGGCTGGGGATCAAGTTCCCTTCCCTTGCTCCCTGACCAGTCTCCCTCAAGGATCCACTTATTTTCAAGCTTTAAATATCAATGGTCAGTGAACCACTCCCAAATCCACACCCTGGCCCTAACTCTGAACTGAGTACTTGTTTGCTGGACATTTCGCCGTCAATACGCACAGCAGTCATCCATCCTACCTCCTATAATCAATCCACCCAGAGATACTCTCCCACACCTTCCCCAACCTTCTGAACACGCCAGTGTGTATGAGGTCATGTAACCACGACCTAAGATCAGATCTATTACTTATGTGCTTATTTTACATCTACATTAGTGGTTTTCAAGCCTGGCAGCATATCAGTACCACTTCGGAAGCTTTAAAAAAATGATACTAATATAACTCAATAACAACAAAAATTACCCAATTAAAAAACATGCCCTGGCTGCCATAACTCAGTGGACTGAGTGCTGGCCCGCAAACTGAAAGGTCGCTGTTCGATTCCCTGCCAGGACACATGCCTGCATCGCAGGCCGGGTCCCCATTTGGAGGTGAACGAGAGGCAACCAATCAATATTTCTCTCACACATTGAGGTTTCTCTCCCTCTTTTTCTCCCTTCTCCTCTCTCTGAAAATAAATAAAATCTTAAAAAAAAATAGTCAAAGGACTTGAATAGACATTTCTACAAAGATACACAAATGGTCAACAAACATGAAAATATGCTCAACAGCACTAATCTTTAGAGAAATCTAAATCAAAACTTCAACGAGATATCACCTAACACCCATTAGGATGGCTGCTATTAAAAAAAAGAAAAAGAAAAAGAAAAAAGAAAATAACAAGTGTCAGGGGGATGTGGAAAAAGTGTGCACTGTGGGGGAGAATGTAAAATGGTGCAGCTACCATGAGAAACAGTAGAGAGGTTCCTTAAAAAATTCAGCATAGAATTACTGTATGATCTAGCAGTCCTATTTCTGGGTATATATCCAAAAAAATTGAAAGCAGGATCTCTAAGATACATTTGTACATCCACGTTTGTAGCAGCATAATGAACAGCAGACAAGATCTGGAAACCCAAATGTCCATCGGTAGACGAATGGACAAACAAAATGTGGTCTATCCAGACAATGGAATACTACTCACCTTAAAAAAGAAGGAAATTCTGACATATGCTACAACATTCATGAACCTTGTGGACACTGCACTAAGTGAAATACGCTAATTACAAATAGAGAAATGTTGTATGATTTCACTCAAAGTCCCTAGAGTAGTCAAGTTCGCAGAGACAGAAAATAGACAGATGGGTGCCAGGGGACAGGGAGGAGAACAGTGAATTCAGATGGGAAGTCAGTGTTTACGAGACACAGAGTTTCAGTTTTACGAGATGAAAAACTCCTGGAGATTTGTTTCATACTAACGTAACTATAGTTAACGCTACTGGACTGTGCACTTAAAAATAGCTGAGATAGTCAATTTTATGTACATGCTCTATACTACAATTTAAAAAATTTTTAAAGTAAAAACAATGCTTGGGCTGTG
Source organism: Anoura caudifer (assembly GCA_004027475.1). Classification (NCBI taxonomy): domain Eukaryota; kingdom Metazoa; phylum Chordata; class Mammalia; order Chiroptera; family Phyllostomidae; genus Anoura; species Anoura caudifer. The sequence goes on from PVKU01002860.1 coordinate 115,226, forward strand.
TCTCTAATTTAATTGGGGTAGGGCCCGGGTATCTTTTTTTGTTTTAAGCTTCTCATAGGATCTTAATATACAGCCATGCTAAGAAAATCTATAAATTATAAACAAAAATAAAAAAGTTTCTTTAAATAAAGAATATTTATTCACTGCATGTCTTTTTATCTTTTGCGTACTGTATACACAGTACTTATTAAATGTTCACATGACTATCAACTGAAGGAAAGAATGAATGATTATCTCAGAAGTGATGACATTCTGACTATTTTGAAACACTGGGCTAAAATCATAAGTAGCTAAATTCTGCTGCCAATTTACCTCAAGCCTTGTAAGTCTTCTTTGGCTATGCAGTGCCCTGTTTTCCTGCCAGGAAAATAACAATGCTGACCCATTACTATATGCCAAGCACTGATTCGTCCACACCCAGAGGTATTCTCAGTATTTTTCACTTCATAGTTGAGGCAACACAAGCCAGAGCCTAAGTAACTTATGTGTTGTGGGGCAGGGATTGGAACTGGAATTTCATGATTACACGCTCTAACTTGGGGGTCAAAAAAATGTCCCGAGAAGCAGTAATGATTAACAGAAGTTAGCAAAAGCCAGCGTCACATAAAAGTTTATGTTTTACATCCTTTCCTTTTTAGTTAAGGCAACAAAAATGAACCTGCAGAAGTACAATGGATGCGCTCTGTCATCACAACCTGTGTGCCCAGACCAAGGCAGGCCATGCTCCAGAGAGACACAGCTGATACCACCAAAACCGTGGGGTGTACACTCCAGAGCAAAGCCAGACTAAGGTGCCATCGGATGGATGATGGACAGCTGAGGTGTCGCAGCACCTCGCCAGGGCTGGAGACTGATGATTCTGTGGTTTCAGGGTCACGACCGTGCCTGGGCACTTACAGCTTGCTGGACAGCAGACATGAAACCCACCTGCTAATTCTCCACGCAAGACCCACTGTAGGCTTCTAAGCTTCTGACTGGACAATCTTTTCTCCCTACCTCTCACCTAGTCAGAGTGTTAACTTCATATCTAAGTGAAAAATCAAGGAGATTTATATCATCACAGCTTTCTCCTATACTTAGCCCATGGAGCATTGTGAACTTGGATGGGTGGAAGAACTGGGCGGCAGAGATGCGGCGTCAAGGGAAGCTCTGGGGAGATAGTTATGTCTGTTGTCCTTTGGTCATTTAACCACAGTCTTCCCTCTGGAGTAACCCTGCCTCTTCGTTACCTGATAAACTACCAAGGTTACAGTTTTAAGTCATGCTCCTTTCACTCGGTTTGAAACACTGCAATTTACAATGACTTTTTCAGATATAATTTTACTTATTTTAAAGAATTTTACTGTAGACTCTACCTTAGGTTAAAGCTGATCTATACATGGAAATTTATCTTAAAGCAATTAAGCAGCAACCAGACCTTAGAAAGTGCATTTAAAGCTCTAAGCTGTTTGGAAAAGAGCAGCACGGGCTCTGTGTTTCCTGTGATCGTGGCTTGCAGGATTTAAATTTAAAATGGTTCCTGGTGTTTCCTTTAACAGGTTTCTCAATACAGCTGAGTGTATGGGGGGTGGGGGGGGGGCACACCATACAGCACGTCATCCCCCAGGAGGATGATGAAGAGTTGGCCAGGTGAAAAGGTGTGGGGAAATGTGTGTTCCCGGCAAAAGCTAAATATGTCCACACAGGGAGATGAGAGGTGAGTGCAGTGCAGTGAACTTCCCAAGGGTGGCATGTCACTGGCTGTTATTTTAATTCCAAAAATGCCCCTCCTTTGGATGCCCCAAGAAAATGAAGTATTATCTAGCAAAAGGTCTAAACTTAAACAAAACCCAACATAAAGAAAGCTAAATATAAACCACACATGCTACAGGAAATTTCTGAAGTACAGATTCTTTTTTAACTTAACAGTACACATCTTACAGTTTTCCCCATGAAATATACGTCATGGAGAAAACTTGCCTTTAAAAGATGGCATCTCTTCTGCATCTGGAGAAGGCCTGGAAACCTTGGCAGGCATCAGGGCCTTCCTCCAGCTGGCCAAATCCTGGAGCACCTCCTCAGCGTGGTAGAACTGAGTAGGCAGCATGCCAGGTGGCTCACCCAGACCTCTTCCTGTCCCAAGGCCTCAGAAGCACAGTTCCAGCCTCGTCGGCTGAAATTCAGTGCCTGGCCAGGGACACCCAGCCTGGGACAGGACAAAACCAGCACCCAGGCACGCCAGTGGGCTGGCTTCAAAACAATCCCTCCCGGTCTTATTTCAGCAGATGTGCTCAGTGTTCCTGGCAAACACCCTCCTCCTCCAGCTGAAACTCCCCCCAACCCCCAGGACAAGGCCAGGCCTTCTGGTCGCTAGCCTTCTCCTTCCTCCAGCACCCGAGCAGACTGTCTTACCAACAATGGCAGGAGACGGGCAGGGGCCACCTCTTCTCCCTTCCTACTCTCTGTTCTCACGTTCGATAGCTCTTTTGTGGATACTCAATGTAAATGCCACACAAGTTTGTTCAATATTCAGTGAACATAGGACTACATACCTTTCTGAGTTGCTAATACTTCCAGTTCAATGTGGCAACGCAATTGCAGCTGTTACATCCGAGGACGCGCTTTGTAAAGCTGGCCCTGACGAGCTATGAGTTCTGGAGGGCTCTGAGAGCAGCTTGATTCCAGGAAGGAGCGGGAATGGCTGCCAGTGAGTACCTCTGAAGCTCACACAACAGCTTCAAATGGCCAATCTTAGGCCTCTTAGAAAGTTCTGGAAGACTGTACTCGAAGCAGCCCTTCCTGGCACTGCAGTGAAATGGTTATGGAGAACACACTCGAGAACACTGCCGAGTCACCGCAGGGCCAGTACAGCCCGAGTGACTGCTGCCGCCCTCCCCCAGCCACGTGCTCCACACCAACCAGAGTGATTCTGCAGAACCAGATCTCTCACAGATTGGCTCATTTCACTGCTTTCCTCAAGTCCTCCAGGGTTTCCCATCCACGCAGAGCAAGAGTGACAGGTGTGCTGAAGCCCCCATCACCTCCCTGACCTCACTGCCCATTGCTCTCCTAGTCACTCACCGCTCCAGCCATTTCCGCACTCCTCACTGCACACACCTCAAGGCCTTTGCTGCAGTATTCCTCACCTGGACCGCCTGCCCCCACCACACACACAGGACCCCCTCCCTCCCCTCCTCAGGTCTGAATGCTAGTTCATCAAGGCCAGCCCTCACCATTCTGTTTAACACTGCAACCCAACCCCGCCCAAGTCCATCATTCCCTGGCACCAGTCCCCATAGGAGGTTTTCCCATAATACTGCTCACCATATGACCTACTCTGTGTTTTGATGAACATCTCATTGAAAAGTCCCTCACATACAAACAGCACCCATCCCAGGTGCGCAGCCCAGCCTTCGGCAGGGGACCCAGACCCAGGTCAAGAAACAGAACATTGCTCCTGCTCCAAGGAGTCCCTCCTGCTGCTCCCAGCCACTCCCACGACAAGGACTGGCATGGTGACCTTTGTGCCTGCTCTGGACCCTGTATGAATGGAACTGTAGAACGTGCGCTCTTCCGCCCAGCTTCCGGGCTCATGTTATTTCAGGCACACGATGCCACTGTATGAACAGATCATAAATTATTCTTTCCCCCCCCCCCTACTGTTGACAAATGTTTGGGTTGTTTTCAGGTGCATATATTTAACTTTACTGGATATTGCCAAACACTTGTCTGAGGTGGTTCTTAGTTTCACTCCCACGAGCTATATGCACATATGAGTTCTGACAGCTCCACACCTTTGCCAACACTTGGTATTGCCTATTGTGTAATTTTAATAATTGATTTGTTTACTGTCAGTCTCTCTGTTTAGCATGGACACTCTATTAGGTGTACAGCATTAGGGCACAGGTTTTCAAAACACCTCTGTCAAGCTATACTGATGGAAAACCTGCACACTGAAAGGTATTATAAACGTTATTTTAACATGCTAGAAACTATTCAAATTCTAATCTAATTTGTGGTGCCAGGTTAATGCACTTTTCTCATGAACAACTCAAAATAGAACATTTTTTTTATTGTTTGCAGCTTCACACTGATTTTTGTCCTCTTTAATTCCAGCAAGAAGAAAGACTAGAACTCTTAACTAGCCATCCCTTTCTCTCACTAGCCTAACCCTCCCGGCTGAATGGCACTGCTGACTTACATTACTTATACGGCTTCCTAGGAATTGAAGCAAAGCTAAAATAACACTTACCTACTGGAGCTGCTATCTCAGGAGGAAGCTGTGCTGTCCTACAACGCATTTTTTTCCTATAAAATTAGCTACTACTTTAGTCAGATACTATTTGACTGCTTTACATATATTTTCTCATTTAATCATCTTAAGACTCCCATGAAAAAGGTATTATTATAATCCCCACTGTACAGACAAGACAACTAAGAAAAACTAAACAGCTTGCCAAAGGTCAAGCCTATGGTGAAGTGACAGAGTCCAATTCGAACCCAGGGTGGCTGGATGGCGCTCCAAGGCTCTCCCTCCAGCCACACTGCTCTCATAACCAGCATCCTAGCTCCAGGTCCACATGTAAGCAATCTGCAATGCAGGGCGTGGCGCACCTGCTCTGCTCACACCCACATCAAGGTGCAAATGCACAGCAAGCAAACGGATGCATGTGGCCAAAAGTCATGTTTCATCAGCACTGTATCCAGTGTAGCAACTATTCTAAGATTTGGGTACACTGTTCGACTTTTATCTTTAGAAGTACAGGCAACTATTAGGTGACTTCAAGCAGCTGTTACAGAATTAAGCTCAAGACATGCGTCTTCAGGGTTCTGGAACTGTTTGGACGACAAAGGGAAGGGCTCTGAAACCCGTCCCCATGTACAAGCACTTGTCTGTGTCAGTAAAAGCTCCCTCCACACAATGGAGCCAAAAGCACCTGGAAACAGACCAACTCCAACAGGTGTCACCACCTCCACTTTCCAATTTTGTGTTCACTGAAGTCTCCCTTTCTCACTGAATTTATAGTAAGGAAATGTTAAAACTTGGAAATTATAAATGTATACAAATAAAGTACTTTGAGAAGAGGTTCTGTTGCTAAAGATCTGAAAAAATGATTGCCGTGGGCTCCCTACTACGCAGTCTTGTACAAACTCAGACAACCAGAGAGCAAAGTCCAATCAGCATGCAGAGGGCACCATGCCTTTAACATGCTCACAGAAATCACCTTTCCTCTACAGAAGAAAAGCTCAATCTGAACATTTTGGTAACATTAGCAAAATCACAGTTTAGGTATTTAGATTCCCTAGTGTCCTTTTATAATTAATTCTCACTTGAATGGAAAAGTGTATTTCGCCTTATCAGACCCATATGGACATTTCCTTTCTTTAACTGCCAGAAAACGAAGGGCTAATGTTAGCAACTGTCTACTAGCATTTATTTTTAATGTCCTGCCTATGTTGCACTTAATCGCATAAGCTACTTCAAATCTTTCCCAGAAGCAAGAAGACTAGAACATCACATTAGCAGCTCTCTTCCTCAGTCCGACCTCCTAGCCAAGCAGCATCAGCAGCTCACACCACTTCGCTATCTTCCGGAAATTGAGGTCTATTGAAAATAATGCTCAACAATTGGGGTTACCAGCTCAGGAGGAAGCCCATCCTTTCCCCAAACGCTCTGATGATGCTCCCACATGCAGCCATGGAGCAGAGTGTGCCAAGGGCAGGAGAGGGGAGAGTTTGTGTTGTGTCAAGAAAAACAACTGTCACCAACAAAGAAACAAATCCATATTGCTATTCACTTTGAAAACTACAAAGTTATAAAAAGGAAGTTACGTAGAGGAGAAGTAATAAAGTATTGGGTCACATTTGTTACTAATATTTATCATACTAGTAAATTTACTTTGGGCCCAAGACAGATGGGGTTTGACTGTTCAAACAGCCTGGGGCTGGACCCACGCCGGATGGCTGAGGTTTCTGAGTGGGCAGCTGATACCTCATCTCTGCCCAGGCTCACTTTTTTAGTTTGCAAATTAGACATAAAGATAAGATTTTTTTTACTTTCATTTTAAACTTCTGGTTACTACAAATTCCTTGAAGACAAACCTATTTCAGTCCAGCCTGGGTATATATATAATATATATCAGATTTTCAAATGTAGGCAATTGATGAAAACCTCAGATGGCTGGATGGGGTGTAGGCTGTGCGGTTCCAGCTGGGAAGCAGATCAGTGTGTTAAGTAGATATGTTGTTCTGTCATAGTAAGAGTTTGAAACTTCGCCTCTGCCTTTGCTCAGATGGCATTTCTCCTTTTCTTTGTGATAAAGCTAATTTTTAGACACTTTACCTTATGTTTTAGTTAAGACAGAATGCATAATAAACACAACCATCCACCCACGAGAAAGTACCGTGTCAAAGCCCTCTTCCTCCATGTCCTCACAATAGCACCAAGCTTAGAACATCCTGTCATGCCGCTTGTGCCAGTCATCTTCCATTCAGACTCCTCAGGAGCTCCTGGTCCTATTAATCCTTCACCATTTGACATATTAGATTTTTCCCCCTAAGAACTCTGCTCTTTGGGTGATGAGTTGAAACCATCATTGTCTCTGGTATCATATAAAACCCTGAAGTGAGGGGTGATCTGTGAGCAGCTACTTACCCTAATGAAAATCCATGCAAACAAATCAGGAAATATCTACTAACTTCCACTTGAAAATTTACCAGCAATTTCCCTCCAAATATTTGAAAGCCTCCCCCTCTTATAGAATTATTTGCAAATATATGGTCTGACCCACAATTCAGTCTACAAACCCCCAACAGGAACCTAGCTCTGTCATCCCATCCACCCTAAACCTGCACATGGGCCCCAGCGTCTGCACTGTGTCTAATTGTCTGGGACGCCCCCGTCACTATATCTGTTAGTACAGACCAGCGGTGTACGAAGAGCAAATGTGTGCGTCTCTTCAGAAGGAGACAGTCCACCACACTCAAATTGTGGGGCCAGCACTGAAATTACAAAATGGTGTGGACCTGCGTGATCTTGCTGTGAGAATGAACTACCGTACATCAGGAATTAGCCGTCCTCACTTCCCTGTCAGCACCGCTCCTCCCACAGGCTTCAGGGAGCATCCCCAATCTATGTGAATAAAGACAGTATGTCCAGTTAAGAAATCCCGAGGCCTCCTGAGGGAGGCCGCCAAGTCCCTGCTGACGCAGGGATCCAGCAGACTGGACCCTGAGCATTGCCACTTTACTCTGCAATGCCCTCCCGCTCTGGGGTGGCCAGCCCAAGGACAGCCAACCCCACATTCCACTGCCTGTGTTTACGGCTGCTGAGGTTTCCCGCGGGTTATCTTATTTCCCATCAGCGAACACGTGCCAGTCATCGGGAACACGCACTTAACACAGAAACAGAAGATGGCAAATGACATGGCCTCTGTATCTCGCTCTGGAGATCCAAACCTGTAACTAAGAATTAGGCTTTTAATGTTCTTAATGAGCGTCGGCCAGTGGAGAGGCATGACTGCTGTTCTATCCAAAGTGTTTGCTGAATCACATTCAGGAGCCATTTAAGAGTGATAATTTTTTTTCCCAATTCACTTCAAATCAGATTCATGACTGATCAAAATAGCAGTTCACAAGACTTCCCAAAATAGCAGCGTCCCAGGTTTCCTTCGCTGCCTTTTTAAGAGGTGGTGAGCCAGCCTCACCACTTCCTTAAACCTCCTGCGAGAAGGGCAGCCTGCTGGCCTCACAGTGGCCTGAGACGTCAGCCAAAGATAGCAGGATAACTAAGAATAGCTGGGTGCCGTGGCAGTCCCTCTGACGTCACTCACTCGCAGGCACACTGGCCTCTCCGAGGCTGCTGTCACACAAGGCAAACAGGCTCGTGTGCCACTCGAGTGGGCAGAGCTAAGGTAAACCCATGACGGCTGCAGGGAGGAAAATGTGGACTTAGCAACACTGAGTTACGAAAGGTGGTGTCTGACCAAGAACGGAATGGCATGCCACAGGAAGACATGCTCAAGCAGGGACTGGGGGGGTGATTCGAATCCCTGACCGTCCTGGATGCCACCCTACCAAGGGTACCTTCCAATCTTAAGATTTAACCACTTGGGATTTTAAGATGGCTAGATTCTCTCCTGGAATTAAGAGGGAAGAAAGTCCTTGCTTTAAATCCATTAAATAACAAAGCACCCCAAATGCTGCCAGTATGAAAACCTGCTTTAGCCAGACCTCTCCATCATGCTAAATTGGTGTGCCCGCTCACCCATCCCTCCACATCTGGGGGAGGCTCCAGCAGAACCTGGAGCACAGCTGGCCCCCTGGGAGGGAGGTTGGGTGGCTGGAGGACAGAGGCGAGAGGGAGATTTTCACTGTATGTCCTCTTTCACATTTGAATTTTGAGCCATGTGTAGGTACTATCCATCCAATAGATCCAACCAATCAATAAGGACATCCACTTAAATATGGAGAAACCAAAACACCAGAGGTAAGCGATAAGAAATATTTTTGGTTAAAGCCACATCCACGCTGCTGATGTGATACAGGCCAACAGCCACCCACCCCTTCAGTCCAGCACAAAGGCAAGAGGCTGCCTTGTATGTAGTTTTATTGGCACATGGTCACAGTCGTTGTCACCTGTTGTCCACAGCCACTTTCCTGCAAGACAGCAGAGTTGACTTGTTACCACAGAGCATGTAACCCCAAAGCCCTAAAATATTTACTATATGTTAAATGCTTAGGCCCAATAAACCTAAATGATTTATCCTTTTCAGAAAAAGTGTGCTGATCTCTGGTCTAGGAAAATGGTAGGAAAAAAGGGAACTTTTTCCTTTGCTCATCAGACAAGGGCCCTAGCTAGAAATCTAAGTGTAACTATTGCTCATTCTGGAATTATGAATGAAAGAGATAAATCACTTGTGCAAAGAACATGAGAAGGGTGGGCTCACCTCTAACAAATGCCCCTGCAGCCCTAGTTACTTATCTAACCCCCCACCATCAGCTGACAAAACCAAGACTGACTGCCCTGTGGTGGGTTGAAGTTTCCTTCTAGAAGCACAATTGGTGTGAGGTGAAGGCCCCCAGCCACCCTCAATGAAATGGGCTGACTAGGTGACTAGGGATATCTGTACCCCAGATATGGGACTGGTCAGGGTCTCCACACCATGTAAAGTCCTTTCCACTTTAAATGACATGATTCCTTCCTGTGTAACGAACAGGAGCATGTTCTCTGTGGTAACGTGTCATCTATGGAACTTTCTGAGAAGTGCCCTTTTGTTGGATTCTCTGACAAGGTTTTAAATTTCACAGGGAAGAGACCAATTTTTATCTTTGTTGTGTTTTTTGGTTTTTTTTTCTTCTTGTTTTGGTCCTCCAGCAACTGTGGATACCTGGTCCACAGTAGGAAATTAGTAATTACTGGTTGAATAAAGGGAACAAATATAGAGTTAAAAGTGCTAGAAATAGAGCAGCAAGATATCACTAGAAACAGAGTTCAGACTTACCTACGCCTCTAACACCGAGTTATTTTAATGAATTTATAGAAGACAGGCAGGAGTCCCAAAACCACATATCAAGTGAGAAGCTTCCTGTGTCCTGGAGTTCCCTATGAGATTTTCCCATGTCCCGAGCTTCGGAACTGCGTGTCTAAGGACACACAGCACTATGAGGATGGCATCTGTATTCTGATTAGTACTTTTCTCAGGGCACAAACTCGTCAGGCTTAAAGTTTACATGTTAAGCTACACAATTTTGTAATACTCTTCCCCACCAACCCATCAATTTCTACTCCTCTGAGCCCTTCAAATCACCAAGATAAGTGGATTTTTCTTCCAGTTGGAAAACCTATGGCCAGTGGATTTCTCTGCTCCCTGTCATCCCAGCACCAGCGCATGGCCGCCAGCAACTGGTCAAGAGGCCATGTAAGTAACATAGATGGAGACCCATGCAGAGTTCCAGCCTGGGGCCTGGCTAATGACCACTGTGGGCTCATTTACTGGATGCATCTAGCAGGCCTGTTCCCTGCAGCAGCACACACTGTAATCTGCAGAAACTTCATTTCTTTACTGTGACCCTTTCTCCTGTCTTCCTTTTGATTCTTACTGGCCTCACCCAGCACCCTGACTCACCTGCTTCCTTCTCCCTTGCATGTCCACTCCCTTAGTCATGAAGCCCTCAGGACAATGAAGTTCTGATACGCATGGAATAACCTTGGGAATAAAGCCTCGGGTCTACTGACCCCAGAGACAGAGTTTCGATAACATCTAGGCCTCAGTTGTGTTTCAGCTCCGGGCGCAGAAAAGCAACTGAAACCCAATGAAGAGAAGGCATGGCTGACATCAGGACCAGATGCAATCAGTGATCAACTACCCCTGGTACCCACCAATCAGTAGAGACTACAGCCCTGACCAGACCTCTAATTCCCTTTGTCACCAGGATTAATGATGTTTCCCCTGTATGACCCATTCCCCGGAAGCCATTGGGGAGCCAGATCTTTGAGCATTAGCTCACCTGTCTCCAGGCATGGGCCACTTCCTAAAAATATACTTTTTTTTTTTTTTGCTGTTCATATCTTACTGGTCTTTGATGCATGAAGGCAAACCCCTTACTCTGGGTAAAAACACCCCTCTCCCTGCTGGCAGACAGCATCCCCTCCCCTCTCTCTGCAGGAGAAGGTGCCCCCAGCCCCTCCTCCTGCAGAGGCCTCGAATTTCATCTCCCAGCAACAGATGACTGCTCCCTCCAGGGATGCCTTCTCCCCCTTCTCCTTTATGTTCAGGGCCACACTGGGACTCTGGCACCAACTGAGTTTGCAGGAAAGCAGGGAGCTCACTTGGTACAATGGAGAGCCTCCCAGCACTCTGGCCAGCAACAAATGCAGGGCAGGCTGCCTCACCCACCCGAGTCCTCATCCTCCTCACCTACACAACCACCTGAGACAAATGGTCCATCCCAGACCTGGAAGACTCTGATAACCAACAGAGAGACCAACGTCAGGACACTGTCTCCTGTCTCTCATCACAAACAGAGGCTCCTTGAATTGTGGAAGATATCCAGAGATGGGCATTTCATAGCTACAGGCTGCAGCTAGTTACACAACCCACCTGGCTGGGGGATGGGGGGCTTGGCTTTGCATGATTCTGTGATTTATAAGAAATACAGGCATTTGGTTATCTATTCCTGGCACAGAACTCCTAAAACCCCTAAAATCCTCTAAGTGACAAGGGTGGGGGAGTGTGTTGTTATGTTAATGAGGTGACTTTTAGAAAGACCCCTTGGACGTGGGTTGGTTGCCAGGGGAACCAATGTGTAATTCCATGTTAATAATTTTCAATCCCACCCCCCTGACCTCTAGGGAGGGGAAGGGGACTGGAGCTTGAATCAATCACCAATGGCCCACGATTCAATCAGTTGTGACTTTGTAATAAAGCCTCCATTCCAGGTTGGCAAACATGTGTGGATTAGGGGAGAGTGGCGCCCTTGGAAAGGGCATGGAGGCTCCTCGCCCCTGACCTACACCTTGCCCTATGCATCTTTTCCATCTAGTCCATCTGCCTGTTCCTGCTGTCTACAAAGTGTAAATCAATCAGGAGGCTTTAGTTAGAAATATTTATTCAAAGGTCTTAGCACTTGCAAAATGGAAACACAACTAGGCAACATCCTGCATTTTAAAAAGAAGGAAGAGCTAAGAGTGCTTATAGTACAAAGTACACTCTTGAGAAGAATCAGTGATGCATTCTTAGCTTCTAGATTGGTCTGAGATAATAATCTTCCAGATGTCTGGGGGTCTGGATAATGGATGTCAGGTGGACTGGGTACGTGAACATTCTTTCCTAAGTCCTTCTAGAGGTAATCAGATGGTTATCTCTAGGACATGCATATATCTCCAGGCATAACTGAAAAGTCAAAAGCTTAAGTTTCCAGGCTAAAGCAAGAGCAGAATCATTTCCTCATGCCTTAGCCTACTTGATTTTAGGAATTTAGCAATTTGACTATAGTGACTCCATTTTACTACTTCACTCTTTCCTCGCTAAGTTGTATATTTTTATAATAAACTGGTAATCTAATAAGCAAAGTGTTTTCCTGAATCCTGTGAGCTTTCTAGCAAATCCATCAAACCCAAAGTCAGGTCGTGAGACCTCTCACTTACAGCCAGTAGGTCGGACAGGACAACCTGGACTTTCCATTTGCACCTGAAGCAGGGGGAGGGTTGCTGGGGAAGGGGGCGTGCACTACTATATGACTGAACCCCTAACCTGTGGGATCTGATGCTTTGTCCTGGTATATAGTGCTAGAATTGAGTCTGGACACCCTGCTGGTGTCAAAGAATGGCTTGAATATGTGGGGGAACGCCCCTCCCCCCAGTGGATTTGGATCCAGAACCTATTTTATCTTGTGTCTATGCTATTACATCACTCGTTCCAATTTTATGCAGAAGGGGAAAACAGCCTACACTTGGTCTGTAGGGTTATTAAGTCCATTGAGCACTTACTCTCTGCAAATCATTCCAAAGTGAAAATAAAGACAAGCAAAGAGGACCTCGTGCAGTGACCAAGGCAGGGATAGCCCTATTCACACCTCCAGGGAGGAGTGGCAGCCATTTTTAACAAAAACATGTATTTGTAAAACTTTTAAAAAGTTTCATAGAATAGTACTGTTTTTGTCCCTACCACCATTGTTTAGTGAACTCGATATCAGACCTTTGGGATTGGGTTGCATTTGCCATGACAAGCAGTGCAAAGAAGCTGAAAACGATTAACAAAACCTGAAGCCTGTAAACTTAACAGTAGTGTTTTACTCCATAGCAACATAAAGATCATGCAACCAGATGCACTAAAATCACAAACATTTACAAGAGTATCTGAGGATATTTATTTTCAATGCAATTACATTTGATTGTTAAAATACTACTTTCTAAAACTGTGTTTTCTAAAGAATCCCATGTGCCTCCTAGACAGGAAAGCTAATATCTCTTCTCATTTCAAAGGTACATTTTGAATAAAAGTAGCCAAATAGGCTGAATGTGATTTGGGAGAAAAAATACAGTACAATGCATTATATATAATATGTATTATTTCTATATATTATGTGTAATATATAGAAATGTGTTTTTTATATATAAAAACTAAGCTTTGAACTGTTTATGCACCTACTTCATCAGCCTTTTATTACATATAAATGAAACCACAGTTTTCATTTTACATTCTGCTCTCATCATTCGGTTCTTTATACTTTAAAAAGTTTCTTCCCCAGGTAGAAGAATCTGTTTTGGTTCTCATTTCTCAGTTATGTACAATTGCTAGCAGAGTCCCTTGTTCTCAGAATGTGCTGGCACCCTCCCCTCCTGCTGGGCCCCAAAGCCCACCATCACCAAGCTTGTTGTCCATGAACCCTGTGGGCCCAGAAAGCGCAGGAGTACTGGCTGACCCTGCTCCCAGCCATCCTCTAAACTGCTATTGTTTTGTTATTTAACCTTTATGATGCTTGTAGTTTGTCAGAAGCAGAAAGAGAGGATCAAAAGTGGGGCAGGGAGAAGCACCTGCCCTCCACGGAATCCCCACCAGTACCACGGAGGGGCCTCCCTGATGTGCTGGGATGGCCATGCGCAGTTCCACTGAATTCCCACCAGTAGAACCACACTGGCTTCCTAGCCCTGCAACTCCTTTCCCACTTCCCAGCTGCCTGCACATTGCTGTGCACGTTTTAATCACGTGAAATGAGCAGTGTGAGAACCAGAGCCAATGAGCAGGAGTCAGGCTTTGGCCTGGATGAGAGTGAGTGAAGCCATTTGCCCTGGTCCTGACCCAGATCTGCCCCTGCCCCGGATCTGCCCCTGCCCCGGATCTGCCCCTGCCCCTGAAGGCAGAGTCAGTGCCTGTGTGGTGATCAAGGAAAGAGGGCAGACAGAGTGGCTCTGGAGGGGGTGTCAACCACCATATAGATTAGCAGCACCAGGGGGCTTCCACTGAGTGTCCCTGAGCTGTGGTGGAGTGAACATGAGGTAACGGCCAGGATCACAAGCAGCCACCAATAACACCTTCCATGCATTCACATTTCAGCTCCCAGAGCAACACAGAACCCCCCAGGAGGGGCAGGTCAAGAGGTAACCTCAGCCCTCTGCCCATAAGATCTGGAACCTCGGGGCCTGAGGCTACTGCTGTGCGCTGATTCAGGCAGGACTGCCAGGGACAGAGAACAGCCCTTGTTAGCTCTGCCAAGTAGTTTATTGCAGGGATATTAGGCAGTGCACAGCATCTCTAAGAGGCTGGGGAATCAGGCTCTGAAAACAGGCCACAGGGAATTCTGACTAGAATTTGTCCCCAGTCTCTGCATCATCTCCCCAATAGTCAACGTCCAAAGAAACAGCTTATGGGCCACCCCCTGCCCCCATAATACTCAAGGCTGCTGGGGAGCAAAACACCCAAACACTAGGAAATATCCCACTTTTCCTGCATGCAAATGATTTCAGTGTGAACAAGGGGAAATGTACAGTATTTCTAAGGAAGAGATACTTTCATTTCCTGCCTTCCATCCCTCACAAGCAGACAAGTCCCTCCCCAACCCTCTGAGGCCAATGGCAATACCCAGACAGGGGAACCTTGGAGTGTCTGATCCCTAAGTAACAACCCAAGTTACTTAGGAATATTCACCAAACAGCAGAGAGGGCGAAAATTAACACATGCAAAGCAGCCACACTTGTGCTGAAAGAGGACCGATCAAGCCTGCCTTTGAAGAAAGTTAATCTGTAAAGAATTCCCAGAGAAAGGGAGATTTTAATCAAGTGTAGAAAGAACAGATGGGGCAGTGCTGTGGCAAGGAGAAAGGCAGCTCAGGTGTGGAGGGAATACAGCCAGCGCCTTACAAGGCTGAAACACAGGAGTCCAAGTTCACCAGGATCCTGCCTCTTTCCGCAGATTTAGAGTTGTGCCAACACATTCTTCTCAGGTAGCCTGGGGCCACCTGAGGGCACTTGTCCTTTTGGCAGGTTTTGGGTCCATAAATATTCATGAAGGAAACCACCTAAGTGTCCACTAACTGATCAATGGATAAACAAAGCGTGTGACATACATACAGTTATTCAGCTCTAAAAAGGAGGGAAGTCCTAACTCATGCTGTAATGCAGGGGTGTCAAACTCATTTTCACAGGGGCCACATCAGCCTTGTGGTTGCCTTCAAAGGGCCACATGTAATTTTGGGACTGTATAAATGTAACTACTTCTTGACTAGGGGCAAGGAGCTTGGTGCTGCTGCTGGGTAGAAACAAGGTGCTGGGCCGATGAAACAAGGTAGAGGGCTGGATTCGGCCCGCGGGCCTTGTGCTTGCCACCTGTGCTGTAACGTGTATGAAACTTGAGGACCTTCTGCTAAGTGTAAAAAGCCAGTCATAAAAAGGACAGATACTGTATAAATCCACTTATATGAAGTAGTTAGACTAGTCAAAATCACGGAGACAGAAAACAGAATGGAGGTTACCCGGAGCCACGGAAGGGAAATAGGAGTTGCAGTTTGACGGGGACAGTTTCGGTTTTTACGAGATGAACAGAGTTCTGGGGATGGATGACAGTGATGGATGCACAAGATGTAAATATAATCAATGCCACTGAGTTTTGGATCATAAAATGGTTAAGATGATAGGTTTAACGTATATTTTGCCACAGTAAAAAATATTGCTGCACAATTATGTACTTAACTGGTCAGAAACTACAGAACAAACAGCTTTGGGTGTTTGCAACCATCCTGTGGTCAGGAGCTATTTTACCCTCTTGCTCTCTCGTGTCTCCGTCAAAGCCTTATCACAAAGAATACCTGTTAACACATATCATAGATGCATACAAAATAAGTGCAGGATGTGGGGCTGGAAAAGCAATTTGCCTAAAGAAGCAGCCAGGCCTGCTCCCCCACCCTAGTCCTTCGGGTCACCCCCACCCCTGTGGCTTAGCGCTGGGGGAGTGGCAGGGGTTGGGGCCTCAACCACATCCATCAACACAGGAAAACCACTCCAAGCACGTTCTCCGGTTGAGATGAGAATGTACCCAGTCAAGTCTCTGTGGCTCATGAGGGACCCCGGGACCCAGAAGATGCTCCCAAACGAATGGGAGGTGAGGGGTGGGAAAGGCAGGGGAAACCAGGCTTATCATGGAAGAAGAAGAGACAGCAAGGGGAGGGGAAGGCCAGGAAGAGCCAGAGAGAACACAGCTGGAAGAATGAGATGTAATTAAAACCATACATCTCATTTCACTCCCGGCTATCACTTCCTCATCAGCATTCCTGGCTTTCTTTTTCCTCAGTTGGGTACACCCAAAACTGATATCTGGTTTCATTTCATCCTTATCAACAGTTAGCTGACAGCAAAAGATTAAATGGCCACAATGTGAAGATTAAATGGCCAGAATGTGATCTTCCCACAAACTGAATGGGGAATGAAATTTCCGTTCTGCTGGAGCAATGGGAGCCTTGGAAGCCACAACATTAAACAAGAATTAAGTCCACTGAGGTCTTCTAAAAGAGAGGCATGACAACACTTAAAGAAGACTACAAAATTGCCATGTACGCGGTGCGCGGTTTCTTTTTATTTGAATATTCTCAATAATATGAATTCTTACATTCCCAAGAACCATGAAATTTTAAAGACATTTCACAAATATTTGTATGGCTTTGTGAACTGTGTTACATAATTCTATGGAGAATACTAAAACATATACATTTATCGTATTACAAGTACACTGGAATTCCGTTGAACTTGTTTTGAACTGTCATGCCTCCATTCACATTACCCAAATATGTCTCATTCATGTAATCAACCAGAGGCCAACCCTGTGTCCATTCAAAGGCTGAGTTCCAACGAGGCCACTAGAGAACCCACTCACTGACAGTGTTACAATAGTAAAGGCACAACCCCCCATAAGTACTTGTTTAATCCCAAGCCCCAGACAAAACTCAATAATAAATACCTCTTTGTTATTTTGTCCAACACACATAAGAAAAGGCAAAAGTGGGAGCCATCTGGCTGGAACTGGTCCTCAGCCTGACTGAGTTCACTGCAGCCATAAAGCCACAGGTTGGAATTAGGTTTTTAGCTTCAATCGTGCAATATTAGGCTGCTCCATGAAGGGGGGTTCCAAGGAAAAGAGAAGTCAGGGCCTGGGACCACCAGGTAGTCATCAGCAACAGCATTTCCAGCAATAAAGACAGGGCCTCTGCTCTTGGACTGTCCCTGGGCGTTTCTCTGTTGCCACCCACTCTTCATTGGCCAAACTGTAGAACCTAGCTGGGCTTCCTAATGAAGGTTTACGTGGTGGTGATACAAGGAAGGGAAAGAACCTGTCCTGGGAACAAACCAGCCTCTGCCACCATACAGCCCATGGGTGACCTGGGACTGGTGGCCTGCACACTCTGGGCCTCAACTGTAAGTTGGGGTTAGTCTAAATGATACCACCTAGGCACACAGGTTGCAGGAAACCAGTCATCATGCCCTGATCCCCTGGTATGCTGAAAACCTTAAAGACAGCATTTGATGCATCTCTGGAGGGTGGGAGGGGATAGGCTTAATAAGGCTTTTCTTTACCTGTAGGGACACTGCATTGCTAGCTGCTGGGGAGGTACTGGCCCAATTATATGGGAATGTGGACAAAGAAGGGGCCACACACCAAACCTGACAAGCTTGGGGTGGGGAGGGTGGTCCTTCATGGTGGCCCTTAAAAACTCAGAGACTGAAAGTAACCACAGAGGATGACCTGAACATAAAATTGCTAACTAAAAGTGTCTTGGAGGTTAGTTACATCCTAGTCTGCAGCTTCCTTGGCAAAGGTCCATCTTCACCTTAAGTGAGCATGTCCACTGTCTTCTTGCATCTAAGGTAAACATACCCTTGGAATGTCTGAGTAACCCCCTGTCTCTGAACCCCTCAGCGTATACCCACCGCACCAGAGCGGGAGACCACAGAACCCATCACTGTTACCTTATTCCCCCAGTACCATCACTACGTGCTGTGGAAGTGAATTGTTAACTATCCTATACCCACCAAGGCAAAAGACGCACTTGTCTCCTTGTTTTATTCTTTATCCAATCCCAGAGATTTCCCCGCTTTGCCTTCTCCCACCTCCCTAATCTACCACAAATGGATTTCATGTAACCCCCCCTTACATCGCCTTCTTTATTGTTATTGTATAAAATAAGCTGCAAAACTGCTATTCTCCAGAGCATTTTATCAATCTGTTGAGATTTTTGCTTCCAGGCAATTGTCCTTAGTTTGGCTCAAATAAACTCACAGTCTCTACAGATCTGGATGTTTCTTACGTTGACAGGAAGCAAAAACCAACTGCAGTAATTTTTGAGGAGTATACAGCACCAAGCATGGCGAAAGAAGAATGAAGAAAGCATTTGGAAGCAAAGATGGAGAAAAGGCATGTGATAGCTCGTTCTGGTTTTAAACTGCTCAGTAAGACGTCTTGCAATTCACACATTGGGCCAACGTACTAGAGTCAGGTGTCCGAGCTCTGTCCAGAGCTTTGTCCCCCAGACATGGATGGAATGAGATGCCTCAGATTCAGAAATTTAATTAAAACTTCTCCCCTCTCCCCTTCCCTCATCTGCAGCCTCCAGAACTGAGTCAGCGAGGGAGGCTCCTTCAGGTTATATTTAGAAAGCAGGGAAAAAGACTGGAGCCGCCCTTTCAGCCTGTTCCTATCAACCCAAAAGTTAAATCTGACTTCACACATTGGGCCGTCTCCCAGTTCCTAGAGATCCACTCTGGATTCAAGTCTGGAATTGCAAAAAGCCCCAACTTCCAGCTTCTTCAAAATGAAAGCAAAATCTGTAACCCCTGATATCTGACCCTGAGACAAGTCATTTTTGAGCAAGTTCAGGGGGGTTTCCTTTTCCTTTCCTTCTTTTTGTCTCACTGGGTAGAGGTGAAATTTGATGTATGTTAGCTTCTTTCTCTCTGAGGTTTTATTTTGAACAAATAGCTACCTTAGGACATTTTTTCCCTTGACTATAAGTCATTTTTCAAAACTACAAAATGTTACAGTGAATACTAAATTCCAAGTAGAACAGAACTGGACAACAGAATTGGAAAAGAAAATGGCTCTGGACTAGGAAAGAACGTCAACCCCGGATTTGAGGCCTACTGTCAACCTGCCCTCCCCACTCTGGGCATCAGCATCCTTAGAATTGGCCCCCCACCATGCAAAGACCAGGTGTGTGTCAGGACCAGGGAGACTGGAGGAGAGAGAGCAGCACCTGCTGCAGGCTTGATAGGTCTGCGGGCCCCAGCCTCCGTCACCTGCTATGGGCCTGGCAGGGCTTGGCACTGTTATTCCATTTCACCTGCCACCTGCCCTCTCATGCTGAAGTGGCACACAGTGACTGGTCACCTGTTGGGTCCCTTCTCCTTCCCACAAATGCAAAAACATGCATAGCTCCCTTTCCTATTTCACCAGCTACGAGTGACCGCTAACGCCAGCACTTAAGAGAACCAGTCCCTGTTGCAACAATGCGGGTGCCTCAGAGCTCCTGCTCGTGGAGCAGCACGACAGTGCCCACCCTCTGCCTCTCCTGCTTGTCTTCCTAGAAAGCCCTCCAGGCTGCCCTCCGTCCAGTCACTGTTCTCTGCAGCCCTGGCCTCCCTTCTCTGAGCTCCACCACTCCCCATTCTAATTACAAATCATCATCAATTCCAGGGTTTGCATCGCTGAGCCTCAGGGGTGACAGCTGTGTATTAATGGGTGGTATTCAGGCCTCCGTTTTTACCAAAACGTTGGGAGCAAATGGGTAGGAATTACACTTGCAAAGTAAGAAGCTTCATTCCTCAATTCACACATGAATGTAGATGCTAACTGCTCATGGTGCTAATTGATGTCTAGACTGTGTATGTTTGGGGCCATGTCCTTGCCACTAACATATAATTCGAGATCTATTGGAGACTGCCTTTCCAAAAGCACCCACAAGACTAGCAGACATAACTTAAATGACACATCCCTGCAAACCTGCAATAAAAAAGGCTGAGAAATCTTTGTAAAATGATCATCGACTACTGGTTTAAAGCTGGTCCGCACCATTATACGGATGAAAATGTTGGACACTAAGCAAGTAGAACAAACACTGTCCACACCCCTAGCATTTCCAGGTCTCCACACAACCTTGATTCCTAGCTCACATGACCAGCAAAGCGTCCAGGGGACAGGAGGGCAGAGGGGAGGTGTGCCATCTGGAGCAGATCAGCACGGTCTCCGGTGGGCAGCTCCAACCAGGAGGGGCACAGAGGCATCACCATGGGTCCATGTGGGGCACAGTGCTCCACGTGGGGCACTTGCCACAGCGCTCTTGGGGGCTATCAACAACAGTCGCCTTCTGCCCAGTTCCGCTCTTTTCTCCTTCTCTTTACTTATTTGATCCTAGTAAATAGTCTGCACTCTGAACTCCTGCTTAGGGTCTGTTCTTAGAGCCTGGCCAGCCCATTAAAAAAATAAAATAAAACAAAACAGAATCTGATACACATGACCCTAAATTCCAGGCACCAGCCCCACTGGATGAGCTTACAACACAGGCAGGAGGAACACCATTCACTGGGGAAATGACCCAAGGCAGGTGCACCGTCTGTGGCAAGGTTGGGACTAGAAAGAAAACAATCAACGCCGTGTGCCAGCCCACAGGTTCCACCTTTTGGGGCGGCAGCCTGAGTGAGGGCGGAGGCTCTGCAGGGGTAACATGCTGTACATGACAGAAAGCAACATTTTGAATTTGCAAGATTAATAAATTAATACAAACCAATGTCAACCCATCTTCTTAATGAACTAAAATTGTGAAGATGCTAAAGAAAAACCATGGATACTCTTTTTTATTTCTAGTGTTTATTTTTCTGTCAACTCTAAAGATTACCCGCCAAATATGGCATCTAGTCAGCTGACTGTTACAAGTATGGTTTTAAATGAGCCAAACTATTTAAGAGATCTACTTATTCAATTTTACAATTAAGTTTCTTGTTAACAGATCAAAAACTAATGAAAGGGACTTGTAGCTTTTGAATCCATGTAGTTCTCTAAAAATCAACTGTGCAATTTATGAAATCAAAGAATTCAGTTTAAGAACAAAAAAACTCATATCTCCTTTACAGTAGAAATACCACAAAATAGCTTCTCACTGAATCAATAATTTTACAGAAAAACATTCTCAAGTGTAAATTTAAATTTAATAAACATATTATTAATGTTTTAGGTAGTAAAAGAATAAATGCTATAGATTAACTGACAATAAAAACTTATCTAAACCAAACAGTTAATAGAATGGAGTTTCTGGAAGAAAATTTCACATAAAACGCTTTAATTCCTATTTCTTATAAATGCACTTAGGAAAAAGTCAATGTAACTCTATAACATCATTAAGCAAACTTATTATCATGACTGCGTTATTGAATGTACTGCCAACTACACGCAATTTCTATGCTAGTCTGTCTCTCATTAAAGAATCACTTGCTCTAATGCAAATGCCAGATTTTCTCCTCTGGAACAACAGTCGCAACCTTTATTGCTCTCAGACAAGCAGCTCAAAGTAAGCAAAATGTAAAGTGCAAATGAATCCTCACGTTCAAGTATTTAACTTTTAAGAAAACTGACTATCAGCAATTATTTAAAAGAAAAAAACCCCCTCCTACCTGCGCACATTTTTCCATTAAAACTTAATTAGTACTTAGGTTTCAGTGAGTCTTCTCATGACTCCAGTAAGGTCTTTTTCATTGATTTTTAAGTTTCCAAAAAAAGCAAGATGCACAATAGCAAATGTAGAATAAGCTACTTAAAATTGCTCATAAATTAGTTTCTGTTTTGGGATGATGGAAGAGTTCTGGAAATGAATAGTGGTGATGGCTGCATAACAGTGTGAATGTACTTAAAGTCACTGAATTATGCCCTTACTGAAACATGGTTATAATCGCAAATTTTGTTATAAATCTTTTGCCACAATAAAAAATTGCCAGTAAATCAACTCATTGTATATTCTTTCAAGAAATCAACACACCTTTATAATGTTATAAATTATCTATTTATCTATTACATAACATTTTCAGTTGGCCACATAATTTTAAAACAAATTTAAAACTTCATCAAAAAGCAACACTTATAACCTATTTCATAATTTAAGCAATGAAACCTTGAGGGGCGGCCATATATTCCTTTTGAATGAGATGTAGGTAGTCAGCCATCTATCCCTCTGCTCACATCCCCCTAAGCCCGCCCTTATTCCCATGGCCCCTTCCCCTCAGTCCCTGCATCCTCTCCCATTAGGCTGCTGGTGGGTCCAGCCTTCAAGTTTCCTCACTCTGGAACCATCCCCCAACTTGCCCCTGACCCCCTCAAGACCTGGCTCCTGTCACCTTCCCATGGAAGCTGGCTCTTACCTTCTCTACCACCCTAACACTTCTCCCGATCCTTCTTCCCATCTCCTTTTTGTCTGCATCACTTCTAACACCTAGCATGCTGTGAGCTTATTTATTTTCTATCATCCCCCACCTAAATGCAGTCCCCAGGAGAGCCAGGATGTTTGTGCATCTTGCTCCCCACCAAATCCCCAGTGCATACACACGGTGCTCAAGAAATATTTGATGAACATGCTGAGCACCCAGCATGTACTAAATACATCAAATACTTTTATTTACAAGGATCTTGCCAGGTTTACTCCTGTACACATTCTTCAGTGCCAAGAGGTTGTGTATTTTACTCCCGTATTACATCAGAGAAGTGGTGGCATGAGTTAAGGGACATCAGAAACGAGGGCTGAAAGTAACCCCCACCACCACAACAGTCCCTCCTGCTTTCTCTGTGCGCATGCTGCTTTCAGATTTATATCAAGGTTGGTTATCATAGCGGAAAAATGCATGTCTATGCTTCACAGTATCTACCTTAACGGTTTATCTATATTTATCAAAACAACTGCTTTCAAACACTTTCTTTTAAAAAGGGAATTTAAATTATTCCACATGCATAGAATTTACATTCAGATATTTTATCAGGTATTTTACATGAAAGTGACAAATCTAGGTCTGATTTACTCTAAAATGGCATATCTTCCACACCAATGATCATGCCTGGATTTCATCACTATACTTGTGTTTTAGTGGACAATCTCTGAGACCTCCTCGAAAAATCACACAAAAATCTAGATGACATTCTAATGGCAGAACTTCATTGCCCCTAATCCTTTGCTGAAAATAGGCTGGAGGAAATCCTCTTTTCTCTGAGGCAGAGAGCTTATGTAATGCCCAGGCAGCAGCAGCTCCTTCCCAGGCAGCTAGGAAGTCTGTCCGAAGAGAACGGTGCAGGAGGCAAGCTCCCTCTGTGCCTGGGGCAGGTGTGCAAGGGTTGGGGCAGGGGGGAGGACACCAACACACCAGTCTCAGACTCACATCTCCCAAAACACAAACTTGAGAACTTCAGCAAATGGATCTCTCAACTTCAGGATTTCGTTTTGCACAGACGGTTCAGAAAGGACCATGCTGCGAGGTGGAAGAATTCCACTGGGTCCTGTGGCTTTAAATACTGTCATGATCACTTATGGTTTCTGTTTAAGGCTAGAACCACTCAGCCTCGCACCTGTAGGCAAAATGAGTGGAAAGCATGCAGAACCCTTCCAACAATCATCACAGGCCCTACTCCTGATCAAAAGATGCTAATGCTTTAGGATCATTCTGATATATGCTTATAACAGCATAAGCAAATATTTCATCTAAAGATGATGAAGCTGTGATCACACATGTTACAAACACACACACGCAAACAAAAAACAAAAAACAAAACCCTGACATGAAGAGGAAGACAACAGTTGGTTTGGGGACTTACAGATTGCCATGCAAACACATGAGTTACCAAAGTTTGGGTAACAGAGTGTTGAAACAGCATGTTTTGGTCCTACTTACTACAGATAATCTCAGAGATTAACAACATGTCCCTATTATTTAACTAGTATTTCAAGTTCAACTTCCAACTATCACTTTCTAATTCTGCCAAAGGTAAAATGTCATCCTGTACAAAGTCAGGTCAATAGAATGGAAGTCCATTCTATTGGGCTGTAAAATGCAATTCCATTTACTAGAAGAATCAGATCAGCAGCAGCAGCCTCACGTAATGAGCAAATGTGTCCAACCCAGCTATGTGGCGTATACTGTGACATCTGTCCTGTCAACAGCCAGACATTGTGGATTTGGATTATAATACAAAACCCCAAACAATACATTATATAGCCTTTTAAAATACCAACCACCATTCTCCTACCAACTCGTTGTAGGGGGAAAAAGAGATGCTTCAAAAAGAAAAGATAGAAATACATAGAACCTTAGATAGACCTGATCAAATCTTGGAAGCTGTGGTCTATTATATCTAATAATGGTCCAATCGCCTAAACCTGTTTCACAATTACAAAACAACCCTTTCCCACTAAATATTTTCTCATTTTGCTTTTGTCTTTCCAGATTTCATGGAACATCTGTTTCTGTATTTATTTGATAAAACAGTAAGCAAGTAATGTGCTTTTCCCAACTGTCCTCTTTGATTATCGCCCACCTGCTTGAATATTCACAATCTAAAGAGTGCCTGCTTTAACTGCTTTTACTGCTGTGGACTGAACTGTGTTCCCTCAAAATTCTTATGTTGAAGTCTTAGTCCCCAGTGTGACTGAATTTAGAGAGAGGAATTTTAGCAGGTAATTAAGATTAAATAGCATTATAATGGAGGGGTCCTAATCTGATAGCTCTCTCTCTCTCTCTCTCTCCCCTCCTGCCCGCCCAGTTTGTGCACACAGGCACCTTGAAGCACATGATGGTGATGAACCCTAATGTCTCTGTATTTCATATCCGAAACCTCCGAAGAACGCTCTTATTTATTCATGAGTTCACTACTGGTCCATTAACTTCTGCCTCCACATCCTTCTGAAAAGGTTATGGCAACGTGCAGGCAGACTGCTCCCCTCAGCAGTTACCTAAACCTGATCTCAAAGGGAAAAGAGGGTCCATGCAGGTACAGCTGGGAATAAATTCACCAACAAACTAAAGAGGGAGGAACTTTAATGAAGTGATCACTACAGTGAACTGTGAGTCAAAAAGGACACCCTTAATTAGTACACTACGACAACAACATAAACTGGGGCTGAGCTAGCCAAACTGTGCATATGATCACCCTGAGCCACAGATAAACCCTTTACAGCAGGGTCCCCAACCTCTGCCTCAGACACAGAGCAGTACAGGTCCGGGCTTGTTAGGAACCGGGCTGCACAGCAGGAGGTGAGCTTGAATGCAAGGCGCTTCAATCATCCTGAAACCATCCCCCCACCCCGGTTCATGGAAAAACTGTCTTCCACAAAACCCTGACGCCAAAAAGGCTGGAGACCGTTGCTTTACAGGATGCACAGCCTAGTGGATAGGAGCAGAGTTAGTCGGACAAAAGGTCCGCCTGTATCTGCTACGTAGAGATCAGTTTTCTCGCACAGAATGGACACAGCACTCCTTCACAGGGCTGATGTGAAGATACAGTGAGAGATTATGACTGCAGCTCTTGGCAAGGACCCAGTACATCAGACACCAATGAATGACAGCTCCCTTTGTCCTCTGAAAAGGCACCAAGATGTCCCCGGCTGTTTTAGGGAGGCACCTGTAAGCACAGTTATCAGGGTCTCTTTCACAGCAGCCCTTTTCTCTATGCCCTTTTGGGGGGCATGAAGAGAGGGCACAAGTAGAACAATGGAGCCACCGTATTTCTACACATACTCCCACCTCTGCTGAACTCTTAATTTACTGGCCTTTGACCATAGAGTCTCTTTCACAAGTAACAAACCTCTTGAAATTCTTCTGTCTTCTAAACCAGGGGAAATGATCTTATCTTCATTTCCTTTCTGAGCCAAAAAATATAACCTTTGTCATATGAGATACACAAGAAATTGACAGCTCTTTCCTGAGTTACTTTTACAGCTGTTTGCAATGTACAAAATATCTTCATGTACATGAGTTCATTTGGTCCTCAAGACCCAAACAAGCAGAGACAACAAATACCATTAGTGTCATTTTACAGTTGCCTCTGGGGGTTAAGTGAATTGCCAGGAGCAGGGTTGGACTGGAAGCAGGGCTGCCATCCAAAAGGCTGCTGGCACCCGAATCTAGAAGATCATTGCTGGCATGAATCTCAAACAAGGCGCTGGTTAACTTTGGCCTCTACCAATTACATAATCCGTGAAACAGGTGATGTCCACAATACAGCAGAAGTGAAACGAATCTAAGTTAAAACACTTCTTGCCAGAGGCAGCCTATCTTTGTTAAAATTTTTTTACATGCAAAACAGACTGCAAATATCTCAATGGATCACCAGCCCTGAGTGCAGCCAGCTAATGGAAATTTTGATACCAAATAATGCATGGCATACTGCTGTCTCCCAGGAAAAAGTGACTTCTTCTACTGTCTAAATTGTACACCTTTTAACATGCCTCCCAAGAAGTGCTCTGATGCTGAAACCCATAGAAAATAAAATTAAAACCAAAGAGAAAGGGGAAACACTACTGACAGAACATCAGGAGGGCTTGGAGGTGGCTCCTTAAACACATTCAGAGTAAGAATTTAAAAATATATCCACCTAAATTAAATTAGCTTTCTCCTTAGAGGATGACTAATTCAGTTATTTGTGACCAAAAAAAAGGAAAGGCAACTGCAAATAAGTATAAATATGTTACCAACAAATTCCTTATTAGGAATATGTTGCAATAAAAAAAAGAAGTATATCATTTTTTTCATAGAAAATGAATTTTTTCCCACTCCACTTAAAAAGGTGAAAAAGCTCTGGCCAAGCAGCTTAGTTGGTTGGAGTGTCATCCCATACACCAAAGGCTGTGGGTTCGATTCCCAGTCAGGACATGTACAGGGCGGGGGGGGGGGGGGGGTGGCAACCCGACAATGTTTCTCTCTCACATCAATGTTTTTCTCTCTCTCTTTCTCCCCAAAATCAATAAACGTCTCATCAGGTGAGGATTAAAAAAAAAGGTGAAAAGAAAAAAAACTCTTTAAAGGATAGGTCTGAAGAGGTAACTACTGATTAACTTGCCCACAGTGCTCACTTGTTTGGGTCTGGCCTTCACCCAGGTTACAAAGGCAACAGGTGACACAGGAAACCTAAAATCCTCTCTTTTGAGTCTCACTCTAATGTTTTGGTTTTTTCCTGTCCTAGCATGCCAGCACGTGTAAATCAAAACAGCCTACTGTGGATACCGCTGAAAAGGGTGTCCTTCCCAGGATATGTACCAGAGGAAACAGAGACCCCCTCCATCCATCTGGACCAGAGTCACGGACACCTGAAACAAAGCAAGCACGCCAAGGACACCTGAAACAAAGCAAGCACGCCAAGGGATGGAAGCAGATAAAACACATTAAGAAACTTGCAAAACAATGTGAACAGTTTGCATTGGGCTCCTCAAGTGCCCACCCAGATGGGAAGGGCCTGCATGCTTCCTGGAAGGGTTACGGGGGTCACAAGCAGCTTAGGTGCAGTGACGGAGGCCTCAGCCAGAGGACAGGGCTGAATTCTCTGAATGGCTGCTTGCTCCAGGGGTCATGGGGAAGCCATCCAGTGCAGCATTGCCACATCACACCATTTTTTAAAAAGCGGGGAAATTTATGTTATTTCTCCATACTTAAATGCTGACAAGAAATACAAACAGTTTTGAAGCTGCTGAGTGGGACAATGCTGTCACACCAGAGGGCTGGTTTCCTGTGTTCTCAGATAAGGGTTCTTAGCCTTAACTGAGGCAGCCACTCCTCTGAGAAGCTAACAAAAACGGGGAACCCCTGCCCAGAAATCAAGAAGTATATGAGTGGAAAGTTGTACACACAGTTTCAAGGGAGCTTGGGTCCCATGAGGGACCAGAAAAGAGCGCTTGCTCTTGACCAGGCTCCAGAAGAGGGGCACCGTTGCTGGTCTCTCCTTTCCAGGCCCTGTGGTCCAAGGAAAGGGGGAAAGAAAAGAGGACACAAGTCCCAGGGAACCCCGTTATGAGGGGTCAGCCCACAGTCCAGAGAGAGCACTGTGTCCGAACACGGGGACGCACTGCACACGGAAGCTACGCACCTAGTCAGGTTGGCCCATTAGAGGTGCAGGGACCCTGAGCTGCGACCTTGGGGACTTAATTTCCTCCAATTTACTTTTGTGAAGTGAAGGGGTTGAGCCAGAGACCTTCCCAGTCCATTTCCAAATGTTTACAACTCTATGAAATGTACCAAGAGAATCCAAAAGTATGAAGTGACAGTAAAATGATTTTAAAAACTGTCAATGATCACTCAAGTCCTTAGAAGTACCACAGAGTTTCCTTCAGAAGTGTCCAAGGTTCTTATTAGGAATAAGGATAGGAAGCGTGTCACTCATTGAGCAGATGCAGGCAGAGGGCCGAATGCACCCTGCACCGGGCTTGTCTCACGCATGGTGGGGAGAAACTGAGATGCAGAAAGCAATGTGGAATCATGGACATGGAGCAGGTATCTGGGGTCTCCTCCTGGCGGAGGTGTTGATGGGGAAGGGACAGGGGTGACCTGACAAGGGATCTTGGCAACAAGGAAAGGCACAGAGCTGCTGACGCTACTCCATGGCCCTTCTCTCTGCCAGGGACGCACCTTCTAGACACTGCGCAGCCGGTTGCTCACCCCTTCAAGCCGCTGCTCAGCAAGGTCTATACAGCCCCAACTTACAGTCCCCCGTTGTACTCTCATATTTCCAGCACATATACCTTCTAGCACCCTTGAACATTTGTTCCTGTGATTTGTTTCCTGCCTGCCATGCCCTAATCTGAAGGAAAGTGCCACAGGGACAAGGATTTGGGTGTCTTCTTCCTGTTTGGCTCACACTCACTAAATGTATGCTGTATTTAAGTACATCAAGTGTTTCCTGAGGTCCAGCATGAGGGCAGAAAGGTGACAGCTGGGAGGGCTACCTGGGAGGTGAGGGAGATGGTGATAAGAGTGCCCCTCTGGAGCGAGACAAATGGGGCTGCGGAGGGGCGGGGGTGGCGACCCAGAGTAAAGGTAAAGGACAAGCCTTTATCAGACTGAGGTCCCTGCCCTACACCAGGAGGGAAGCCAGAGCAGGAACAGGGAAGAGCTGGTGGGGTAAGTGGGGTGGAGGGCGGGGGTCCTGTAAGATGACTGCTCTTCTCTCCATGAAGTGCAAGGCAAGGTCACCCACTGTCCACCTGAAGAAGGGGTGTAGGAGGTCTGACAAAGCAGGCGAGAGCTGCAGGGTTGCTGAGCAGCACTAAATCCCCCCTTCAAACACCATGTCCCTTGACTGAGCACCTGGCTACGCAAACACTGCCCCCACTCAATTCTTCAAGCTCCCCCTCGGGGAGGCCCATTAAGCACCTCCATTTCGAGACGAAACCAAGCATGAAGACATCAGCCAGCTTCACACTGAGGCTGAGGCAGGGTCTGAACCAGAGCCCGGGGCGGCTCTGATGCTGAGCTTTCACCTCCACAATCTATTTTGTTTTTCTCAGATACCAGCATCCAAATGAAAGCCAAAGCAGTCCCTGTTCAATCTTGTCGAATTTCTAGTGCTGTAAAAATTGCTTTTCATTGATTTTCATCACAAATAAATAGCACTTTCGCCTACATTTAACTTGGTTAAAAAAGCATTTATAAGTCTGGGACTTGGAGATCTAACCATGTCTTATTAACCCCGTTTCTATTGGAACAGATAGTCCAAGCACCAAGGAACTATTTGTGTTGGGTTTCAGAGTCCAGCGCATCTGTAAACAAAGGGTTTCCTGTGTAGTTAAGCAGCTAGGTATGTTCACCAGTGGATCCGATGCAGTTTTACCCAATTGCAGGCTGAGGACAGTGTTCTCATCCCTAGAAATTTAACTCAAGATATATATTCCTTTTCTCCTGTGTTATTAAATTCACCCTCTGGCATTAAATAAAAGCATCTCAAGATCACTTGTTTCTAATAAGCAGATATTAAATAGGGTTTGAAAGAACAACAGAAGAAATTTAACTTAATAGCTGCAATATCAAGGTTAAATTACACGTCTAGGCAGATGATTTAAAATGTCCAGTTAAATACAGGAGACCTGCAAACAGGTGCTGGGATTAGTAAACTCCTGTGTAAACACCCCACAGGGCTGTGCTGCAGCCTTGCTTTATACTGCCAGAGCCGACCAACTATTAGTCTTGGATAATACGCCTAAGGGTCACCTATTTCAAACACCTGAAGGCCTGGGTGGTTAAAAGGCTTAACTTCGTGGTCCTGTGGTGTAGACTCCAGGAGCTGAACAACAGGAAGGCCCCGTTTCCTGATCTGAAACTGGACTAGGAAAGACAACACCAAAATTACGCAGATTTTTAAGTTTTTAAATTTAACAGGAGTGTCCCACTTGCAGCCCGCAGGCCACATGCAGCCCAAGATAGCTGCAAATGTGGCCCAAAACAAAGTCGCAAATTTACTTAAAACATTATGAGATTTTTTTGTGATTAAGTGTCAAAATGTATTTAATGTGTGGCCCAAGACAACTCCTCTCCCAGTGTGGCCCAGAGACACCAAAAGGCTAGACACTCGTATTTAAAACAAAGGGTGTAACTGAGTCAAACCAGCAAGTCTGCCTTTTTTTCAGAACAGGAGACCTCACAGGTGAGCAGTAATGTTCCCGTCACAAACCTTTCAGCGATTAAAAAAATAAAACATAAACAAAAGCAGGCACAAGTGCCTGTACAAAAATGGTTGAACTTTTTAGAAGGTTTAAAGCACTCGAACATAGCCATGCTTAAGGTTTTCCAGGGACCAAAGTTTTTTCTCTTAAGAAAATCCTAATGTAACAAGCTGTTTCAAAAGTAAATACCTACTGTCTGCAAGGATAACTACCAGATTTGTTTTGTAAGTTTACTATCTTAAAATGTAAGAAATTTCCTAAAAGCAAAAATTATAAGATGGAGCCTTGAGTGGGTAGCTAAGTTGGTTAGAGCGTTGTTCTGATGCGCCAAGGTCAAGGTCTCAGTCCCAGTGGGGCACAGGCACGAGTCAACCAGTGAGAGCAGAGATGGGTGGAAAAACGAATTCTTATTCTCTCTCCTTCTCTCTCCTCCCTCCCCTGCCTTTCCTCTTTCTCCCTAAAATCAATAACTAAAAAATAAAATAAAAAGAAACCTTACCTTAAAAAAATTATAAGATTGAAACAAGTAGAAACTGTGACAAGCGGCAAAACAAAACTAGGAAGCAGTAGCCAGGCGGAAGTATTAAAAACAAATTAAAGAGACAAAGTTAAGCTGTTGACCTACAGAACTTTGAAGTTGAACCTACTAAAGGTGAAGCATGGAGGACAGGAAGTGTCGTGCGAATGAGGTTTTATGGCTAAATGTGGCCTGTAGACTTTTTGTTTGGCTTCCAGTATTTTAGCACACCTTGTTTTAAAGCTGGTCAAATCCCATCTGGGCCCTACACACTGCTCAACAGAGCAGGACACCCAGTGTGCCCCTCCACCGCGACCTGGGGCCCCTGCTGGCAGCTAATGACTGACCAACAGAATTGCTTGCTCTCTCCTTGCCAACCTTCCCAGGGACAAAATTATGTTAACAGCTAGCAGTGATAAATTCACTGAGCAATTCCACAGAGCCAGGTACCATTCTTAGCTCCTAGCCTGTATTAACCCATTTAATCCTCAAATAAGCCTATAAAATGGGTACTGGTACTATTCTCAGGTGAGAAAACGGAAGCAGAGAAAACAAAGCAACCTGCCCAGGTTACACAGTAAGTTTGCCTGTAGAATTTATAGGTAACCCATGAAGCTATCCTAGTTTCTCTCCGAATTTAAACAACCTGAATCTAAGTTTCCCATATCACACCTCCAAAAGCTTTAGCTCTCTATCCACTTGGGTAAAAATTTCTTCAAAAAACAGATCAAACTACTTCATGATACATAAGCACTGCACCATTTATAAATATGGAAAATCTCTGAGTGTCTTATATCCATCAAACATTCAGACAACAAATTAATACACACTTCACAGTATATACTGCCCATTCTGGAACAGAATTCTCGCATTCATTTACCTATTCTACCTCTCTGGAAGTAACCCAGAATAAAATACCTACAGTAATGTTTTCTAAGGAATTCTTTATCAATTGGCAACCCTCATGCACCAGAAGAAGCTAAGTTTTCTTTATCCTGGAAATTCTGACTATGTGAATAGTAGAAGGGTACAGGATTTAAGCCACTTACTCATGTTTATAAAATAAATCACATTTTAAAAAACTGCAGGAACTATAAATATTCAACCCCAGACCTCCCCCCGCCCCCAGCAGAAGGAAATATAATTTGGTCCTATGTATTGAAATAACCAAATTATAAGAAAACAGATCCTGACTGTTTCTGGAAAAGGTCAAATTAGCTTAATAGCAAAGACAAGAGTTCAATAGCACAGACATGAATGATTTGGTATGTGAATAAGGGGAAGTAACAAAATGGTTAGATTGCAAAAAAAAAAAAAATGTGGAGAGAGAAAAATACAAATAATAATAATATCCAGGGACATTACCAAAAACGCATATGCTGGGAAAGTTCGTTAAAAATATTTACCACTTGGATAGGAGAGAAATAATTTTCTCATAATTTTTTCTAACATGGCAAAAGGGAATTTTAAAATGTAAATTACACTGAAATTTATATTGATGGATATAACATAAAACAGCTGAAGGCCTGGGGGAAGAGAGTAAAAGACAGCACAAAAATTGGACATATCTGCCCCAGTTCCAGGATGAGGAGTCATGAACCAGTGGAAGGGTCAGACGCACGGGGCCTGCACCTCGGCCAGGTCAGAGGAAGGGGAAAGAGGGCCCATCCACTCTTCACCTCTCATGGATACAAAACTGCACAGTGTTTCTCACAATTCAACCTCTTCCCCCTCCCTTTTTTAAAACTACAGAATGTTGGAAGAGAATTGAAATTGACTGAAAAATCTTAGTTCGGAACATTTGAAATAACAAGGCTAATTAGTTGGTCCGAAGGTTGTGGGTTATTGTTAAGCTGAAATAAAGGCTAATTCCATTCTCCCTTTTTCCATTTTCTCTTTAAGGAAACAAAGGCAGTGGGAAAATAACTTGCCTGGGGCCCCATACCTCCTGGGTGATATGATCTGAGAAAAGAAGGTTCCTGCCTGATAAAGTGTCTCTCACAAATCTGGTCACCTACCATCACTGTTATTGGTTTTTCTAAAACTTGTTACTACAGAAAAACAAAGGTGTCCCTGATGTTTAGCACTCACAGCACACTACGGACTTAGGGAAATAACATGAGTCCCTCATCTGCTAAGCTTTCCCACACCCCTTAAGAGAGAGAGAGACAGACAGACAGACAGACACTCCACTTACAAGGGCAACTCAGATTGACCTTCCTAAGGGCAGAGCTATGAAAGGTGCGCACACGTTCCCCAGACTCGGGAGTCTTCTGGACAGGGAAGAGACTCAGGAGAAAAGCTTTGATTTGGCGTTCCCTTTAGATGGAAAGAAACACTTTCTTTCGTCTTCTGCCAAGGTCTCCTTCTAAAAGAAAGCTCATAAATATGAAAGGCTGCCTAAGGTAATTCCTATACCTGGAAAAAAAATTAAGTTCCCATCATAACGCCTCCTTCTAGTCCCAAACCTCTGAGCGCTGGACTTAAACCTGTGACTAACCATGGGCCTGGCCGGGCCGACAGCCGCTGGGAAATAATGGTCTTTTGTAAAAGACAGTGGCAAGGAAACAACACCCTCCGGACAGTTTTCTTTCTCTTCTGCACACACATCCCCTTTTTATACCCAGTGCCAGCGGTTACTGCCACACACTGTTTCCTCTCGGTCTGACGTACAACAAAAAGAACTCTCCCCGTCTCAGCCTTCCCCCTGATTTCACCACCTGGGCACCACCGATGGTGGATTCCAGAGGAACTTCAGAATACCCGGGGCCTCTAACCTGATTGGTTACTTTCAGGGAAAAAAATATTACAAACTTCACTTCTGAATCCCCCAGTGGTGTGACAAACAAGCAAAATTTTCCCGTAAAAGTCTAACACCCCCAATCTCTTAATCCTCGTGCAGAGGTGGCGGGCGGAGGCCGAACCTGAACATCCCTCCCAGCCCTGGGCCTTGAGCTAAACCTGAGGAAGACCTCTGCTGGGATTGCTCCAACCCAGCGTGGACTCTAGGGAGAGATGCGGCCGTGGACCGGGCGCAGGTGGGGGCCGGGGAAGAGTGTGAATGCGCGGGACCCGTCGGAAGCCCGAGGGTGCAAACTCTGCAGGTCCTTCCTGAGTCCTGCTCGTCCGTCCCCCGGGAGGCGGCAAGCATCATGAGGCCGCCCAAACCCTCAGGGACCACGGAGGCATCAGCAGAATCCGGCGCTGGGGGCGGCGGTGTATGGTCCCCAGGTCTCGTCCCCGCCCGGTTCCTAGTCCTCCCGAGGGCAGTACTCACGTATCTCTGCACGAGCGTCCGCACGAGGCTGCAGTCCATGGCTCCTCCAGCCGCGCCTGCCCGCGCTCAGCGCCCCGGCGCCCGGTTCAACGCGCCCATGGGCCCGGGCCGGAGTGTGGCCGCGCGCCCCCGCCCGGGTCACGGCCTGGGCGCGCCAGGAGGTGCGGGGGGCGGCCGCGGCCCCTCAGCGCTCATGCCCGGCCCGGCCCGCAGCGGCCGGCGCAGTGGTGGCTGCTCCGCGGTAGTGGCTTCACGCCTGGGCTGCTGGCGGTGTGGCTGCGGGCTGGGAGCGTTACGGCCCGGGCCGATACTGCTTCTGTTCTGTTGCTCAGCTCAGCTCCTCTGCTCTCTTCCCCTCTCCTCCCCTCTCCTCCGCCCTCCGCACCTCTCAGCCCTGCCTCCGGCTGCCCGGTCCCGGCGCGCACGTCACTAGCGCGTATGAGCATGCGCCCCGCGGCCCGCGGCCCCCGCCCTGGCACTGTCGCCCTAACACATTTATGCATGCGCGTGCTCCGGTCATTTCTCCCTTCTTCACTTTGCCCGGTCCTGCCTCCGGAGCCCTGGAGAGGAGAGGACCCTGGGACGGAGGGCGGAGGGCGAAGGCCCGCAGGTGGGGACGACTCCCTGTTGCTTCCGACTCCGGGCTCCCTACCCCGGGCGCCAGGGCGAGGGGGACTGTGCTCCCCGCACGGGGGCCGGGGTAACTGGGACGGAGCGGTCAGCCAGGAGGATCAGTGCGCGGGCACTTTGTGCCCTGCGGAAGCCCCCATCAGTCAGCGTGCTGGGCCTCTCCGACCCGAAACTTCAGTCTTTCCCCCAAAGGCCCAACAGTGGGAGCGAGATCATATGGGTACTGGAAGGGTGCTCGCGGGGCGAGGGGGTTGAGGACCCTTTAACCAGGGTCGGGGTCGCGTCCCCGTGGGAGTCCAGCCCCCACGTGTGGCCTCTCCTGCTTTGCAGGTAAGAGAGGACAGAGGTGTGCCTCAAGTGGCTGCCCAGGGTCGCGCAGCTTTTCTGCTCTGGAGCGAAGGTAAGCACAGAGCAGAAAAGGGATCCTTGTTCCTTTTAAAATTACGATCCCTAGCCCTGGCCTCCCACCCTAGGTCTTCAGAGCTGTAACAGTCGCAGACACTTGTAATGCGGCGGGAGTGAGGGGTTGGAGTCAGCCTTAGAACTTGTTACACCAGCCGCCAGCCCCAGTGGGTAGCCCTCTCCCGCTCCGGCCGGTCCAGCTCCTCTCTTCGCCCAGGCTTGGCCTGAGCCTGCCACCAGGAGGCCAAGCCCGGCCCAGCTGGGGTGGCGGGGAGTTCCTGGCTTACCCGGCCTCCAAGTCCAGGGGAAGTGGACAGGGCACACACTTGGCGCTGCTAGCTCTGAACCAGGCAGGAGAACTGTTGCATTGCACAAACACCACGATTTCAATCCTAGGGAATGTTTCTGTTTTCCCAACAGGGAAACAAATTATCTCCTTAACTACACAGTCAGCCTCTAATTTATTGATATGCTTTGTTTCCAACTGCCCTTCTCCTGGCCACAAGTCATCATCATTTGTGAAACCTGACAGACACACCACCACCTTTAGCAGCCTTTAAGGAGCACTGCCCCTGACAGTGGCAGGTTTGCAATTGAATGTGAATGCTCCCCTGACTGGGTGTGGAAGAGAAGCAGTATCTGACACCTTTTGGATTAGACACAGACTAGAAATGAGTTCTAGTGAATGCTAGTAGTCACTGAACTATCTGGATTCTGAACTACTTTTCTTTAGTAAAATACTCCAATTGTTGGTCAGCTAACTCACTGATTCCCTGCTTTCTATCCAAATCTACTCTCTGCCATCTCTGTCCTGCTCTGCACCCAAAAGGCCCGCGGCCATCATCGGTGGCTCTTCACCAAAACAGGTGCCAGCCGCAGCCTGGAGACCAAGGAGAGAGAGATGCAGGTGTATTTCTTCCCTCCTCTCTGTCCTGGCTGTACCCTGGGCCTGGCAGTATCTGTGTGCCTCTGTGAAGACTGTCCTGTTGGGCTTCCTTTTTCATCGCATCAACTCATGTCAGGCTCCAGGAGCTCAGTTCTCTCCCACATGCCCCTTAAGGCCTGGCATTGGTATCTGCCTCCTGCTGCTGTTGGCCCCTGGGTAACAGCACCCTTCGATGTGTTGTTGAACCATAACTGCACTACAGGAAATCACCTCTTCATCACACTCTCTTCCATATCTCCCAAGAATGCCTTCTGCCTCCTGCCAGGACCCTGACTGCTAGAGCTGGATTTTGACTAGCCTTCTACCTTTGCAAACTGTGACATTTGGTTGGGGAGTGGGAGGGCACAAGGAGATTCCACTTAAGGTTGCTGGACACAGGCTGCTTGTCTCTCAGGACTGTCTGTTTCATTCAATGGGGAATGTTAATTTCATATTGTAGTAGATACCATGGCTGCCAGTGCAGCAACCACACTCTCTTTTTCCTTGCTGGTAGAATCCACCTTGGTCTGGCTATCCACGCTCCAGATGGCTAGTATCAAGTGGTTTGTGTAAGCTAATCTTGGTACCTCCATTTTTCTTCCCATAATTGGTTTAAAATAGGTTTCAGCCAAGTTTCCTCTCTCTTAAAAAGTCACAAAGAAGAAATACTCCTTGTTTCCTGTTGGATATGATGTCTGGCTTTTTGCAGCCTTCTTGCATCTGTGACAGGAAGTAACCTGAGGAACTTCCTCACTCTGGGGATGGCAGCGTGGAAAGGCGGGAAGAGCATGGTCCTTAATGACACCATTGGGCCATTAAGCAATCTCACTGTGGGCCTAACATGGAATTTCACATCATGAAAGCTAATAAATATCCTTATTAAGTTGGATTTTTAGTTACTAGGGACTGACAGCATTTTAATTTTAAACCTATGGAAACAAACCAGTTAAGACTCTCTTAAAGCAACAAAAAATCCAACTCATCCTGTGAACCAGTTACTTCTGTATAACAAACCACCACAAACTGGGGAGCTTAAACAACATGAGTTATTATTTGTCAGGACTCTGGGATTTGGTGGAATGGTTCTCAAACTCTACCTGGTATTGGCTGAAATTGTTCATGGATCTGCATTCTTTTGGGGGCTCAGCTGAGCCTGTAAGGTTCAGATGGCTTCGGTCACATGTCTAGCGTCTCAACGGGGTGGATGGAAAGCTGGGAGCAGATTGCCCTCTCTCTCCACATGGTTTCTCATTGTTTAGTGGTCTAGACTAAGCTGCTTTCCATGGCAGCTGGATCCAAAAGGGTCAAGGTAGACAAGATACCACCCTTAAAAGCTTGGTCTTGGACATCCTGGGACATCACTTCTGTCAAATTCTATTGGGGAAAGTAAGTTCCAAGGCCAGCCCAGATTCAAGGGGAGGGGGCAGGACAGATTCACTCCTTTGTGAGAGGAGGACCTTGTACATAAAGGGATGAAGAATTTGTTAGTGGTCACCTTTGTAAATAATCTACCATACACAAACAATAATGGAATGTGTTGGTGCAGTGTTGGAATACGTTGACAATATCACAGTAAGTTCAAAGTGCACTGGTTGCCAGAAATGCCAGGGTCTCCATGTCTCTTCATTCACTTCCAAAGGGAAAGAGAATTTTCACTCCAAGAGAGCTAAGTCCTGTGCCTATTCCTGATCATTCAATCACTAAGCTTTGGAATACGATCAAATGATCGCCTTAGGCCTGGGTTGAGTGGAAATCTCTGATTAGTAAATGTCTAAGAGGAATGGAATGACCTAAATCAGCTTTGGGTCAGGAGGACCTACTCTCGACCCACCATCACTGTGGCTGCTTCACCACTGGGGACTGATGTGATGAATCAGGAGGAAGAGGCGGCAGACAGAATACAAATCCCAAAACTTAAATGAAATTGCAGGTCTGCAGCTGGATGCTCAGGCTACACCCACACTTACAATTGTGCAGACTCATAAACACCTGCTCTCCACTCCTCCCCTGCACCTCAGAGGAGACCAGGGTAGAAACCAGAAATTTCAGATGCATTGACTTCTAAGGGAGGGCCAAAAAGTGGGGCCAATTATTGTTACTGGCTCTCAAATGACAGACCTCAAGCTAACATTGATTACTGAAAACATAAAACAGGAGAGTGTGAGCTATGAACATGTTTCATTTTCAGGTAGGAGAAAGAGCAACTACTATCTATACATTAGGGGGCTTGGCCTCCTCAAGTAAGCAGTCTTGCTCCTCCAAGCTGCTGGAGCATTCTGTACACCTTTCTCAGGTCACTGTTACAACAGGTTCAGAATTACTTAGGTGCCATCTTCCCGTGATTGGTCCTAGAATTCTTCAATGGCAGAAAGTCTACTTCCTGTACCTCCCACAAGCTACCTTCTCACCCCCTCCTCCCTTTTGTCTGGAATCTTCAGCCCCACACTTACTTGTCTCACAATACCCTACTCATCCTTCCAAGGCACACTTGAATGCCATTTTCCCTACCTACTCCTCCGTTCCCTCTCAGTTGTAGTTATTCCTTCACTTAGTACTCTTAGTGCACCACTTAGTGTCACTTAGTTATTTATCTTAAACAGTATTTCTAAAGCCTGATTGTTGATTAAAATCACCCAAGGAGGAAAAATAAATAAATCACCCAGAGAGAATTTTTTAAAAATAGCAATTTCCCTGGATGCCTCCTGCCAGCCCAGACATTTTTTATTCAATCGGTCTAGAGTGGGGTCCAAGCCCCAGTGTGTTTGCAAAGCGCCCCGATGCAAATTTTGAGACCCGCTCATCTAAATGTCTGTGTCCCTCCTCGAGCGTGAACTTGTTGGGGATGACTTCATTAACTGACGGCCTTTTTTCTTCCCAGGGCATAGCACACAGGCCCTTGCACCCCTAATAGGTGCTCAATAAA
Organism: Anoura caudifer; assembly: GCA_004027475.1. Classification (NCBI taxonomy): domain Eukaryota; kingdom Metazoa; phylum Chordata; class Mammalia; order Chiroptera; family Phyllostomidae; genus Anoura; species Anoura caudifer. The sequence continues at coordinate 154,536 of PVKU01002860.1, forward strand.
CGGCGAAAGGATTAAATGGACCTAAACTGCAATTTCATCCGCGAAGCATTATTATGATAGAATAAAGGGAGCACATAAAGTCTTAGCATGTGCAGAAAGAAAAGGTGTCCAGTCAGAGAAGCCAGTCTGGAACGGATGCCTGTGACCGGGCAGGAATGCTGTGGGGAGCCAGGTCCTGGGTGAGGAGCGTCACTGAGGTTATCTCGCTCCGCCAAGCTCCGCAGGCCCGTTTCCACCGGAATGCGATCAGGGAACCTGGCCTCCCACACCTGGGAGGAGCTTGCGGGACAGTGCCTCTGAGTTTCTCTAGAAAACCTAGATTACCTGGTCATTGCCCAGGTGTCAAAAAATGGAGTTTGTTAACATTTCGTTATCATTCTTAATTCAAAATATGTGAAGCACAAGTGACAATTAACAAACAATTAGCAAGATTCAGTCTTTCAGGTGAGGTCGGTGTGAGGTCGACAGTGAAAACTGTCACCAAACCCTGCGATTCCAGGTCGTTTGTCAGGGGATCTCTATCTGCCCTTTCCTCCTTCGTCCTGAGAGACCACCCGTCCTTGGATTCCAGGTCTTTGGGAGATGTTCTCTCCTCCGTCACTCAGAGCCTCTTAGAGTTTCTTCCATCAGGTATTGCAATGCAGGCCAGGAGCAGGTCCCAGGACCATCAGTCTCCAGGTCCTTTCCTTCCGCAGTGAGACGTTCATTTCTCGGGCACAGAGGGCCCGTTTCACCGCGCTCAGTGTGATCATGCCAGGGAATCACTCGGCCAGGAATGAGCCCAGTCAGGTTTACTGTTGCTTCTAAGTTTCCCTTTTTCTCCCAGGTATTTCTCAGCGAGAACACGTGAAAGGAAAATATGCTAAGAACTCTTTTCTCTTTCCTTATTTATTTTTACAACCCCTTCTCTGCTTTTTAATTTTTCCTAAAGAGATTAATTATTTTAATTTCAGATTTCTTTTGGGGGGGAACTATGTTCTTAAAATTACCAATAAGTCATGGGGGGCAATTTGCTGTTCTTTTTTATTTGAACAGAAACTTTAAAATATTATTTCTCCAGAGTAAATAAAATGTTAGGGTATCTGAAATAGGAGTTAAGCAGTAACCGGATATTTAGCGTTGTTCCAGGTCATTCGCACCTTTGCTCCCACAGGTCACTTGGACATTACATAACATCACTTTACTGCATATTCTATTTATGGACACTTTTTAGAAAACTAGAAAAATGCTTTCTCTTGTTCCTTTTTGTTTTTATAAACAGGAAGACAAAATGTTTTGCCTTAAAATATCATTTATCTATCCTAATTTTAAGAATATTTTATCAGCTTTAATTGCAAATTATCTAATTCTAATTAGAGAGGCAAAAGTACATTAACAAACTTAATGTTTTTGAGGATGTTATGCTGAATGACGTTCACTAGACAGAAAAGGACAAATATTGCATGATTCTACTGAGAGGAGGTCCCTAGAAGAGTCCCATTGATAGAGGCAGGAAGAACAGTAGTTTCCTGGGGCTGCAGGTGGGAGGTTAGAGTTCAGTGGGTGCAAGGTTTCATTTGGGAAGATGAAGAGCTCTGGAGAACTCTTCTACCCTCCAGAGAAGCCACTGGGGTTGAGAATCACCTGGGCGAAGGTGCTTCGGTTCTGGCCCCGTGATGGAGAGGTTCACCCCAGCACCCCACCTTCGTCACACACCAAATAGTGATGATGGGACTGGGACAGTGCTTTGGAGGGTAAAAGACACAGAAGTATGACACATGGTTGGTTCCCCCAGTTCAGGGGAGACAGTCAGGGGTGCATGGTCAGCATCAAGGATCAAAGAGGACATTGCCAAATGTCATCATTTGTGTAACTTGACACATGTTAGCTGATCAGCAAGTGTAAACTTTCTTCTCCACTTCGTCTGCCTCAGTGGATGCACAGTCATATTCCCCTGCTTGCTGCATCCAGGGACCTTAAATAACCTACACTCCCCCTTTGAAGTTCCATAGAGTTTTCACTTTGCAGTGATAACTCAGAGACCTGCCTTGCCCTGCCTCACAGCCCTTTTACCTCCACCGTCCCACTAGGTCACTCCTCCTGTGACCTTTATACCATCACTGGACCTGGCTAACTAGACATGACCTTGTCACACTGTCCACCACAGTGAACTTTGCTTTGTACCTGTGTGGAAGAATCCCGGGCTTGTGTGTCTTTGAAAGGCTGATACCCTGATTAAGGGCCAGTGCCTAGAGTAAAACCAGGACACCTGCGGCCAGCACACCCTGACAAGGTCCCAGAATGCACTGGTATTCGGGGCTGTCTGAGAGCATCCTCAGGCCTTGGTTCAGCTCTCAAACAGACTCTGAGGCTGCTGCATTAGAGTCTTCTGTGGGGATGGCATTTGGATCACTCCACCTGGAAATGGAAGAAAAAAGGCAAAGAATGGGTGGTTTTCTTCTGTGTAACCCTACAGCAGTGCATCAAAGGTTTACTTTCTGCATTACAATAAGAGCCTTGTTTATATAAAAATGTATTTTAACTTTAACCAAAGACATTCATTTGCATAGCTTTAAAATCGTATAGAATTAGGTGGCTTGTAATAATAACCAAACATCCTCCCCTCAACTCCAAATCCTTTTCTGCAGAGGCAATCACATATACCTCTTTGCTTTTTTTCCTTTATTGCTTCCATATTTCTAAATAATGTGCTTATAATTTTTAAAAATTTAGAAGCATTCATTAATTTCCTACTAAGAAAGATGAAGTATTCACCTCTTTTTCACTCCCATACACACCTCCCCCACCACTACTTATCCACATAGAGTTTTACCACAAGTCTTCATTAAGTCAATATTCTGTGTTTTAATAATACACTATTATGAGGGGGTAAATATCGGTGCATGCACTACATGTTAGCCCTGCATTGTTATGCATATTGGCTATATTTCCTTTTGTAGTCAATCTTTTTAAGGTAACTAGTGCTTCCCTTTTTCTTTTTCTTAGTTTTCTTTTTTCTCTTTTTTAAAAAATCTGTATTGTATTTTTTTCTTCTTAGTTCTCTATAACTTACCACTAATGCACAATCAACTTGGACTGCTGTAAAATTGCCCTCAGTGTGATCACATCATTATCAGCCTGTTCCATCTTTTCCCCTGCAAACATCCTCTGGTTACCCTCTGAAAGTCCTGCCCCGACCCAGACTGCTGAGTTCCGGAGCTTGCTGCCTGCCTGTATCCTCTGGCTTCCCTTCACCAATGTCTTGGAATTCCTTCCCCCTCTTTCATGATCTTTTTTTTTTTTTTTTTTCCCATGGATCTCATGATCTCTCCTTTTTAAATTTATTTCTTTATTTTGGTGACATACATTCTCCAGTAGCTTCCTAGGAAAGGGTGCATATAAAGTTAATGTTAGATACATTTTTTTCCTGATGTTATTCTTGACGGATGATTTGACTGGGATATAGTCACAGGTAGGAAATACTTGTCTGGAAAATGTTGAAGGTGGAAGGCGGTGGTGGCATAGTTTTTAATCTTTCCAAATCCCAACAGTAAAACAGAGCAATTAGATAGCCACCCCCCAAACCCATGAAGAACATTTACAAGAATATTCGGTGACAAGGTATCCCTGGGACCCCCAAATACAAGTAGTGTATTACTAATGGAAGTTCTCATGGTCCACCATAGATACTGGAATTTTACAATTTAGTTAATAAACAACTTTTAAAAATTAAGCAAACTGCATGTAGAAATTCCTTAAAAATGATTTCTTACTTGAGGAATCTCATTTTAACTAGAATAACACATTGTTCCAAACAGCAAGTAGATTTAGTTTAAACCAGTAAGTTTTCTCTGTCAATTATTTTCCAATAATTGTCTCCTGTTTTTTAATCTAAGCTACAAATGGAGGAAGGCTTACCAGTGCTGAGTAGAGATGATCACTTTCTGGGCTAACAGAGCAGGAGGTAGCAAGACTGCAGTGCTTCTGCTGGTGTGACATCTCTTATGAAAAATGAGTGCCTGAAGCTTCTATGCACCAGTAGAGGCTACTTCATGGGGTGCTTTCTTCCATCTACTTTGAAAGCCTTAGGGAAGTAGCCATTGTGCAAACATCTTCAGCCAGAAACCGAGCATCCTGAGCTGCAGTCTGGGAACCTGACATGACTTCATGCTTTGAAGATAAAAATAAATTCTTTTTGCCCCCTGACTGTTAAAATTAGAAACTTAACTAAAATGTCATCCAGTGCAACCACAAATTCCATGTACCCAATTTGAAATGTCAATAATAATAATAACAACAACAACAACTTAGCACATGCACTAACTTCCATCTTCAAAACTCTTTATAAACATCATCCCCCTCCCCCGCCCCCATGACTGTTTGGAGGGAACATGTGCTAAGAGGTAAAGTCACAGAAAATGAACATGCAAAATTGTCTATGATTATGGTAAGAATATTACATTACCTGGTAGGTAACAAGAGCATCTCTATGGGAACTTTACCAAAGACCATACCTTTTACTATTTTAATTGTAATAGGAGATTTCGGATCTGTTTTCAAGTGTGTGGGAGTGGTAACAGGGTTCTTTGACACCTGTTTGGGCTCTGATTTTATGTTGTTTGGAATTCCATGTAAATGAAGACTGGAAAAGAAAGAAATTTAACCTTTTACTGATTTTGTTCTTGAGGATTTGGAAACTATGTGAGGACAGACAAGAGGCAGATGAAACCATGGGAACCATTGGCCTGCAATGAAGAGGACTCAGAATCTCTTGACGTTTCTTGAACCCCATTTCTGGGTGACCAAACATTTCTGTTTCCTACTTGTGCTTTCTCTCTACCATATGCATCCTCCTGTATTTCCTTCCACCCTCTCTTCCCATCTCCTCACTCCAGGGTCCACTTGTCAAATGCCTATGCCCAAGGCATACTGGTTGAGCTGGGGAGGGCTGGGTAAATGGACCTCATTACAATGTCATCAGATGAGTGGGGACAGGTAGGGCAGAGGAGGTACCCTTTGTTCATCTTGATCTCTGCTGTATAGGAATCAATACTACCTAGACTTCTTAATGACAGATAAAAGAAATGCTAAGAGCATTGTGGCTTTCTGGTCCAACTGAATACTAAGTGGCTGCTTAGGCCTATTTATAAACCTTATTGTTTGTTACAGTACAATTATGGAATAACTTTACTTTTGTGTATTTTACTACAAAGAATTTGATCCTATTTCTCAATTTATATTCATTGCAACTATATTACAATTAAATATTCATTAGATTTAATTGCTTTTTATGGAATGAAACCAAAACTTCTCCATCCAGTTTTCACAGACTCTCATCATCCGGCTGATCCCTATTTAGCTAGATTCTCTTCTGTTCACCTGCATTGCTCTTTCATCCCTCTGGAACATTCCTCTTCTTCCTGTGTGCTGGGTAAACCTCATTAGATCCTTAAGAATGCTCCCCTCCATTAGGTATTTGCTTCTTTCCCTGGTACTGCTGGAGGCAGACTCCCACACTGTGTTGTACACTCTCCATAATTCTTTCCTTTCTGGTGGGAGTTGAACCTGTGACTATGAACCCGGGGTATCTTTCCTGTAATTAGGTTTTTCATAGTGAGCAGAGATGCTCTCCTGTTGGCCTTAAAGAAGGGTCACATAGTGGAGAATGGCTGGCAGACCCTAACAACTGAGAACAGTTTTCAGCTGGCAGGCAACAAGAAATAGGGACCTCAGTCCCTCAACTGCAAAGAACTGAATTCTGGCTTCAACCAGTGAGCTTGCAAGGCAGTTCTGAGCTTCATGTGAGACCAAAGCCCCAGCCAGCACCTTGATTTCAGCCTCAGGAGACCCTGAGCAGAGGACTCTGCTTACTGTAATCAGTCTCCTGACCCATGGAAACCATGAAATAATAGGTTTAGGTTATTTTTAACACCTAAGTTTGTGATAATATGTTATGCAGCAATAGGAAACTAATAGAGGTGTCCCATGGAACTTAGTATGGTCTTTTCTCATAGCATTTTTTTCTGCTACCTTATAATTACCTGAGTATATGAGTATGCCTCTCTCTTACTGCTTTTGTGAATTCTTCAGTAAAGGTCATCACCATCATCTCTGCACCGGCACAATAATTACCAGAGCGCATCTGACGCATGAACAAGGACCTGCTGAGACAGATCCCTCTGATATCTTCTGTGCCCTCCCTGCTCATTCTGACTGTAGTACCTCCCCTCTGCCTGCCAAGACTCAGCTCAGGTTCCTCCTTAGTGAGCCTGTTTTGGGCATTTTGGCCAGTTTGGGGCTATTCAGTGTTACCAATAAGCACCCCCCCAGCTTCCTACCAGCCCTGGTCTCTCTCTAGAGGCATCCCATCATACATGGTCTCGCATAGGGAATAATTCCCAGCAGTCCTTTGGGTAGGAGGCTGTTCTCTACTTCATTCCCTCTATGATACCTGGGGGGAGTGGGGGTGACTTATAGTGGATGGAACATAATGTCACCTCTGACCGCAGGATATCCGCGAGAGGGACTTTCCCACTCTGCTCCCTGATACAGCAAGTGGGTGATGTTTGACCATCATTCATGACTTTTATCCTTGAACAAGTAACCCAAAGGTGAAGGGGTATTTGCAGATTCAATTCCTCACAGCAGAAACGCACAGCCCAGGCCAAGCTGCAATGTAACCACCCCGTTCCCAGACTGCATGATAATTCTCTGAGCTCAACTTCTAAGCCTGGCCTTGTAGGCCCCTCCGGTTCTGTGAGCCCTGTATTCTTCCAGTGAATTCTCCTTGTCCCACAAGATAATATGATTCCTGCCAACAGCCCTGGTGGATTCACCTTCCCCATTTCTATTGGCCATCATTGAGCGTCTCTCCATGAAACATCTTTGGATGTCACAGTGTCAACAGTAACTCCAGAGCCAACCTATTGGGTTCAAATCCTGGGTCTACTTCTTAACCAACTTCCAGACCTTGGAAGATTGCACATGCTCTCTGGGCCTTGTCTGTATCATGAAAAATAATGACAATCCCTACCGCATGGATTATTTCAGGACTCATGGGTTAACATGTGTAAAGCTCTTGAAACTGAGTCATTATGTGTTTTGCTGTTCTTTCATTCTATTCTGTTTGACTATGGACAATGTTATGTATACACTGTTTTATTTTCCAACGTAAATTGTAAGATCCCTCAGGTAAGAGGCCATTCTTTACTTCCAACCCCTTCAGGGCCCCAAGCATAGAGGGAGTATGCGGTATGGTGTGGCATCAGGGGACCCATCACCCCAGGTACTTCCCCATTCGGGGTGGTTTCTAGACAATACTGTGACAGGTGCTCTGTGCATTCGCTACTCCCTTCCAGATAAGGCTGTAGATTCTGATGATTCTAACCCACATGTTTATTGCATCCCCTATAGGGAACTGATTGAAGCCTGGTTACCTCTACCCCACTTCCTGCCTGATTCAGCAGCTTTTGCCCACCTCCCCTAACCCTCTACACCTGCAAGTCGTTTCTCAAAGCCTCAAGGATTTGGCTTCTGCTCCTTCTCATAACACAGGGTGGCTTGGATCCAGTAGTCATGCAGCTTTTTTATTTGACTTTGAGAGTAGGACCATTAATCCATTCATACTACATGTAGGGGCAACTCTTGCCAATTAACATAGCTGGAGAGAGAGTGAAAATGTTTAACTATGACAATGACATCAGCTGTGACTATCGCATCAAATGGACCGGGGTGAAATGACAGCGTTGGCTGTGAATACAGCACTTGCAGCCAGAACAGAACAAGAAAATCAAATAATTGCAAATAACTAAATTTGGTTCTAATGTCATAAATTAATAAAATGGTGAAATAGCTACTTTGAAAAAACATAAGATTGGCTGACATGTCCAAAAAATGGGATGGGATAGGATGGAAGAAAAGGAAATGGAAAGAAATGGGAGGGAAGAGAAGAGAGGGGAGGGGAGGGGACTAATGGAACTTGATGGGAGCTGAAGGGTCGTGCTGGTAAATCAAAGCAGAGAGCATGTTGTAGCCATGGTAAACTTGGACTAGATCTTTCTAGGAGATGGTTTAGGAGAAATGATTTATGATATATCAGGCAGAGAGTATGATACTACATTTTGGTGATTCGGAACCCTTTATGACCAGCCAGACATTCAAATCATGCTATGGATCAGAGGTTTATGCTGTTATTTAAGGAAATGTGGCCCCACACTGAACTTTCTATATTGTCAGAAGAGTGGGGAACAGATGTCTTGGAGAAAGAAGAAGAAAAGAATTAAACTGTGAGGGGTGGAGGGCAGAAAGGCCAGTATCATTAACCCTGTGGGGACAACATGAGGGTCTCCACAGTAAGTAATCTAGATGAAAAGATGGATTAACTAGGAAGTTCATCTGAGGCAGGAGTGAGAGTCAGGGCTCAGGGCCCAGACTGACTGGGTACCACCACTTCTAGTTACTAAGCCCTGGGATAGTGGTAGTCCCTTCCTTAAAAGCTTATTGTTATAAGTATATTATTAAAGTGCTTAGAACAGTGCCTGGTTGCTAGTACTTGTTACATGATTAGATGTTAGCTGTTATTCCTTGACACTGTTTTACAAATTGATATTTGACCTAACAATGAAAGCCACCAGCCTGAGAAAAATTCCTCATGATAGTTGTAAAAGGCAGTACCTGGGACACATAATTTTCGTGAACACAGCTAGATAGGAGTGGCAGGCTCTGGAAGCCTTCTTAAGAAGGAGTTGGAGAGTGACCGTCACTCTCTTCTTTGTCCCTTTCTTCATCCTGCTGCCAGAACCGCTAGGCTGCTGACACCTGGGGATGGAAGAGGGGTGAACTGGAAGCGACCTGGGACCCTAGGGCCTCGGGCACCTCTGGACTGTTTATATGAGAGAGAGTTATAAATTCTTATCTTACCGAAGCCACTAACATGTTGAGTTTTGTCATTCTCATCTGAACCTAATCTTAGTACTTTGGCCAACACATCCATTGTCATCCACACCTGACATGTAATGTAGACTGCATGAAATGGGTTATACTTTTGGTGTCTTTTCCTGTCATCCAGCTTATTGGGAATGTAAACAAATATTAATGCATTATTAACAAACTGGCAGGCCACATAAAGCACAGATGGCTAGACTTGTTACAAACTACATGCATTAATCATGAAGCATTTTTCATCTTCTGGTACTCTCTCATATAATGACAGAACAAGTTTCTTTTTTTTTTTCCTGGTAAATCTACTGATATACTGTAAACGGAATGAAACTTCAGTGAGGATTCCTGAAAGAGAACTTCCAAATTCAAACCAGTTTAATAAAACAAATATAACAAGTAAGAATAAAATTTAAGTTTCTGTTAAAAGTCTTAATAAGCTTCTTTTTGTGAGAATCAACTTAGTAAATATATACATAAATAAAGAAAACTGATATGAAAAAGAAACTAATGGTAGGTTCTAGTTCAATAGGATTCTACTTTGATAAAGACATGAAATGACCAGAACCATGAACCCAATGGAGTATCCCAAATAAGGGTGACGAGCGGGGGTGGGGAGGTGGGCAGGGTGGGGGAGGGCAATTGGGGGGAATGGGGACAACTGTAATTGAATGAAAAAATAAAATAAAGTATTAGAAAAAAGATGATGAGTAGATGGATCATAAACCAGAGAGATAAGTTCGAATGTCTAAATTTGATGTACATGTTGTGAAGACACTGAGAAGCATTTGAAAAATGTAGACTTTTAATTTTCTACTTATGATGTCTAAAATAATGATTGACAAGAAGTTGGTAAATAAAAACATTAATGAATTTATCTATCTGTTTATCCATCCTTACATTTTGCTCATTTAACAGCCCCGCATGGAGCACCTGTGTGCTAGACTCTGTACCGGTTGAGGGGTGGCATCCGGTAAAGATGGTGCAGACCTGTGCTCCTCAGGTCTGTAGTCCAGGGGGGAGACAACAGCAATCACCCCAGCTTTCAAACAAATATACAGACCAAAGCTGGGTTTAAGGCTCTGAAGGAAAGTGATAGTCTCCCATGTATTATCCCAGCCTGGAAGGGTCCAGGAGGCTATCCCTGAAGAGTGACAGGTGAGCCGAACTCCTAAACCATTAATTCACTTTCACAAAGCAAGGGAAAAGAAAGAAAAGAAAAGAAAAGAAAAGAAAAGAAAAGAAAAGAAAAGAAAAGCCTTCATATTTTGTGAGACTGGTCATCTGCATTCCTCTTGATTTCAGAGGTCAAATAATGTACTCAATCAAAATTATGGTCAAGGTGGCATAGGTAACATCACCCAGATTTTAAGAAATGAATGACCTGGGATTTTACCATGTTCAAGTCCAGAATTATGTTGAACCAATTTTAAGGAAACTCAGAGGAGTTAATTTTTTAAAAAATGTCTGGGTGTCTCTATTCTGTACAATTTGAATTCTGCCCTCAGCACTCCTTCCCCAGAGCAGAGCTCTGCCCTGGAAAGGTGCTTCTCACAGGTCACAGGGTTAGACCTGCTCCTTCAGATTTTGTGATGGTCGCTTTGCAGCCACCTGAAAATCAGAATCTGCAGGCCCCATCCTGTTGGGCTTCTGTTAGGTTGGCCTTGCTGTGCCGTTTGGTTCGGACCCACAGCCACTTCAGGTATCCCGTCAGGTGTCTCTCCGCCTTCCCTCTGTGGTTTTAAACTCAGATAACGATACCACATCGGTTTTCCAGGTGTTGGTGATTTATGTTTATCTGCTCACATTTTGGGGTGGTAGAAAGACTTGTCACTTTGTTTTGTTATAGATGTTATCTGTGCACTTGGGGACAAATTACTTAACTTCTTTGAGCCTCTACTTCCTTCCTGTGAAATGGCCTAATACATAAAATAAGGTGCTGTAAGAAATGCTTACCATGTGGAACACACTTTGTAAATGTTATTTCATTGTAACACCCTATGTGGAAATGCTACAGTTTCAACATTGTATAGTTAAATTTTCTATTCAATTTGTAAGTTAAATTAACAGTCAAGTATTTTTGAACCAACTGAAAAGATGCATACATGCAAATTAAGTTTAAAATTTGAAAACAGTAATAAAATTAGGAAAATACAAAGCACTAAAGATTGCATATTTTACTAGCTAACATATGGCTATTTTTCTGGTATAATCTGAGATAATATTAAGTACATCTATCTGCTTAGTATTAAAGTAAAAATGTAGATATCAAGTTTTTAAAATACAGCTATAAATATTTAAATCTGATAAATTATCCATTAGTTTTTAACAATAAATCAGTTAAATTTGTATTGCATAAAGTAGTGATTATTTTTTCAAGTAAGTTTTGTTTATATTGACTACCTGAGTGGCTATGATGAATTGTTCTAATAGTTTCTTAAGGAACCCAAAATCTCATTTTAATCTTCATTTGATGGTATTGATCAAATCTGATTTTGGGTGTTCTATAACCAAAAAGGCATACATATGGTGTTAATATTGTTTCAGAGGTGTTGCTGTGTTGGTTGAGAAAATCATTACAAATAGCCATATCGATACACTAATAGCTAAACTAATATTAGCTAAACTCATACACAAAGCAATTAGCACTCTTAATTGTGATAAAGAAAGACAAGCATTTTTTTTCTTGGTCAGTTTTCTTGAAGTAATTAGAAAACTTTGTAGTCTCAATATAACAACATCTGGTTCCATTCTGAGAAGATGAGTTAAGCTTCCATATAGCATACTCTGTTTATTTTTAAAAACTTTTAAAAAGAGTTTATTTACTTACTTTTAGAGGAGGGGAAGGGATGGAGAAAGAGAGGGAGAGAAATATTGACTGGTTGCCTCTCTCATGACCCCAACTGGGGACCTGGCCTGCAACCCAGGCATGTGCCCTGACTAGGAATGGAACTTGTGACCCTTAGGGTATTGCAGGCCTGTACTCAATCCACTGAGCCACACCAGTCAGGATGCATATTCTGTTTTTTTAAAAAAAATCTCTGAATGTGTTTAACAGAGACCAAAGGAAGGCATTATATGGCTTACACCAGTGGTTGCCAGCTGGGGCAGACTTTGTCCCCAGGGTACATCTGGCAATACCTGGAGACATTGGTGATTCTCGTGACTGGGGGCGGGGGTGTTACCGGCATCTAGGGGATCCTGTTAAACATCCTACAATGCACAGGGCAATTCCCACAACAAAAAATTGTCTGTTCCAAAATGTCGATAGCATTGAGGTTGAAAAATCTTGTCTTACAGTGATCTCTTAGGTATGAGTGGACTCCTAGGCCTAAATCAGATGTCGGAATTATTTCCTCTCCTGTAGTATGCCCACTTCAGAGGTCAAATAGCAACCTTACTCAAAATTACAGCCAAGGCAGCATGTATAACATCGCCAAGACTTATGGGCATGAATGACCCTCATCACTGGGATTTTGTTCAAGTGTAGAATTATGTCAAACCAGTTTTAAGGAAACCAAAAGGGGTTAATTTTAAAAACATGGTTAATAATACTTTGTCTCACTGTTGCCATCCCATTACTGGGCAAAAAGAAGAAATGAATTAAGTTTTGCTTGGGAATCATTGGCGAAATGCTGTATGGAGCACATTTTGAATCGCAATATGAAAGAACTTTCTAACAGGCAGATCAGAGCCAATGGGATAGGCTACCTGGCAGGTCTTCAGGTGTTTCCACCAGAAACATTCAGGTCTAGGCTGGACAACTGTGCAGGACTGCTGCAGAAGTCATGCTGGCTTAGAAGGAGAGTTGACAATAGGATCTTTATGGCTTCTTCCCATTTTAATAGTTTTGATTTTAAAGTTGAATCAGGATGGCAAACGAGGCCACGTAGGGAAATGGACTTCCTATAGGCCTCTGCAAATAGCAAGGAGCATTTGTGGAATCTTCAACAGTTTTGGAGACATCATCCCAGACTTCATTTCATTTGATAATCTAACACTGTTGATGTTCCCGTTGTATTCCTCGCAGACAGAAGGCATGGAAGAGGGCCCTTAGAAGATAAAAGCCATGAATTGGAGAGGTGGAGGTGAGACGTCAAAGAGGTAATGGCGGGTACATGCAGGGCTGGCATGAAGAGGAGCAGAGACAGCTCCTCTCTTACAGCTTATAAGTTATAAGTTATAAGCGTTCCACTCTTACAGCTTATAGCTTAAGTTTCTATCTTTTCTATAAGTTTGTTTATTTGGAAATAAACATTTACGAAATTTGAGTCATACAGGAACTGATCAAAGTGTATAATACCGACTTTAGAGCCCTACTATTCTGAGCAATAGATGTCAAGATCAAGAAAATTTTGTTTACTGTAATTCTTCTTTGGAAGAATATATTTTCAGGATAAATACTTTATTATGCTGCTAGAGGTAGTATAGCCAAGCAAGCAGGCATGCTTGTTAAACTGCTCTGCCTGAGGCAGGAAGGACCGAATTTGCTCCTGAGGGGCACACTGGCTACTCCACTCAGCATGGAAGAGCAGGAGGGGAGGAACTTGCCACTGAACTTGGGAACAAGTGTTGCCACTTGAATCTGCAATATGCACAGTCCCCTGGGCTCCTGTGAAAAAGGGGGTTGGATGCCTCAGATCTGGGTGACACCTGCAGTTCTGAAAAGTTCCCAGCTGCTGCTGGGGGGGAGGGGGCGGTGGACAGATTCCTTTTCATGACACGTTTTGTTAACCTTTGCCCACTGATTTTTCTAACAATGTTTTTTTAGCTGAGGAGAAAAAAGTGATGAATGGAGGGAAAGTTGCTCTATTGTTGGACATGATGTTTAAAGATGGTGAAATCAAAGAAACCAACTCAGATACATATTCATTTTGGGGGGATGACGGTGATCACACGGGGTCCCCTGTGATGTGAGGCAGTGCGGCGTCCATTCAGAGAGACGTGGCCACACAGATAAAGGTCATTAACAACAATTTTAGACTTTACTGGTCCTCCCTGGGGAATGTCATAAGGGATCTGTATCACAGGCTGTCACTTTTTACATTCTTTTTCTCTGTGTCTCATTGCTAATTATGCCTTCACTAGGCTCTTTCTCCATCTGAGGCCGGAACTCCCACCAAGACACCCAGGTTTCCTTGCCCTTGTCCCTCCTGGTTCTTCCTTTTCTCACTAGTAATTCTTCACTCACCTCAGAGGAAAGTCTTCTCAACAGAAGCGGCGGTGCCTCCCAGGGTGTGTTTTAAAATTGTATATGGGGGCAAGTCGTGGAGCTGTCTTTAATGTCATCCTGGTTGCTCACAAAGTGAAGAGCCTCTTTCTGGTGATCTCAGTCTAACACTTACTTCATTTTGCATATGAACCCAAAGTATTGTGTGTGGTTTTAGCATGCAAACTAGACACTTGTTTTTTAAATTCTTGGGTTCACACCTACCACTTTTGCCATTTCCCTCTATTTCTTAGAAAATATTGCTTCTGAGCTTACTTTAAAAAGCCAAGACAAATACATTAAGGCAAGAATCTGACTACTTCATTATGTTTTCCATGGTAATCATAATTGGGAATTCACATACTTAAATATGCATTATTTTATTATAAATAATAAAATACATGTCCTACATAGATGTTATAAAAAGTTGTATGTGAGGGTAGGTCATGTCATGTGTGAGTTTCATTTCAGGACAGTGAAGGTGGGCATCCCTAGCCTCTCTCCTGTTCCTCTGTTGATCTTGCAGCCTGCCTGGGGAGGCCCGAGGTGGGGCAGTGGGGCGGGGAAGAGAGAGGCTAGGTCAGGGATACAAAGGGAGGGAGGGGGATTATAGCACAACTCAACATTTTATTTTCTTCTCCCCTGGTCGCACGTGTATGCAGTCACTTTTCGACAAAATATCAGTTCAATGCAACTTATATTAATGTTATGTTCTCTCTGGTTTCCATGTATAAAATATTTTGCCTCAAACTAGTGAATCTGGTCGCAATAGCTTCGTATTTCTGTTATGTGCTAGGGAACTATATGTATATACATAATATATAATATAAAGCTATATATATGCCTTCCTTCCTCCCATCCTTCCTTCCCAATGTAGCTGCAAGTATCAAGTTTCCACTTTATTTCCTGCAATTGACTCCAAGTAATTTCTGTTAAGCTACCTGAATAAAAACCACTGATTGAGGGAAGAAAATAGCCTGACAGCTTATCCCTTTTAACTTTATTCTTTCAAAGAGAAGTTAAGAAAAAAACACACTACAAAACTAAACACACCGGCATTTGCAAATGTAACTTCTTAAGTTGCTTGCCGGTGCCATACATTATTTAACGTGTGAAATTAAACCTTCACACAGAAGCCCAGGAGCTCTGATCACGCAGACACAGATAAGTCAATAGTGAAGTTTTGTCTGTATTCAAGCCCGGCTAATGCATATTCCAAGAAGCACTTACCACTATAAATACCCTCGAAGGACAATGGAGGTTTGAGGCCGGCCCCTTTCAGGCTAGTGGTATGAATCTTGGCAGACAGGTGGTGAGTGGAAGTTGACAACCCCTGTCCCCGTCACCCCCTCCCTGCCACTTTATCTGTGCCATCGGATAAATGGCCCAGCAGAGCACATGGAGGGGGTACCTGCAGTTGGCAGCATTGCCCTCAGGTTGGTTGAGGTTAGCCCAGCACAACTGTGGTGTGACTCAAGAAGTATAGGGGTTGGAACGCTGAGCCCTGGCTTCTTCTGGGAAATCCCTCATTTTATGACAACTGGGGACAATGGTCACCCTGGGTCTCTAAGTCATTAGCAGGTAGACTCCTTTCAAAACATAAGGCTTGTCCCTTGCCCCCCTTTTATTCTACCCTACTGTAGTGTTCCATTAAAAAGAAGCATTTCCCCATCAATGCTAAGTCTCTGCCCTTTGTCGGACACTACTGGGGACCAGGAGTCCCAGCCCCAGGATGGGATTTTGGAAGCAGAGCAGTGAGGTACTGCTGGAGTTGTGAAGATTGTGGGGGTGCAGGAGGAACCTGGACTAGTGAGGTATGAGGAGTGGAGCTCACATGGAGGCTGAGCACACAGTCCTGTCTCTGTGAAAATGCCCGTGGCCCACGGAACCGGTCACCCCTCTTATCTCCTCTTCTGTAATTAAGAGAACTCTATACCGCAAGGCCCAGAGGGCTTCTATAATGAATAGAGGAAATAATACATAGAAGGTGCTTATCATAATGCTTGGCAAATAATAAATGCTGTCCAAAGACATCACAGCATTTTTCCCCACAGCTAAGCCCAGAAGGGGTCTTGGTGCCCCGTGCACCCATGCTTGCACCTCAGTCATGTTTGGCCTCCAAGTGGAAGCGCATTCACTACTCCTTACCTTAACATAAACATTTGCATCTGAGGCAAACTGACTCGGAGATATAGTCCCTTGTCTGTGAGAACCAACATTTTCAGATTTGTGATTAAGCCCCACTTTTTTTTTTTTCTTTAAAATATAATAGGAGGACTTGTCTTTGGCACCAGCAAGTTCTCCTATCCGACACTGGTCAGGAGGTGAGGATGAGGGGAGAGGCGCCATGACAAAAATATGGTCAGGATCCTCTTAGAGAATGTTTCCTCTCAGGGGGAATTCCACAAATTCAGGTAAGAAGGGAGGAGAGTTGCCTCCTGTCCAATGCCTGCTGTGGGTCCCCTATTAACAAATATTTGTTGATCAGGACCAGACAGCAGACCCTCCCAGCAGCTGGTCCGATCTCAAGAACTGAGGCAAAGCTGGTGTTGGTAGAAGCAGAAAGCACAACTGCCTGTATAACGTCAGCTCCAAAAATAAAGTACACGGCTTTTCTCTGAATGAATCACCCAGCACAGGGATTCATAAACACAGGGCTGCCCACAGTGCAGCACTTCGTAGGAAAACAAAGGACGCATTTCCCCAGACATTGAGTCTCGGGTCTTTCTAAGAATAATTTACTATAACTGCTGTAGCAAACTTGTTTGATTTCAGGAAAGTGTTTGAAATAAATCATTAATTTTTTTTTCTGGAGTTGAAACAGTACCAGAATACAATCCTATATTTTGAAGATCAAACCTTGAGAGTAATAATGAGCGTTATGTTGACACAATGTTTAATTCTTTTATGCTAGCTTTTTGTTATTAAGTTTTCTCCTATGACTAATCTGAAATGACCCTGCAAGCCTGGGCTAAGCAGGCCCTCTCCACCGTGCGCTGGGGAGAAGCCAGGCATGCAGAAGTCAGCCGGCAGGATGAGGCCACAGAGCTTGTGCCGGAGCCTGGCAGAGTCTGACTTCCCTCTGCCCTGTTGACTTTGCGGTGATGGAGTGTGCAGCTTCTGGCGGATATGGGGAGGAATCTGAAGGAATCTGCCCTTCTTGTGGTGAAGGAGTAGCCGGTCAGATGGCAGATGTCGAAGGGAGGGGTCTGAAAGTTTTGTATCCTCTCGTAAAATGTCAAATTGACTCTGGCTCAGCCACTTACAATCTTGACTTTAACTGTTTCAACATAAGAATGTTGGTGTAATTCACAGGATTATTGTGAGGTGTGTCTAAGGAGGTAGATCAGAAAATATTTACCTGACGCATATGAAGGGCTTAATGGCATCTGAGAATAGAATTTTGTTTCATGCACAGAGACAAGTAATACATCTGTAGAAACTACTCTAGTCAAGAGCATGTTGAGATCATGTCAAGCCTGAGTTGTGAACAATCCACAGATAATGCTGCCTTGAAAATGTAAAGGAGATTAATATGGAATCAGCCATTTCCATTCTACTGTCAGCGTCTATTTCCCCAAATGGACTATCCGAGTTTTTTTCATCTTTTCCTACAGAAATTCAAGTGGAAAACTATTCAGCTGCATTTGGTCACTACCTATAAAACATCTGATTTGGTTTGGCTATATTCTTTATGTTAATGAAGAAGTCCTTTTTTATCTTGAAAAGCATGAAAATAAGACTCTTACATAGCATGCATTCTTGAGCTGTTTGTTGGGTGCATAACACTGGACACGTCCCATGGCTGATGGAGCAACGTGCTGGGGCCCCTGCAGGGGACTCAGGTCCATCCTTCTGTCTTATCAAGGCA
The DNA here is from genome assembly GCA_004027475.1 of Anoura caudifer. Lineage (NCBI taxonomy): Eukaryota > Metazoa > Chordata > Mammalia > Chiroptera > Phyllostomidae > Anoura > Anoura caudifer. Next base: position 172,532 of record PVKU01002860.1, read on the forward strand.
GTTTATCTTTACACCATTTGGGGCTCTTTTTTTCCTTCCTCTTACAAAAACAGTATACATTTCCCTGAGACTGAGAAAATCATTAAACAGCCAGGAGATAGGAAGCAACAAAAGCAATTTATTCTGTCATATAAAAGGAAAGATGACATAAAAAAAAAACTGTTACTATTTTAAATGTGGGAATGTATAGAGGCTGGAGCTCAGCCTTCTACCCTAAAGGCCCATGAGTGCAATGGGGACAGAGTGAAGGACACACTCTCGGGGTAGTTTGTCACTGCAGGTCTGATAGTACCACCAACTAATTCATCACTTAATTTGTATGTCCCGCTATTGTCTTGCTAGTCCAGAGGGCAGCCTAAGATGCACAAGGGAATGGAAAGTTCATGGCAAGGAGTCCTGAGATATCTTGGCTCCTCTGAGAGACTTCACTGCAGACTAATCTTCAAATTAACTCTCAGAACATCGGCAAGGTCATCCCATGGTCATGCCAGCTTTGCCAGCTATCCCAAGGAACGTCAGGAGGGGCACTCTCCTGATTTCCTCCACATGCATTTTCTGAGTGTCAGCCATGTGCCAGGTACTGTTCTTGGAGCCTCCTGAGAACAAGGGACTCTGTCCTCATGGGAGTCATGCTCAGCATCTCTTGATTTGGACCAGGGATAAGACAGATGCTTTGGAAAGAAAACTGTTGGGAACTCCTTCCAGAAAGCCTACCCGAAGAATGTCGTGTTTATAGTCAGATTCCTGTCTATCCCTGATGTTCTCCAAGGCCTAGGTTGTAGAACATTTAGGGGTTTGAAGAGACTATTTTACAGAGGTGTGGCAGGGCCCTGCCCCAAGAAGCAAGAAGGGAGTCCAGGTATCCCCTTCTTGCTGAGGTGCTCTTTCCATAGAGTCCTACTACCTCCCTGCATCCAAGTTCTGCATCTTCAAAAGACACAGAAGGAGGGGCTGTGTGTTATGTATTTTGGGGAGCCCAGAGAATAGTATTTTTGGAACTGCATATACTGAAACTCAATCTTGAGGTAATTAAAGGGTACAGAAGGTAAGAGATTCTTTTCTCCTAAATAGGAGACTCTCATAAATTTTAATGACCTTTAAAAAAAGAGATTTTGTTTATTTATTTTTAGAGAAAGGGGAAGGGAGGGAGAGAAACAACATGTGGTTACCTCTTGAGCACCCTGCACTGGGGAACCTGGCCTGCAACCCAGGCATGTGCCCTGACTGGGAATTGAATCAATGATCCTTTCGTTCACAGGCCGGTGCTCAATCCACTGAACCACACCAGCCAGGGCTGACCTTTGTCTTGACCTTTCAAGATTTGAATAGATTTGAAATCTTCTCTGAGTAGCCTGGTTCACTCTCTGGTTTCAGTTATCATCTTAAGCCTATGGATAAATCCCAAGGCAGCTGGCTCAGACCTTCCTTTTGCAGGATGGACCAGGATAAATAAAGGCCTACAGACACCTCTGCTTTGACAACTCAGCCTCAGATTCAACCTTGAACACTCAACTCCATCTTCCCCATAACTTACTCTTTTTCCATGGCCTTATCTTGATCAATGGGCCTAGAAAGCAGCACACTTTGGTGGGGTTATTGTCAGGGAAGAGATATTGGAAAATATTTATTAACTACTTTTTTATTATAAGACACATTCATGTTTTTTAAAAGTGAAAGCAATATAGAAGTGTATAATGTAAAAATTGAAAGCTCTTCCCGGCATAACTTGCTTCCCACAAGTCCCTAATTGTGCTCCTCAGAATTGTGTGTGTGTGCGTTCCTTTTGTCTCGTAATATTCTGTACTTGCTTTTTTATTTGATAAAAATCTCAGATGGTTTTTTTATGTCAACATGTGTAGCTCTACATCATTCTTTTCTAATAGCTAGAGTTTTATTCTATAGCCCTATCGTATTTATTTCTCCAATTTCCTAATGATAGATGTTCATATTGTACTCATTTCTGTTATTGCAAAAAATTCCAAAGTTAACCTTTGTTTATGTCTATGAACGTAGACATAAGTGGAATCTTCAAGAGGGCTCACTGTAAATTTGATTCATATTTCTCCCCAAAAGTTTGTAACACTTTATAACCGCACCAGCAGCACGTGAGAATACCTCAGTTCCTCATCATGGCCTTTCAAACACTGGAGGGCTCATCGATATGTATGAACTACTATTCATTCCTTGTTTTAGTTTGATACTTCTCTAATTCACTATGAAGTTGATCAGTTGGACCGTTTTATTTCCTTCTTTCTGAAGTGCTTATTCAGGCAGTTTTGCTACTGTGCTTTTTCTTCGTAACACTTCCTCACATCAGTACGTTAGCCTTTCGTCATACGTGTGGCAAATATTTCCACTGTTTGACACTTGTCTTTTTCCTTGATTCATTCCTTTTCCTTACTGCTTAGAAATGCTGTTTCTGTACTTAAAATTATTAATCTTGTTTTCCTTTGTGACTTTCGGGTTTTCTGCCATCCTTGAAAATGCCTTCCCCACTTGAAACTAATGTACCCTTGTTTCTTTTTAATGGTTCTACTTAAAAATTTCTCTTCCCCTTGTATTCAGGTGGCCATAAGGAACGCTGAGGGTTGCAGCGTCCCTTTTTCACTACCACCAGCCATGTCCCAGGGCCCCGTAGTGAGCAACCCAAATCTGTCTTCACTGATCTGAAGCCGTACTTCTGTCGTATACTAAATGCAGATATACACCTGGGCTTATGTTTGGATTCCACTTTCTGCCTAGTGAACCGTCTGCCCACACCCACGCCAATTTCAGATTGTTTTAAGTACTGTGGCTTTCATCTTGTTTTGATAACTCCAGTTGATTGCTGAGCTCTCTTTCTAATAGACTGCTGTGTAGTCCCTGTCACTACCTCCTGTAGGTTATAAAGACATTTGCATCTCTGCAGATTTTTTTCGGAATTGCACTAATAGTTGCTTTGGTAGTGCAGTGCCCTGGGTCACTGAAGGAATAAGTCAGAGATGGGACCGGATATAAAATCTGTCCAGAATGATAAGGTGAGCACCTCCAGGTCCTTGGTCTTACGAAGTCCCAGTCATGAAGTCCACAACAACCTTAGAAGACCATCCTTCGGGGGTATATGTCAGTGGGATAACAAGCCGAGGAGGTAGACCAGCAGCCTTTTCTCTGCCTTCTCTTCACACTCAGCCTGCAGCCTATGCATGTGCACAGCCAGTCTCACTGGGGACCAGACTGCTCTGGACTTCAGGCTCAAGCCACAGGGTTAGCACTAAAACTCCTTTAACTGGCTGTGTGGAGCCTTCCATTTCCTAGGTTAATTTCCTTTTCATTTCCAGGTTAATTGTGCTTGAGTACTTGCTTAATATGTCTTGTAAGTAGCCTACATAAAAGAAAAAGCAAATCAAATTGTAGTTTTTTTTAGATCCAAATCTCTTGGACAAAGAACTCTAGGGCTGAGATGGAGGCATATCATCTTGTCCACAAACTAAGTTTTTATTTCCCATTTTTTCTACTGTTGTTTAAGTACAGTTGTCTCCATTTCCCTCCACCATTCCCCCCTCCCCAGCCATCTCCACCTCCTAGCCCAGGGGTACATATGTTTTAATTCAGCCACATCCAAACAGCTCTATGAATCCTAAAACACTTTTTTTGGTCAACAAATTAATATGTGCTACTGAAAAATAATGTTAACTCCAACTCTTACAATATGTTTTAGTTATAATAAAGTTTAACACAGCAATGTAGAGTCAAAGATAAAACTTCATATTGTGACACTTACATGCTATCTTCCAACCAGTATGTTCCTTACCTTATAAGGTAAGTACAATCAGGAAGCCTGTCTACACCATGTTTCTCAACATTTGCAAGCCAGGCACACTCCTAATGAATAGCTCAGGATCACATTCCTAGTGACAAAACAAACACTAACAGCAAGTTGATCATGTTGAACTTTATTTTCTGCACTTTACATTATGAAATGGTGTGTGTTTTTCTTCTTCCCCAAATATAAACTTTTGTATTGAGCATCTTTTGGAAAAAAATATTTTTATTGAGATATCTCACATGTCATAACATTCACTCATTTGAAGGACACAATTCTGTTCTGGCCAAGATGACAGCATAGGTAGAAACCCTTCACTTCCTCACACAAAAGGAGGGTAACAACCAATCTAAAAATAATAAACAACCAACCAATTTCAGAAATGCCAGAAAATCAAACTGCATGAAACTCCAACAACGAACAGATTAAAGAAACATTCACCCAGACTGACAGCACCACGATGTATCAAAGAGGGTTGCCCCACCCTGGAGTATACCTAAGGCTCCACCCCTTACTATATAACAGGTGGGCTGAGACAAAGAAATATGGCCCAAATGAAAGAACAGATCAAAACTCCAGAAAAAGAACTAAGCGATAAGGAGATAGACAATGTATCTGATGGATAGTTCAAAACACTAGTAATCAAGATGCTCACAGAACTGATTGAGCTTGATCACAAAATGAAGGAATAAATGAAGGCTACCCAAAGTGAAATGAAGTAAAACATTCAGGGAACCAACAGTGATGGGAAGGAAACCAGGATTCAAATCAACAATTTGGAACAAAAGGAAGAAATAAACATCCAACTGGAACAGAATGAAGAAACAAGAATTCAAAAAAATGAGGACAGGCTTAGGAACCTCCAGGACATCTTTAAATATTCTAACATCCAAATCATAGGGGTACCAGAAGCGGAAGAGGAAGAGCAAGAAACTGAAAACTTATTTGAAAAAATAATGAAGGAGAACTTCCCCAGTCTGGCCAAGGAAATAGACTTCCAGGAAGTCCAGGAAGCTCAGAGAGTCCCAAAGAAGTTGGAGCCAAGCAGGAACACACCATGGTACATCATAATTACGTTACCCAAGTTTAATGAGAAGGAGAGAATCTTAGAAGCAGCAAGAGAAAAGGAGACAGTTACCTACAAAGGAGATCCTATCACACTGTCAGCTGATTTCTCAAAAGAGACCTTCCAGGCAAGAAGGGGCTGGAAAGAAGTATTCCAAGTCATGAAAGGCAAGGACCTACATCCAGGATTACTCTATCCAGGAAAGCTATCATTGGGCAGATGAAGTGCTTCCCAGATAAGGTCAAGCTAAAGGAGTTCATCGTCACCAAGCCCTTATTATATGAAATGTTAAAGGGACTTATCTAACAAATTGAAGAAGATCAAAAACTATGAACAGTAAAATGACAACAAACTCACGACTATCAACCCCCCAAAAGAAAAACAATGGAAACAAAAACTAAGCAAACAACTAGAACAGGAACAGAATCAGAGAAACAGACATCACATGGAGGGCTTTCGGTAGGGAAGGGGAGTGAAGGAATGGGGGAAGGGGAAATGTACAAGGAATAAGAAGCATAATTGGTAGGCATAAAATAGACAGGGTGAGATTAAGAATTGTATAGGAAACAAAGAATTTAAAGAACTTATATGTACAACCCATGGATATGAACTAAGGGGGGGCATGCTGGAGTGTTGGGGAGTGCAGGGTGGAGGGGGGATAAAGGGGGAAAATTGGGAAAACTGTAATAGCATGCTCAATAAAATATACTTAAAAAAAGAAAAAATAAAGTATACATCTATGGTTTTAATATATTTACTGTTATGCAACTATTATCTCAGAGTTTAGAACATTTTCCTCATGCACCCATTAGCAGTCACTCTCCTCCACCCAACCCTGCCTCCCCAAACCTAGGCAACTACTAATCTACTTCCTGTCTCTATGGATTTAATGATTATGGATACTTCATATAAGTGGAATTATAAAATATATGATCTTTTGTGACTTCCTTCTGTTTTTTTTCTGTGAACATTTTTAAAACCTTTTATTTTGAGATTATTGTACATTAACATGCAGTTGGAGAAATAATACAAAAAGATCTCCATGGTCTCCCATAGAGAGAGGTCTCTTCTTTACATTAACTCTAGTATAATGTCACAGCTGGGAACCTGACATACATACCATTTCCGATATTCAGATTTCACCAGTGTTCATGCACTTGTGTATGTACATGTGCATGTGTGGGTTTACTTCCATGAAACTTCATCACACAGTCCAGATACAGAAAAATTCCATCACAACAATACCTTGTGCTACTCTCTAAAGATGCTTTTAAATTATAGTTGACATTTGATATTATTTTATATTAATTTCAGCATAGTGGTCAGACAATTATATATTTTACAAGGGGATCCCCTAATAATCCCAGTACACACCTGGCACCAAACATACATAATTACAATATTATTGACCATATTCCCTGTGTTGTACTTTACAGCCTTGTGACTATTTTGTATCTCCCAATTTGTACTTCCTTTTTTTAGACTATGTATCCTTTATTTTTATTAAGATTTTACTTATTTATTTTTAGATAGAGGGGAAGGGAGAGAGAAAGAGGGGGGAGAAACATCCATGTGTGGTTGCCTCTCATGCGCCCTCAACTGGGGACCTGGCCAGCAACCCAGGCATGTGCCCTGACTGGGAATTGAACCAGTGACCCTTTGGTTCACAGGCTGTCACTCAATCCACTGAGCTACACCAGCCAGGGCCAATTTGTACTTCTTAATCCCTTCACCTTTTTCACCCAGTCCCCCAACCCCTCCTCCCATTTGGTAACCATTACATTGTTCTCTGTATCTGTGAGTCCGTTTCTGTTTTGTTCATTTATTTTGTTGTCTAGATTGCACATATAAGTGAAATCGTATGGAATTTGTCTTTCTCTGTCAGACTTATTTCATTGAGCATAATATCCTCTAGGTCCATCTGTCATAAATGGTAAGATTTCATCCTCTTTTATGGCTGAGTAATACTCTATTGTATATATGTACATCTTCTTTATCCAATTATCTATTTATGGGCACCTAGGTTGCTTTTATATCTTGGCTATTGTAAATAATGCTGCAATGAACATAATGTAACAGGGTGTTGAGCTAGAGATCTCCAAAACACTAACCTTGGCTTGGGGGATGGAGGAAGTAGAGGACGGACATTGAGAGGTACTCTGCACATCTATGGCAACTTGGCTAGCTTAATAGTTATATTAAAAAGCTGTGCCTCTCATTCGCTTGGGGCCAGGGACATGGGCATGACTTTGACTCATGATGTAGCTGTGATGTAGCGGGGGGGGGTGGGGGGCGGTCAGGAGCTTACAGTGCCTGCAAGAAGCAGGGAGGCAGTTCCCCTGTTACAGCACCTGTGCAAGAGGCAGGTTCACCCTGTGTCGCTGGGTCACACCTGCACAGACTGATAATGGCAGTGGAGAGAATATGAATTGCACAAAGAACTGGCAGATGTAATCCATTGTGGGAGGAGTCAGAAGTGGGGTTGCTCTGGAAGCTCTGGGTCAGAATTTAAACTAGGTAGGTGGGTTAGCCATGAGAGGTCTCTGCTGTGCAGTTTGGGAAGAAGTAGGGGGTCTGCCACTGGCTGGCTGTGAGGTCTGGTGTATAAGGGGTGCCACAGGGTTTTGGATTAAAAGCTGGAGAACACAGCAACATGGCAGATGGTGCTGGGTATTGTGGGAGTTGTCCAGCCAAGTACGGATTAATGGGAGATGCCTGAATACCGAACTGTGACTGGGAATGCTGAGCCGTGGACTTTTGTTTTCCTGAAAGATGCTGTTTCTGACTGGCATATTCTGAAACTGGCCTGATTTGGCAAAAGGGAGGCAGGAGTGTGTGTGTGTTTGTGGGTGTTTTAAAGGGAGTAGGACTTAATGGCAGAATTCTGACATTATTCTAAACCTGTATAACTTTAGATAAACAATTCCTTTCCATTTCACCCAACTCTGGAACTTGGAATCATGCTTCTTGGTGGTGGGCAATTGGACCCCGCCCCCAACTGTTTTAGAACAGCATAGTCTGGGGTTCTATAAAAATAAGGGTGCATATACCTTTTGAATTAGTGTTTTAGGTTTCTTTGAATAAGTTCCCAGCATTGAAATTGCTGGCTTATAAGGTGGTCCTATTTCTAATTTTTGAAAAAACTTCAGACTGTTTTCCACAGTGGCTGCACCAGTCTGCATTCCCACCAACAGTGCCTGACTGTTCCCCTTTTCTCCACATCCTCACCAGCACTTGTTTGTTGATTTATTGATGATGGCCATTCCGACAGGTGTGAGGTGATATTTCATTGTGGTTTTAATGATTTCTCTAATGATTAGTGACATTGAGCATCTTTTCATATGTCTACCGGCCATCTGTAGGTCCTCTGCCCATTTTTTAATTGGATTGTTTGTTTTTTTTGTGTGTGTGTTGAGTTGTATGAGCTCTTTATAAATTCCTTATCAGATGTATCATTGGAGAATATGTTCTCCCATTCAGTGGGTTGTCCTTTTGTTTTGTTGATGGTTTCTTTTGTTGTGCAAAACTTTTTAGTTTGATAGAGTCCCATTTGTTTATTTTTCTTTTGTTCTTCTGACCTGAGGCAATATACCACAAAAAAAAATATTACTAAGAGCAATGTCAGAGAGTTTACTGCCTATGTTTCCTTCTAGAAGTTGTATGATTTTGGGTCTTAAGTCTTTAATCTATTTTAAGTTTATTCTTGTATGTGGTGTAAGAAGGAAGGTGGCTTAGTTTTGTTTTTTTGCATGTATCTGTTTAATTTTTCAACATGTTTATTGAATAGACTGTCTTCACCCCATTGTATACTGCAGCCTTCTTTGTGTAACTTCTTTCTTTCATGTAGCATGATGTTTTCAAGATTCATCCATGTTATAGCAGGTATCACTACTTTACTCCTTTTTATGGCTGAATTATATTCTATGGTATGACTATAGCACATTTTATTTATCCGTTTGTCAGTAGATGAAGATTTGGCTAAAACTTGTTCCCACTTTTTGGCTATTATCAATAATGCTGTTACAAACATTCATGTACAGGGTACTGTATGGACACCTGTTTCATTTCTCTTGGGTATATATCTAGGAGTGGAATCATATGATAACTACGTTTAACATTTTGAGAAACTTTCAGAATATTTTCCAAAGATGCTGAACCCCTTTATTTCCCAACAGTAATGTATAAGAGTTCTAATTCCCCACATTCTTGCCAGCATTTGCCATTGTCTCTTTTATTATACCCTTCCTAGTGGGTGTGAAATGGTATTTCATCGTGGTTTTCATTTCAGTTTCCTAATGACTACTGATGTTGAGCATCTTTGCATGTGTTTATTGGCCACTTGTGTGTTTCCTTTGGAGAAACTTCTATTCAAGTCCATTTCTTTTTAAAATATGGATTGTCTTCTTATTGTTGAATTGTAAGAGCTCTTCATAATAGTACAGGTGCAATTTCTCATCTGATATGTCATATGCAAATATTTTCTCTCTTTTTATGGTCTATCTTTCTGTTTTCTTGATGGTATCATTTGTAATACAAAGTTTTGAATTTCGATGAAGCTCAATTTTATCTTATCTTTTTATTGATTGGTTAAGCTTTTGGCATCATATCTGAGAAATCATTGTCTAATTTTATATTTTAGTTCATGAAAAGTTGAAGAGCAAAGATGATGTCTGTCTTATTTACTCTCCCCCAATTTAGCAGTGCCTAGCATATAGTAGGTCCTCAAAAAAAGATTTGGTGAATGAATACAGTTCATTAGGATCTATGTGCCCCAAGGTTTGTTTCCAGACTTAGAATTTCACCCTGACAACCTTTCTCTCATTGCTCAGCATTTGAGGTTTTAAGGGACCTTCCTCCTGGGTGCCTCCTCCGATATTTATGCCACTGAGTTTCTTGCAGAGATGGCATTTTGGTAGCAACCATCTTCCTCCCATGAGGCAAATAGTAAGTGAAGTCATTACAGGCCGTGGACCCCAACACAGAGGGTGCAACCCATGGGTGCCTGAGTCAGAGCTGAGCCCCACAAACAGTAGATTGGACGAACTATGTGAAATTGCCTCTATTAGACCTATTTTACCAACAAAAATGGCAGTTGCATATGGTTCAGCATAAAAAAATTGAATGAGATTTAACTTAAGAAAATTAAATACATTTAATTAATGTTTGGAATCTACAGAATTCCTTTTCCCTCCCTCCTCTTTTTCCCCATGGTTTTCTTTTTTTCTCTCCAGCCAAGGGAGTGCGTCCTGGTCCCAGCTCTTTACATCCACTGTGGAAGGACACGGGGTCTTGGCATTGGTGCAGCCCTCCTTTGTCCTCGAATAGAGCAAGATGACCGTTCATGTGTGCATGATGCTCAGGCACTGCCTGTCACCCTCCTTTTTCTCTCTCTATTATTGATCATCACCTCCCTCTTCCAATTCTCTTCTTTCTCTTTTTCCCAGGTGACCAGGGACTAAAGTTCCCATGAGAACAGCTGAGACTTGCTAGTGACCATGACAGCTGTAGGAGCAATGGCCTCTGTCCATGTTCATGTTTCACATATAAGGCCTGATGCTTTGCAGGCTGGAGATAGAGTCTTGTTCACATTCCTTGCTCCTAAATTCCCTTTTGTCCTAATAGTAAAATAGACATTTAATTTCTGAGGAAGAACTCCTTTGGTTTGCCAGACTCTTAAATGTTCCCTGTTTCTTACAGATAGTTAGAAGAGAGCCTGGGGGGAACCCAGAGCCTGGGTATCAGGCAGGAATCAAGGACAGGGGACATTTCATATACAGCAAACGAATGGCATTAAGTGAAGTTCTACATAAATGATGATGCTTTTTTCTGCATACACTAAATAAGAAGAATAATTTCTCTTGGTCAGTTTTTTTTAAATGCTTGTAATATTTTGTTGTTACTGTAGATCCCATGTACTTGAATGATTTGGAGTTTTTCCTTCCCTTTTTTTATTTCACTAAATTTACTTCTTCATTTTCTAAGTCAAACTTGATAAGCACCTTGCATAGTATGATACATTATTCATAAAGAGCTGGTTAGTGAGAAAATTTAAGTTAGCCATTTCCTTTAGAAATTCTCCTTGTATTGCAAAATATGTGGTCTAAGTGTTGATGACGTATGTTCATGAATAAGACATGACTATCAAGGAGGGTATTCTGCACCAGTTTTCATATTCATTTTTGCTTTTCTGATTCTCATTTCATAACAGCTGTGCTTTCCTTGTATACCGTGTAAGCTCCAAGATTTCAATAGGACAATAAAGTTTTACAATTGAAGATGCTGCATGATAATAACCTTCAAAAGGCTGATGTATTAAAATTGGATGTCATTTGAAGTTTTGAATGGCAAAATGCCAATCATTGTTCTTCTAAATGCTCTCAAGGCCTTATCTGCTTGACTAGGGTTAAAATCAGGATTAGCAAGAGTGCTGTGTGGTGGGTTACACTGAATCCTGGAGAGTTCACAAGCATTTCATGACTTTTAAGTCTCAGGGCCTCACAGTGGATGGAACCCATTCCTGATAATAAGACAGGGCATGCAGTCCAATCTGCCACCTCCCAGATTCAGAGGGTGCTCTATCAGTCTGTCCTTCTCACGCTTACAAGGTCTGTGTGGTCCCTGTGAGGTACTTCCCACACTTGCCAAAGGTACTTTGGCAGTTATTGTTGTAATTATCTTTGAGTTCTACCTTGAATTGTTCTTTGAATTTCAAAGTTTTTTAAGAAACACCTTCTGATTTTTTTGCCAAGCATAAGTCTCTGACTTCGTCCAGAGATCTGTGTTAGCAAAACAGAACAGTGTTCATCTGCTTGACCTTCTCCACTGCTAAGCTCTAAACCAGCCATCTCTTGCAACTTCCACCCCAAACAAGCAAGAAAACAAGCACAAACCTGCAGAGAAATCCATTGTCCACTTAGGTAGAAGAAATAATGGCTGAGTCTGGAAAAGGGAAAAAGACTGACTCCATGAAGAGAATGAACAGCTGGCCATGAACTTCGAAGGAAGAGTTCTAATCCTGTTTGAAAATCAGGATTCCTGTTTGAAAATCAAGGCTCTGCATGGATACTGAACGGTGACAATGCTTTGCCACCTGTTCCGCTATCTCTTTACTGGATCTGGTGCACTATAGGTGTCCAATATTTTCCCAGATGTCTTCAACCAGATGACACAGAACATGAAGGACTTATTCTGCTAGTGTAAGTCCTCAGATGGCCTCACAGCACTGTTGGGGAAGATGTGGTCTTTGCAGCAGTATAAATAAAGTTTCCCCCATTTGGGACACTGGCTGTTACAGATCTACTCAGAACTAAAGGTTACTAGTCCAACTGTTACAGTAGGCAACTAGATATTAATGAAAAAGAAGGGAGTCAGACATCTAATTAAGCTGGATTAACTAGGAAAGGGCGGCTTCACAGACACTCCAGAACAGCCACATCCACCACCAAAGTTAAACCCCAAGTAGGCAGGAAAGACCAGCTTTCCAATCTCCCCAGGGAACGACTGGCCCATTCCCCCAGATTAACAAGAGGAGGGATAAACAGTGAGGGGGAAATTCCTTTGCTGAGGCATGTGCATTGGGAGTAAAAATGGCAACCATAAAGGAAAGGAAAAAAAAACCCTGCAAAAAAGATCAGATAGGATAAGGGCACAAAACCCTGGGGGGATCCAAGAACAGAACTGGGGATGTACCTGCACAGCCTGTGAAGATCCAGGAAAGAAGTTAGATAGTTTGAAAGAAAGTCTGCTCTCTCCCAAGCCCAAGGAAATATAATCAAAGCTTTACAAAGGCCTGGGTCTTGCCCTCTCTCTTCAGCAACCTTGCCAGGCCAAGTGCAGGGCCAATTGCATGACAAATGAGAGCAGAGGCTGCACTAGACTACTGGAGCCTCAGGTACTAGGCTAAGAGCACTGCAGCTCTGGGTCCTGGCCCTCCTCCTGTGCTTGGTGGGCCCAAGTATGGGCCTGTGGACCCACCAGCTGGACTTCTTCCACCTGGAAGATGGATCTTGGAGTTGAGCCACCTGGTCATGGATGATTCGTTGCTTAAGCCCTTCCTTTGTTTTCACTCCAGTAAATCTTGCCACTATACCTCAAATCCCCCTATGCTTGTATCCCTGAAATGCATTTCCTGCAATACCATGGAAGAATTCTATTTCCTCTGGCAACATAGCATTTCCTCTTGTAACTGAGGAAACCGAGGCCATGGAAGGGTGCATGGTTCAGTTAAGGGCATGAAGCAAGATCATCAGAAGATCCTTGGCAGTCTAGAAAGTTTGACCTGATGATATTATGGAGGAAACCCTTTCTTAGCAACAGTATTCAACCTCCGACAGTTTTGCTTGCTTGCTTGCTTGCTTGTTTTCTGTCAGTTGAAATATATCCAAGATCTTGCCATGAGATGAGGTTTGGGGACTGAGACCACTGAGAGACAGTCCTGAAGCACAATCAATGGTCACAAGGTGTTGGTGGGACTTTGCTTTAGGTGAACAGGGCAAAGAAAATGAGCATGGACCCAGATTATGAAGTAGGAGCTTCAGACCGAGACTTACTTAGGATGAGCAAAGGAGGGAGGAATTTAGGAACAGAACACACTGCCCCTAAGAATTATATTAAATTTCTGCTGTGTGTTGAGAAATGTAAATTCTTTCTCCATTAAATCCTCTGTAAAAAAAGTTTCTCCTTAATGAGTGTGATGTTGAGTCTGTTTGTGGGGGAGGGACCTTGCAAAGGGCTGGGTATGGGTGGCCGCAAGGTGGGGACTGGATGAAACAGGACAAGCTTTGTCTAACCGCCTGGGCTGTAGGAAGAATGCAGACCCACCAGTATTTCTCGTTTTACTGGTGAGACTCAGGAGGGGCCCAGAGCAAAATAATGGCCAGGAGTTTTTCAATAGCAGTTGGGAGGGTTCCATAGAGGTGAAGACCCAACCCACCACCTTCCAGAGGGAGTAAGCATTTCCAGACCATTATAGACTAAAGTGGGAGGCTGGCTACTCAGAAGTCACTTTAGGGACCTCTTGAAATAATGCAATAAAATGTAGGAATTGTGGACGGAAAAGGGGGTTCTATGGAAAGTAACCTCACAGGGTGATCTGATCATAAATTCATTTTTTAAAATTGTTTTTCAAGTACAGTTCCTAACTAGGCAGGTCATGATGGATAGTCATGTCCCAGGCTTATAACTTTTTAGTAAAAAGTTTATTTTTGTCTTACATGAGCCCTTTCCACTGTTCTTGTACAAACTAGCTTAACACACCTTTGAAATACCAAAATATCCTTCAAAGGCGGGTATCCACAGCCCTCAAAGGAGCTTATAATCTTGTTAACTACCCAGTAATCCAATCCCTGGCTTGCTGTCTGCCTCTCACTATCATGCAATCTTCCTCACTGTCCCTCTTTAATTTCACATGCATAAAAGAAGCTGCAAAAGTGTTATTCTCTGGAGTGTTTGAGCTCTTGCTCCCAGGCATATATGGTCAGTTTGGCTCAGATAAACTCTTATGAAGATTCCCTACAAACTTGCCAGGAGTTGGTAGTGAAGCCAAATGGAGGATATAACATCCTTCCTCACAGGTTGCCTGGGCTGTGAGTAGGAAGGGGGAGTGCCTACAACAAATGAGCCCTGGGGGTGTTGGACATGTTCTAAAATCGAGTTGCAGTCCTGGTGTACAACTCCGTACATTTGCTAAAACTCATTGATATATACTTAAACAAGGGTGAATTTTATGATATGTATGTTAGACCTCAATAAAACTGTTTAAAAATAATGGCAAAGACAATTCTCTACAGGTTTGTATTTTTTTTATGTCAACAAAATTCAGAGGTTTTATAGCCAAATGAATGCTTCTCCAATCTTAGACCCAGCAAGCAATGTCCATACAATGACGTACAGTCCCGTGTGCCTCCACCCTGTGTTATTCTTCAGTTACAAATGGTGGAACTCCCACCACAAAACAAGAGCATCCAGTATGTCTTGGAGGAGCATCAACTGGTACAGCACAGTATGCTGCAGTGAAGCCAGAAAAGCCGGCGTTCGTGCCTGTCACCCACTGGACCCAATAAGCAGAGACAGGGATTGGATCTTTATGGGCGCTTTTTTTGGATGGCCTGCAATCTAAGAAGACAGTGGATTTGTATCCTACCAGTCTGTCTTAAATTCCATTTTAAATGGACACTTTTTCTAAGGAGAAGAAAAGTGTAGGTAAGGGGTTTGGAATTTAGGGAAAACATCAGTGAGATAAAAAGCTGCAGCATTCTTTCATCTGTGTCCTGGGTGGTGGTCCTAGGCGGTGGTCTTTATCTGTGTCCTGGGCAGTTGGTGTCTCACCCTGGAGGACAATGGCTCAGATACCATCTTGACTGCTTGCAGTCCTGAGGCACAAAGGTGGAAGCTGTTTATGGTCTCCTGGAATCAAGGTGAGTCATACCTTCAGTTCCTGAAACAATACCTTTTTTACATACATTGATTACTAAGCTTACTAGCTATTACCTGAAACTAAAAATTTTCCAACATTTGAGGCCCCCATCAGTGGCACTGACTCGTCACAGAGGCACGATGGCAGTGAGGGCCACTCCAGAGGACTTGTCAGGGTCGTGCTTCTCTGGGCCCCCAGTGCTTGGCACAATGTCGGCCTCTCCGCTGGGGCTTGAGAAGTGCTTATGAAATGGATGAATAAATGAATGAAAGTATAAAATGTTGATTTTCTTGATGTGCTAGCCTAATGTGTACTATATTTGGTATTCCAATTGTATACACTGTAAAGTCCCAGGTAATGCAGGGAGCCAAATTTGAATATCTATGCTACTTAAATCCTGAAACTCATGAAATCAGAGAATCAGATCAAGACCAGTGAGCAGAGTGCCTGGTAGCCTTTTCCTTGCCTGACCTGGCCCCAGGTTACCACCTGCATGCCTGGCCCTTTGTTCCTTTAAGGTCCTAATGGTTATCTCTACTCACCATCACCCCTCAATCTATAAGCCTGTATCCCTGTTACGCTTTCCCATGTCATTGGATTAATCTGAGTCATCTGAGACAAGCTTGGAGGTCAGTATTGTCGGCTTCATCCAGGCCCCAGCACCTTTATGAAAGTGCTGAATCCCTGTGAGATCCACAGCTGGGTGTCCACTCCTTTCTTCCCCTAAGGCAGGAGCTGGCCATAAGGCCTTGGCGTTTACTGTGAGACCTGATGACAGAAGCAGAAAAAGGACCCTAATCCTCCTGCTCCTGTGATGGAATGAGGAAGTATACCATCTCTTTGTAAATGTTGAAGAAACAGAACAATGTCACACACAAACACGGAAAGAATAATCCAAAACTCTTCCTGTTGGCAAATCCCTTACATAAGATTATGTTCACCAATTTAGCTGTTAAATGTATAACTTAATCAGGCCTGGTAGGAATTAGGTAAGGCCCAGGAAACAGCCTCCCTCTGCCACGTTTGAAGCTCACACGGATGACCAACCTGGGATGTGCACAGCGTCGCCCTTCCCTTGGGTTTGATTTCAGATTCTCAGTGTGAATGTTCTGCTTGGAAGTGTGACACAGGTCATATCTCCAAGAAGCAGAAACACAAGAATGAGACCAGTATTTCTGGTTTATAGCACTCGTGGGGGCCACTGAACAGACTGTGGTGACCCAGCATTATAACAGAAATGGTCTCCAAGCTGAACCCTCTTCCTTCGGACAGTGTCTGAGACTAATTGGGTTGAAGCAAAGCCACAATAATCAACCATAACCAAAAATTCACTAATATCCTTTCAGGTAATCATTTCGTTCTCCAGTGAGCACTACACACACACACACAGGAAGGGAAGAAAGCCATGTGACAATGGAGGCAGAGAGAGATCAGAGTGAAGTGTCTGCAAGGGCTGCTGGCAACCAATCTGCAGAGTAATCCTGGGCTATTCATTCACCCTGTTGGGGGGGAAAACAAATTTGGTCTCTTTTCGCCCTAAGAAGAGACGGGCTGAAGAGCTCTTGTCTTGGTTAGTGGGTGATCAGTTCTCTTCCATTTTCCCCACTCTAGCACTCTGCTTGGAATGCTTGAAACACCAGATGAGGACTTTCGAGCTGCTGCATCCCCTTTCTCAATTGTTTGTGGTGCTGAAGAATAAACAGAAGGACATTTAAAAACCGAGGTGAGTGAATTAATTATTAAACAGCCTAGCACAATCAATACAATATTGCTGGTGTGTTTCTTTGTAGATATTTCTGGAGTTTGCTTCAATATTTAATTTAACCCCAAACTGTAGGTCATTAGAAAATGTATATTCCGAGTTACCACAAGATACAGCCTGCATTATGTGGTCACACCACAGGAGGACTAAAATTCTGGATGCAGATTGAGGACTGGTGGCTGTCATTTTAAAGACCTCTCCTTAAAGGAAAGGTTAAAAGGCACTTTTCACAGGCTCTTTTCATTTCTGCCTTTAAAAAAACAAAAAAAATAAAAATAAAAATAAAACACAGCTGGGGTTACTTCATCTGCAAATTCTTCTTAAATTAACAAATTGCCAAAGGGTCTGGTGTGGTAGAGTCTTTGTTAAAGATTGTAAGAAATAAAGTAATTAATATCAAAGTGCTATGTCGTTCATTTATTGTTATTGGCACCAAAGGAGGGGAAAAAATGTTTGAGTCTCTGGTATAATTGATATGAAGGTAGAATTCTGCCCTGGGGCATGTGACTAGACTGCTTTCTTGGGAGGGCATTTTTTACTCAGCCTAAAAAACCAAACAAACCCCCCCCCCACACACACTAAACTTTTGTCCTTTTGAAAGTTACTGAATTATTTTATTGCACGATTGAACGAGTTTGCTTCCTCCCCAGGGCTCTCCTCTCCTCAGCAGAGCGCTGAGCAGAGTGATACATGCAATAGATGAGGCGATCAGGGATTTCTATTGTGCACATTACTTGGAAATAAAAAGTTATGATTTCACATTTTGACATTTAAAAAAAAATACAGTTGCTCAGAAGAGCCATATCAACCTGTATTTGTTTGCTACAAAACATGCCCATCAAAGCATTTCCCTCAAATGTTCCTCTCACTCAGGTGTGACAGGAAGGCCCACCTCCCACACATTTTCTCCCTGTCGCATCACTATCACAGGTTGAGATTTTTCCTTCTGGTCTGAGCCATTAGTTACTCTGCTTTCAGAAAGGGCAAGCTTGACCAGTCATCAACGCCTCCTGCATTAGCTTCCTGCGGCTGCTGGGACAACATACCACAAATGCAGTGGCTTCAACAACAGAAAGTTATTCTCTCACAGCTCTGAGGCCGGATGTCCAAAAACAAGGTGCCAGCAGGACCACACTCCCTCCAAAAGCTCCAGGGGGAGGATTCTTCCTTGTCTCTTCCAGCTTATAGTGGTTGCTGCCAATCCCTGTAGACACATCACTCCAATTTCTGCCTCCATCGTCACATGGGCTTCTTCCCTCCCTATGAGTGTGTACACTAGAATTTCCCTCTTCTTATGAGGACACCAGTCATGCCGGATTAGGATACTCTCTAACTCAGTGCAACCTTGTCTTAACTTGATTACATCTGCAAAGGCCCCCAAAGTCCACATTCACAGGTTCTGATTGGACATGACTCTTGGGGGACACTATCCAAGCCTGTGTTCTTGCCACAGTCCTTCCAATCTGACCACCAGAGGACAGTGCCGATATTCCTGAGGCAGGACATGTGGTCAGGGCTGTTGATACTTAGGGACAAAAAGGATGGCTGAAGTGTTCTCTGGGGGGGTGGCCCTGGGGCGCACTGTGTGGGAGACAATGACAGGGCACCGGGGCCCAGAAAAGAAGCACCACCGGATTTACTTCTGCCTTGGGTGGTACTTCCCCCCACCTCACGAACTCCCCGTGTCTCAACCCTGCCCACTAAGCTGACTGAACCAGAGGAGGATCGATGAGTAAGTTCCTGTCCAAGTCAGGGTCCGGGAAGGCTGCCGCGGTTCTCCCCAAGCACGCAGGGCAAGAACCACCACGAGCCTTCTTCTCCAAGCTCCACGCTGACCTCCGACCTCGTGCTTTATGTTCATTCGTAGTGATGCCTTTCAGGCTGCGCAGCCTAAATAGGATTAGTTTTTACAAATTTTAAATAAGATTACTTATTTTTTGAATTTACATTTTAGCTTTATGCAAAACTTCAATGTGTTAATAAAAGGCAAATTCCAAATATCTATAAAGTACACAGTAACTTACAAATCATTTAGTAAATTTCCTTGTGAATGGAAAAATTTCTGTTTCTAGTTCTGTAACAGGATACATTAATGAGGCATTAAGGTACTTTTTATAAAAGTCAATCAAATTTTAAGAGTAAATTATTTTTAGCAGTTATGGAGAGACCTGTGGAAAAGAATCGACTTAGGAAATGACTGAGCAGTCCCTTAGAGTCTAATGATTTCAGTTCACATGAATTGCTGTTCCTTTCCTTGGTGTCCTGAGGGTGTAGAGGTTGCATGAAACAAATGAACTTTTACCCTTCTAGGTTCTTTCATTTGGTCTATAAATTAAAGAGGCATAAGATAGGTTAACAAGAGAAAATGGCCAAATTTAATTACATAAATATGTATGGGAGCCCCACGTACTGAGAGCGCAGACACCACACATATGGAAGAGATTTAAAGACAGAAAGTTAAAATGGTGTAGGCGTGACATTCTGAGCTAAGTATCACCTTAGGGCTCCACAAGAGAGGAAGGTTATCAACTGGATGTTAAGAAGAGCAGATGTTCAGTAATTAGAGGTTCACCCTGCCCCGAAGATAAGTCATAAAAAGCTATTTCTAGCGATAACTCTTACTCTGGGCCCTAATCAAAATTCTTTAAGGGAGAGGTAAAAGGATCTCGTGAGCCCACAGGGCCTCTATTGCCTTCAGCTCAAAATCATCCCCATGCCAAAGAGGACATCTTGAGGAGCCTGTTCTGAACCTCTTCAGAGTGAAAAATAGTGAGAAAGCAGAATCATCATTGTAAAATAGAAACAAAAGAAACAATATCTCTTTTATAAAAGATAGAAATGTTATGGGCATCTTCTTTTCCACTTGAAAGTAAAATTGGCATTGAGTTTGTGAACATTGTAGCCATTCCTCTGAATTGGCAGCTGGCTCACAAACATGTAGGAAATGGCAGAGAGCACCAATGGGCTTCCAAATTGCAGTGACATTAGCAGGATCATTGGAGTCCCACTTGTTTTAATAATATGTCCTTAAAAACCTGGAGGGATAACTTGAGTTTACCATTGGTTAATAGGTAAATTCATTAATAAACTGGGTTTCTATTGACCCACCATTTGCCATTGTCTGAGCTTACTGCAATTTCCTCACAAAGAAAAAGGAGGAAGATCTTTCCATGGTACACACCGATACCTGAACCATTCAGTGGCAGTACTTGGGCACATTGGAACAATCTCCTGCATACGTTTTCTCCCTGATCTTGCATCCTGTTTATGAAATGGCATCCATACAACTTGTCTTCCTGGTTTGGAGGAGGTTGGTTTGGAGACCATTGCTGTGGAACAGTGAGTCCGGCAGTGTCTCGATCTTCTGGTAGCAATAGTGACGCTTATTTGGTACCTCCTGTGTGTCTGGCCCCAGTGCCTTATGTACATTCCCAACAATGTTAGCTATACTGGTAGGTCCACATACAGTCGCATCCTACAGATGAGGAACAGGCAAAGAGACATTGACTTACCCATGAGCACACAACTAAAATGTAGCAGAACTATGTTGAAGAGGAGCTGTGCTTATGCCTGCAGTTTATTTTGAAAAATATGAATATCAAGGTAGATTGGTGAACAGAGAATTGGCTGGATGGACAGATGTGAGCAAAACGTTGGTTGCACAGAATCTAGGTGATGGGTACACGGGTGTTCACTAAACAATTCATTCATCTTTTCCATGTTTACAATTTCTCATCTCAACATGTTGGGGGGAAATATTTAAAAGTGGCAGAACTGAGATTCAAACCAAGACAGCTTTGCTGCAGAATTCTTGGCCACCATGTGCCACTGTCTCTCAAGCAGGAAGAGTTAGACTCCAGAAGCTTGAGGGATCTGACCAAATTCTTGCTGTAAGCATGTCATAGGACTATATGAAACCAAAGAAGTTATCTGGTCAACCCCTTTCCTGCCAGATGAGGCTCAGGGTGAGGATGATCTGCTCAAAGTCTGGAGAAGCATTAGGACCCTGTCCCTGACTTCCCCTTGCTTGTCTCCAATTCCAAGTTGCCATGTCTCCTCTTAGAGCAGCTAGGCACCATGATGTGTGATCCTGTTTATCATCCATCTGCTTCAGCCACAAAGGAGGCCTTCTTATCAACAGTTGCCATCTAACTACGCTGTTGTCTTTCCTTTTGATGCCTCACAGACTACCAACAGTTTCCAGCTCCGGCAGGAGAACACTGTCCTTCACCTTCAGTTGTACCATATGCTCCTCTTGGAGTATTCAGTTTATTGAGCTGTGGAGGAAATTCTTACCCTTGAGTTTAAATTTCTGGATTCACTTCTATTTTTAACACCTTGGATTCACAGAGCACTTTCCTTCCACGAGGTCAGGCACTTCACAGACATCATGTAATGAATCTACCAAGACTGGTGGGTGACCAGTATTGTTAACCAGAGGCCCCATATGAAAAAGAACAACATTAAAAAACTCAGATGACTTGTATGTAATTTCTGGCCAGATGAAAATAAAAGAGAGCTTGGTCATCACCCATGAAATGGAATCTTTATCATCTGATTCCTCTTTTAGGGGCCTGGGAAACGGATACCAGAATTTGGTACAAGGGAGTGATGTCGAAGAACAGAATCAGCATTTCAATGTAAGAAGGAACTGCGGAGATCAGATGCTGTAATCTCCTCACTTTACTGATGGTTAAAATTAGGAAAGTTGGGAGACTTGCCGAAGGTCATAAAGCTTATTAATGGTAAAACCTCCAGCAATGTCTTGGGTTGCATGGCTCTTGGAATTCCATTTGTCAATGGTTAATATTTTATTTCCTATTAAGTCATACACATAATTCCTTGCTCTAGGATAACATAAGCCTTTCTCAGCTCAGGACAATTCCACCTTTCGAGATTAACTTGGAAGATTTACTTTAGGTCTAGAGACCTAGAAAAGTCTGTGAATTTGTATCCTTTTCCTAGTATGTTAGCATAGACAGCACACTCTCTGGAACAAGAAATGAGCTTTGCTGCAGGACCCCACCTGAATGGTCAGATCTCGAGAACGTCATCCATGTGCAGAGCACAATTAGGGACAGACTCAAACTTGTGCTCCGTTCAGCAGGATGTGACGGGCTGGTTTGGGCCAACAACTCAGAGCAGGCCTGGTGTAGGCTCGGAACTGCTAGCAGGGTGCTTTATAAGCCAATCTTAGCTTCTGTGAGCAGGGCATATGTGTCCTCCGCAGTATTATGCCCAGGACTCAGCAAACACTCCACAGGAATAAGGACCACAGTTCTCTGCTGTTTCTAAGTTCTCTCAGCCCTTTGAAGGGGCTATCCAGAGGAGCCAATTTGTGTACATTGCTGGAACTTCTATTAATGTTGCACATGGGTCTACCTGGACACCTCGCGAATTTCAGGGATTCCTAGACTGGGGACTGGCCTCTGTGGTATGAGAGGTTGCTACCACAGGTGTTTATATAAAAGAAATTCTGCCATATGGCATTGGTTCTCAATTACTTTAAACCAATGTTCCTAATAATATATTTTCATTTCATCTTCTATATATCACCTCTGTGAGAAATATTTTTTGGTCAAACTTAATTCCATTATTTATCCATCCATCCATTAAATTAATTTATTATCAATCCCTATCTAACCACACTCAGCTGTATAAACTGGATTAGCTATAATCTTTGGTTTATAGTACACTTTCATCATTGGCCAATAGATGATAGGTGATTTACTGGTTATTTACTTTTGATAATATAATGAGCATCTATAAACTCACCATCCCAAATGGAAGCTAGCACTTTGACAATAGCCTACCTTTAAATATAATTGAACCTCATCCCATGCCCCAACACCACCCACTTCCTTTCCCATCCTAGGCAACCACCATCCTATATCTTGCATTCATTTTTATATGATTTTGTGCCCACATGTATTCTTAAATGTATGCATGTGAGTATAGTTGCTTTTAACTTCATAAAAATAAAGTATAAAAATGGTATTATACTTTCTGTAGTATTTCTAGACTTACTTTTTCACTTATTAAATTGCTGTTTACCCACATTGCTATGTCTCTTGCCGTACAGTTCATTTTCTTTTTACTGCTATGTAGTAGGCCATTGTATGAATATAGTGTCAAGAACTATAAAGTGACTGAGATTTTACTCCACTTGCAAGCTGACACATTAGCCAGCCAGTTTCCCATCCGCTGATGGGAGGCAAGAGATTCCTGGGTCCAGGACAAAGGGCTTTATTACTCATGGCACAGCAGGCAGCACAGGTGTCAGCACAATTGTGTCGTTCCCCTTGTCCTCAGTCTCCAGGTGGGTGATGCAGATGGGCCCAGGTGGGACCTGTAGGTCCAGTATACATGGTCCCTGAGCATAGGGAGTGTGAGACTTTTATAATAGGCAGTCAACATACCTACCCCCTGCTCCAGAGAGAAACACAATTTCTAGATTTCGGGGCTGTTAGCTGTACCGACATTCTGGAAAAGATAGTCAGAAACAAAGGGCAGTTAGTGCCTTGCTTGCAAGACATGCAGAAATGTGAGAGACCTGTGGGGAATCGTCTCCTAACACACAGCACAGATTATGGAAGCCTTCAAACTTTAAGGTACAAGCACTAATGGAATAGAAAGAACTCCAGGAAAATAAACATACTGTGCCTTATCAACCCATTTATACCTTTAAGAAGATCAATTTATCTGATTTTTACCACCTTGAGTAGTAAAGGAGCTAAGCTCTAATTAGGGAATGGGGAGGGGGAGGACTTTGGGTTCCTGAGTTGCAGGATGTGAAGAGCAGAGGTTACTGAAAAGAGGGGATGGGCTTGGCTACACTTAATATTTATCTATTGGGTGATTTTCCCCTGAGGTGACCATGGCCATGTATCACCATGATGGGGTGGATGCCACCCACCTGTATGTCCACAGCACTAAATAGCAATTAATTAATCTGAAGGTACTTTTTAAAAAAAATTTATTTACTTATTTTTAGACAGAGGGGAAGGGAGGGGGAAAGAGAAAGAGAGAAACATTAATGTGTGATTGCCTCTCACAACTCCTGTGCTACAGGACTCTTCATTTCTCTCTAAAGATTCTCCCTGTTCTTAGTGGTACACTTAATTTCTGGCATGGCTAAAGAGGTGGATACACCAGGAACACCTCAAAGGAAGAGCTGAATGTTTATATCCTGGGCACAGTGATTCTCAACCTTGCCTATAACTGGAATTACCTGGAGAGTGTTAACAAATCCCTATGCCAGGCTCCCAGCCAGACCAAATGCAGCAGAACCTCTGAGTGGGGCCAAGTATCAGTATTCTTCACAAGTTGTCAAGCATGTTCCACTGTTCAGTGAAAGTTGAGAGCCTCTACCTTATGACCTTGCTCAGGGCTTGGTACAAAATAAGGGTTCCTTGAATCGGTACCTAATTATGTTGGACAAATGCTTCTACCCTAAACTGCAAGACAAAGATCCGAAAGAATGCTTTTCAACCTGGCTTCACAGCAGATTTTCCTGGGCAGCTTGTAGAAAATACCAATTCAAGGGCCACACCCCCAGTGATGGACTGAGAAGACCTGGTGGTAGAGTCCTCACCAGTTTTTTTTTTTTGTTTTGTTTTGAAAGCTCTCCAGATTAAACTGTGGCCCTAGGGAAAAGAAATTAAGCCTCAGACCCTTATTTGCTATCTGTGCAGAGTGTCAGCCTCAGCATGATCACAGGAATACAGTGAAGGTCAGGGGAAGCAGATGACTGAACCATCTGGTCCACCTCGATGTTCAGTATCTCCTCCAAGACTTGAGCTAGGGAGTTAGCTGGAAGAGTTGCCTCTCCTCATTGTAATCAAATTAAACATTTCCAGAGCTCCTATAGAACTTTACGCTATTTCTACAGTGAGATGTTTTTCTACTGTTTAGCTGGCAGCAGAACCTCCCTTGAGTAGTGGTGGCCAATGAGTTGAGGAGTGTGTGATACATTAAGGAATCTAGGATTTAGCTCCAGAGGTTCATTCTTGGGGTCTTGGGTCTTCTTTGCCTGGGGTTTCTCTAATTCTGAGGTGGATATCTCTGCTGATTTTCTCCTTCCTCTCCAGCCTCTTCCCCAGGGCTTTTGCTCTCAGGTCTCCTTCCCTTCCCAGGCCATGGGCTTTCCTGCAGCATCACACTCAGGTCTCTGTGGCTTGATGATGGAGCCTGCCGGCATGCAGGCCGGCCATGGAAGCAGGCATTTTATTCGTTATGGGGGTTCTTCTTCTGGCCCTTTCCCATGATTTCTACCATCTTCTTGAGGTGATGCTTTTCACGGAATAATGTTGATTGTGAGGAGCACCCTTAGGCTAAGTTTGATGAGAATCATGTCACAATACTGGCTTGTTGTAACCTGCTCAGAGCCCCGAGTCTCACCCTAGAAGACTAGTGGGAACTCTGGGCTCACGGAGGATGGGTCGGTCCATGTGGGGATGGAGATTGCACCTGGGCTCTTGCCATTGACAACCCTAGACCATTTGCCTTTGGCCCCCTGGTGCCTCATGGGAGCAAACTGGGGACCATGAATGGAATCTGAAAGAGCTCAGAAAATGGTTAGAAGACTATAAGTAGCATTTATTGCGTGCTGGTCCTGGGCCATTGCTCATAGGAACACATGGAACCAGACAGCCACCTAGCGAGGCACAGACAGTAAGGAGAGGTGGGGTGGTCAAGACTGCTGGGGGGCTCACATCCCGGGTCTACCATCAACTCACTGGATGTTTCTGTGTTTCTGATTTTCTCACCTGTAACAGGAGAATCAGTCATAGTTCATGCTCTTCAGGGTTGTTGTAAGACGTGGCACATGTCCTGTACATGGTAAGCGCCCAACAAGTGTTAGATGCAACAAGCATTAGGTGTTCTTCCCCCGTTCTCCTGGGAGGAAGTGGGGCTCTGAGGAAGCCACTTACTCAGCACCCTGGGCCAGAAAGTGGCACAACACACCCTCTTGGGGGTAGGGAGCCTGGATTTTAGGACAGACAGACAGAAAGGGCTGTGGTGTTTGTGGCCACCAACCCAGCCGGCCTTCAACTGATGATGGGCTCCCCTCGCTTTAGCTGGGTTTTCTGTTTATTGCAGCTGCAAGCTTTCTTACTGATACAGCTTTTTTTTTTTTTTCTTTACATGCCATCACAATCTTAAAATAAAAAGGGAAACCCAGTTTTTCTAATTCTGGATTGGCAACTTAGTTAATTTGCATCACTAATTGCAAGCATGGAGCCCTGGCTTGACAGAGACAGCTAGCACAGTGCTGCAGAATAGAACACAGCGCCTGCTGGTGAATGAGACAGAAAAAGAACCAGTTTGAAAGGATGGGTAATTTAAATGCTGAATTAAGGAAAACACAAGATCCTATCTTTGAAAGAGATGTTCATTTTTTTTTTTCATCAGAAAAAAGTAAGGGCAGAATGTAATTTGGAATCCATCATAAATGAGTAATCAGTATCAGCTATATCAATTCTGTTTTAAACACGTGATTTTAAAAACATTTTTAAATTAAAAATAAGTCACTTATGTTCTATTATCATGCTCCCAGGCTTTTTCATTTTTTCTTAGAAGATTTTTAAATTCTGAAATAACTGGATTTAGCCAGAGTTCAGACAGCCTGAATAACTGAAATATCACCTAAAAACTGGTTTTGGGTATTTTCATCTCGCACATCCCCCACGGTTCTGTCTGACCAGTTCTGACAAGCTCAGGAGCAGGCGTCTGAATTCCATGGATCCTTGTCAGTGACTGCAGGACACAGAGCGCACAGGACAGCGGTATGGAGCAGTTCAGCCCCTCTTCTTTCTCTGTGACCCTGGGCTACCAGGACATTGTTGAGTGGAGTGCTGCCTTCTCCAGGTCTGGGGTAGGGTTTGGGGGTTCCTGAAGCCCTTCCCTCTTCCTGCTCACCTGCTTTTTCAGAGCAGAAAAGGAAGGCTGTCCGGGGCTTGAGATGTGCTCCTTCCACCTGCAGGCTTTTTTTCCCAGCTGCTTATGAAACAGAAGGAACTTGTAGAAATTCAGAAATGGGAGAGACGCAGGTGAGGGCTGTTATTGCCCATGGATTCAACCTTGCTGGAGAGAGCGGGCCACCCCTCAGCCTGCATACACCCCACCCCCAACCTCTGCAGCTTTGTGACTGCAGCTCTCCCCTCCCCACTGGCCAAAAGCAACATATGACCCTAGAACAGATCTTGTACCAGAAGAAGAAAATAAGAGGAAAGACATTATTGGGCCAGTGATAAAATTGGAATTCAGGCAGTAGATTAAATAAAAATATTGTGTCAATGTTAAATACACTAAAATTGATAGCTGCACTTGCTAATGTTAGAGAATACCCTTGATCTAAGGAAAGATACACTGAAATGTGGTATTTAGAGAATAAATGAAGTACTTAGAGGCCATGATGTATGCAACGTATTCTCTA
Source organism: Anoura caudifer (assembly GCA_004027475.1). NCBI lineage: Eukaryota > Metazoa > Chordata > Mammalia > Chiroptera > Phyllostomidae > Anoura > Anoura caudifer. Next base: position 200,014 of record PVKU01002860.1, read on the forward strand.
ACAGTTCAGGAGGAAAATATACTGCACCCCCGCCCCCCCCCCACACACACACAGTTATAGGAGAAAGAGAGAACACAAATGCCAAAGCAAACCTGGGCAGATAATGTATGGATATTCTTTGTACTATTCTTCCAAATTTTCTGTAGGGTAGAAAGTACAAAGAATATCCATTCTTTGAAGAGCTTTCATTTAGAAAGTTCTCCACATGAAACATTTAAGATCTCTGGGCAGAATGATAACATCTTTAGGAAACTTCTCTGTTTTTTGGTTTGTGACAATTCCTAGACTTTTTTGTCTTTCGTGACCTTTGCTCTTTTGAGGAGTGTGGGTCACATACTTTGAAGAACGTCCTGGAAGAGGACACATGGTGGCACCTCAGGCACCAGGGCTTTTACAATGACTGAGCTGCGTCACCACATCAGGAATCTCTCTTATCTCTTCAGCTCCAGGTCACAGCCACAGTTCCATCCAGAAAAGAAGGAATTCAACAGCAACTCCCCCAGTCAAACTTGTCCTGGCACCATGGAGACCGATTTGCTCCTGTCACACCACAGACTCCACCCTCAACGGACAGTGTTGTTAAGCCTCCAATGACGCAGACTAGTGGGGGATGCATGCCAGCCTTCTCATGCCAGAGGTGGGACGTGATCCAAACTAATACGCTCTGGTACAAATCTCTCCATTAGCTGCAAAGCTCTGAAAAGTATTTAGGAACATTGTCCACACTTTCTATGAGCCGTTCTCATTCCAAATGAATGAGATGTAGGTCAGTTCTTCCATATACAATTGTTCCAGATGAGACTTATCTGATTAATCAGTAATAAATACCTGGTTCCTAGGGCAGGGGCTAAGGTGTACAGATGTGGTTAATAAACTAAAGTCAGGAATGCAGGTGGATAAACATCTGATGTACCACCTATTGTTTTTCTGTTGTTGGTCTCGGGCTACTATTCTCTAAACAATGTTTAGTTATGCATGATCTATGTTGGTTGTTTTTTTTAAGATTTTATTTATTTTTTTAGAGAGAGAGGAAGGGAGGGAGAAAGAGAGGGAGAGAAACATCAATGTGCAGTTACCCCCTCCATGTGGCCCCCACTAGGGACCCGGCCTGCAACCCAGGCATGTGCCCTAGACTGGGAATCAAACTGGCGACCCTTTGTCTCGCAGCCCACGCTCAATCCACTGAGCTACGCCAGCCAGGGCCTGTGTTGGTTGTTTTTTAATGCCAAAGGAAGTTTCCTGAAACCCAGTACTTCGTGTACAATTATTTCCTGCTTCCCCCTTTTCTTTAATAATTTCCAATTATTTCTACTGTTTTCAATGATCTTTCCTCTCCTGCAACACAAGAAAAATGGTATTGGTTGTACGCTATTGAGTTATCACTTTATAATTTCCCATCCAGCATTTCATGCTCTGTCTCTTAATAGCCTAATCTCTTAGGTAACAATACCCTGCATATTGTCTTTATAGCTCTAAAAAGTAGGAAAATAACTTCATTTGAATTTCTCATGATAAAGGTTCCCATAAGACATTAGAAAATATCCCTTCAAATGCATGTTGATAGTAAAAATCCTTTAAACTTGAATTTGTGTTCAAAGATTTAATGCCCAGAAATTCATAACATTAAAGCAGTTTTCTTACTATTAAGATGGTTATCAAAAGTTAGTGTGCCCTTGCCAGTGTTGCTCAGTTGGTTGGAGCATCATCATGTACACCGAAGGGTCACAGGTTTGATTCCCAGTCAGGGCACATACCTGGGCTGGGGATTGGTTCCCAGTAGAGGCACGTATGAGAAGGCAGCCAATTGACAGATCTCTTCCTCTCTCTCTCCCCTCTCATCTTTCTCTCTCTTTAAAAGCAATGAAAAAATGTCCTCGGGTAAGGATTTTTAAAAAGTTAATTCAAGGGATAATTTAATGTAACCTTTTATCTTTACTAGAGCCATAGTGATGTTTCACTGTAATACCTTCCCCCCACCCCCATGAAATTATCTCTATCACACAAATCAGCAACACTAGCTTGATTATAAATTGCTGCTTCTGGAAGACATTTTAAAGCCAGAGATACTTGGCTTCATGCAGGTAACAAAATGCTGCTGGCTTAGGAAAAAAGGAGGCTTAATGAGAGAAGGGAAACCGCCAGCCCTGTGGGAAATCAGGCATTCCATGGAAGGAGCAGGTGCTCACTGCGGCGAGCCTTCTCCCTCCTGGAGTCAAACACTGTCGGCAGGACGAATTGGGTGGTGTCATCCAGCGCCTTACGTGCACAAAAATTTCTTCATGGCTCTAAATAGGTTTGTTTCTTTTTTTCTGAACAAGCAAATATCAAATAAATGTGGACAAACAGATTAAGAGTATCATGACTTTTTAAAATTGTCTTTGCTCTTTTCTAGTTTCTTGGGAGAGCTTCTTTTGCCACAAAGTAGGTGACACACTTAAATAAACAAATAAGAAATTACTATTCTTATTGTATTGAAATTTTTGCTAGTATATCATTTGTAGAAATTATTTTTTGAATTATGATATAGGCTTTATTTTTAAAATCTTTTTATTGTATTTTTTCCTGTTACCATTTAGTCCCCTTATACCATGCTCCCCTCAACAATCTTCACACTGTTGTCCATGTCCATGAGTTCTTTTTCCTTTCTGCACAATCCCGCCACCCCCTAACATCCCCCCCACCCCCTTAACTGTCATCCTGCTATCTAACTAGGAATCCATCTCTATTTTGCTTGTTAGTTCACTTTGTTCATTAGATTCAACATGTGAGTGAAATCATATGGCATTTGTCTTTCTCTAACTGGCTTATTTCACTTAGCATAATGTTCTCCAGGTCCATCCCTACTGTCAAAAAGGGTGTTTTCTTTTTTGACAGCCAAGTAATACTCCATTGTGTAAGTGTCCCATAGTTGTTTTATCCACTCATCTACTGGGGAACACTTGGGCTGCTTCCATATCTTGGTGATTGTAAATAATACTGCAATGAACATAGGGATACTTGTGTTCTTTTGAATGAGTATTTTGGGTTCCTTTGGATACATTCCCAGAAGTGGGATTGCTGGATCAAAAGGCATATCCACTTTTAATTTTTGAAGTACCTCCATACTGCTTTCCCCAGTGGCTGCACCTGTCTGCGTTCCCACCAGCAGTGCACAAGGGTTCTCTTTTCTTCATGTCCTCACCAGCATTTGTTGATTTCCTGATGATAGCCATTCTGACAGGTAAGAGGTGATACCTCATTGTGGTTTGAATTTGCATTTCTCTGATGATTAGTGACATTTAGCATCTTTTTCTTTTTAAAAAAAGATTTTATTTGGTCATTTATTAGAGAGAGGGCAAGGGAGGGAGAAAGAGGGAGAGACACATCAATGTATGGTTGCCTCTCATACACCCCCAACTGGGGATCTGGCCCACAACCCACACATGTGTCCTGACTGGGAATTGAACCAGCAACCCTCTGTTGTCCTCTTTGGAGAAGTGTTGATTCAGGTCCTTTGCCCATTTTTTGACTGGGTTGTTTGTTTTTTTGGTGTTTTGTAAGTTTTTTATAAATTTTGGATATTATCTGCTTATCAGATATACTTTAGAAAAAAGTTTTCTCCATCCTCCTCTCTATTTACACTAACTAGCTTTCTTAATTCTTCATGAAACATGAAGCTTATATCCCTACATAAAAGGTATTTTCTCCTCTCTGCATTCATTTATTCATTCCATAATTACTAGGTATCTACTCCATCTCAGACGCTGCCCTAGGTACATGTCTGCCCTGCCTTGTATGAGGGGTGAAGGGGTATTGAATCACAAAAACATCTGTTTCAAAAGGGCAGGAAGCACCTTTCAGAGCACTAGGGAAATTGAAACAAAGACACTGTTTTCCCAGGCTTGAGGGCAGAGATGCAATTTAAGCCTTGACTGAGTCACTTTAATTCTCCATGCTCCACTTCGCTCTCCCTGTGAGTCCATGCACTTGTAGCTATTATTTCACATAGATCATGGGAAAACAGCATTTGGGAATAATCCAAGCAGTCCTCACTGGTGTCACTCACGGTGTTCTTGGCATGTAACGTCAGTGTGGGCCGGGGGCAGGGCAGGATCTGCAGTCAGATATATTAACCTGCCAACTCTTTCCTGTGGGCCTCAGAAGGCTTTTGTGCTTGGTGAGTCATTAGGGCTTAGTATTGTACATAGTCCTTAACTTTTTATATTCAAGAAATATAACACTATTAGTTGATGCTAAGTTAACAACCTACCACTCTAACCCAACACTAGGACAGATTTGTAGACCAGAATCTATGTGCCAATTTCTGGGGAAGTTCTGCCTGGGACACGGTGCAGGATGTGCTAGGAGCCCTTCGGCCTGGAGGTGGGGGGTGGGGTGGACTGAAGCTTTTTCTGGGCGTTTTCTAAGTTGTCCTTATTAGCCTAGTTTATTTTCCTTTACCTGTGTAGGTTTTATTTTTTGTTTTGTTCTTTCTTTCTTTCTTTCTTTCTTTCTTTCTTTCTTTCTTTCTTTCTTTCTTTCTTTCTTTCATCTATCTATCTATCTTGCCAGGATTGTCATCTAGAATAAGAGAGCCTCTTACTTAGGCAATGCTGAATATGCATTGGATAATGGTCTAGTACTTTGTATTCCAGATAAAACCCCAACACCATCAGTTTCCTTTCTCCCAAGCTACTAGAATATGCAATATTGGGCAGGATATAGAAGCTCAAAACTAGGCACTGCTTCGTGGGATAGTCGGAGAAGAGTCATGCATGGCCTGATTTGTTCTGACTCAAGGATTAGCCTCACTGGACCTCCAACACAGCACCAAGAGAAAAGAGGAAAGAGAAAAGAGAGAACAAGACATGAGCTAGGCAAAATCATTTTAGTTTCAGGACTGGCCCTAGGAGCCAGGTGGGCTCCAACCTCCACTGAATTTGTTGGAATTAGGACTGAGGTTGGAAGTGAACTAGACCTGGGGCCAGGGGTTTGTGGGGCCAGGAGTTGTATTGGAAAGAGTTCATTCTTAGGGGAAGATGAGGGGCCCAAGAGTGTGACTGAGAGGCTGCCCCCCTGACTCCTGGCCGCTCCCTCCTCACAGCCTTGCAGCAAGCCCAGAGTCCCCACTGGCAGTGATAACCTGATGGAGATCTGGTGCTGCACTGGTCCTTCTGGAACCTGGCACCAAGACCGCCTGGCAGCCACATGCTCTGGCCTCATACTTCAGCATCCGTAACAAAGCCCCTCTTCCTTATATGCAAGTCATCTTCCAAAGGCTTTTTGGTAACTGGGCTCCTGTGTTGGTCCTCTGCTCCTTGTCAATATGTCATTGA
>PVKU01002861.1:0-205498 GCA_004027475.1 Anoura caudifer
TGGTCTGGCCCCCAGGTTACCTTCGCTGCCTCATCTTCCATGGCACTTACTCTCCTCCGGAAAGCTCTGTCAGGTCCCAAACCTCCCAAGCTCTTCCCCAGCCCAGAGTCTCTCGTGGCTGTCTTTCCTTTCATTTGGAATGTGGTCTGCCCGACTCTTCACATGGAAATTCTCTCGTTCTTCAGGATCCAGCTTTTACAGCGTTTTAGCAAGTGTCCCCTGACCTCTGTTGAATCAGCTTTCTCCCTTGTGCTATCTTGGAGCACTTCCACATTTTCTTGACAATCCAGGATTATTTCATTTATCTGTGTTTTGTCGGCCACCGCTACCAGAAGGGATGCTCCCTAAGACAAAGAATATTGTCTGTCTTTCTCATCATTGAATTCCAGCAGCTAGTGCATGTAATCAACCTACAGATTATTCTCTGCTCAAGGCTGAAGAACCCCTATCCAAATTAAGGAGGAGGTAACTATTTTTAGGCTAAAGAGTGACATATTTGGGAAGCTTCACTGTGATTGCTAATATTTCATATCCAGAAAAAAATCTTTACTGAGTAGATACAAGAAAGAAGAAGAAAATCAAACACGCAGAAGTAGAAATTCAATCATGAGCTGAACGCACCGAGCAGGTCCCAACACAGGTCAGAAGCTGCTCATAGCTCTCAGAGCGAAGTGTGTTATGATGAGTGGGGAACACGCGTTAGACGACCTCTGTGAGCCTGGCCAAGTCGATACGTGAATGGAAGTCCAAGCTGTACAACAGTCCAATCACGCAGACCTTGTTCTCATAGATGGTAAATGTATCAGTTATATTTCAGATTTCACATTGGCTATTTATCCCAAGCAATGTAGTCTTCAAAATCCCCAGAAATGTTAGCTCCATGTTGCAAATCCTAAGGAGAGGGTGACAACAGGCCCATTTATATTATACTACGTAAATGGTGATAACCTTTTGCTAATATTTAGATGGCCCAGAATGAGTTAAATTTTAATCTAACACAATTTTTTAAGTCTCTGTTTGAAATTCTCCAGAGCAAACATATGTTAAGACCTTCTTTCAAGTATTTTAATATGTTATGAGAAATTACGCTGCATTATCACTCCTCCCGGACTTTGAACCTGCTGTTCCTTTCCTAGTACTCTTGCTGTCTTTTTGCCTAAGGCCTTTTCATTCTTTCAGAGAAATCAAAGGTGTCTTATTCTCCAGGAAGCTGTCCCCTTACACTCCCCTTACACTCCCAAGTTAAGTGTCCCTGGGAACCCATGTATAGTATACTTTAATATGGCTTTTCATCAATTTTAAGACACACATATTAAATATTTATTATCTCTGAAATCAGAATGTGTCTTACCAATGACATCTTCAATTGATTGGTTTCAGCTATTGCAAAGGGAGCTCAGTGGGGGCTGCAATTATGTTCTGTCCCTAAGTATTATCAGCTCTGTCACAGGGCCTCAGTGACCCGCTGTGAGTTAATGAAGGGATGGATGGAGGGAAATGACTACAAACTCCATGATGGACAATTTCACAAAGTGAAGACAAAGAGAGATCACATCTATTTGGGAAAGATTAGGGGAAGCTGTGGAAAAGGTGACCTTTGAACAGAACCTCAAAAACAGAGCAAGATATTCTCCACCTATGATTCCAAGAACATCATCCAAGGCAGAAGGAAGTCAATAAGACAAGAATGTGGAAAAGATGAGGAAGACTTTTTTTTAAAAAAATCACTTAGCTAATTTGAATGGAATGTAGGAATCATTGTACACTGCTTAAAGATGAATTTAAGTTGTGAGAAATGCATCCTCATGCAATGCCGTCCTTGTGCGAACAGAACAGAGTGCATGCACACCGGTGCAGCCTACTACTGCGGCTACATGTGCTATACTTTTATAGGACTGCAGCACCTCCCTAAATAGCTGAGCAATGGTACTGTGAGCCCTGACAGCTGGCTTTTCTTTTTACAGTGCAGGTGACTGACTTCAGGGTAGATGGCCAAGGCATCCACTCCAAAGACAACCATCTCAAATAAACACACTGCCTGCCACTAGATAAGCAGCCAGGCCACCTCTCCCACTGAGTCTTCTTGGTTTCAGAGATCTTGGTTGACTTCAGTAACTGCCCATTTGGGCTACTTGTTTTTTTCTCTTCCCTGTTAAATGCCCATTCTTAGGTTTTAAGTTCACCAATAAAGAGTGAGCCCCAGAAACCCAAGGCCTTGACCCCTGCAGCAGCAGAATGCAGAGCTGTGCCTGTGCTCCTTCTCCCTTACCCTGACCTCACTGTACGGCCCCTGGCATGCCTTGGAGCTCCCAGGCCTGTGAGTAAGAAACTCTTTTTCACTTGAAAATTTTCTAATGGTTATGGCTGAAAAGTATCCTGCAATCTTAAAAAACCCACAAGGAACAGTCCCATTGTAATACTGGGTTAGAAAAGAGACAGGTCTGTGGGTAGCTCACCAGGTCCCAGGTGAATGCCCCCAGGCATTCCTAGCTGATAACACTGCTATCAATAGGTGGTAATTAGTGCATTGTGCTACCATCTTATCACACAGCTACAAGGTCATGAGCCAGAGGCCTAGGAACTTTTCAGCTCCAATCTAGTTTTGTCAGGACTCCTGCAGGTCAGGCACCCAAAATCATGTTTGTCCTGCCCAGCATTGCTCAAGCCAATAGAACAAAACTGTTCAGGAAAGCATATCCAAAACCTTATTCTTTGGCCAAGGAATGGAGAAGACAAGCTTGTGCTTTGCAGGTCCCTTCCTCTGATTCTGGGGACTTAGGATCATTTTCAAGGGTCTCACAGGGAGTTGGGCAGGCTCAGGATGGAGATTTCTGAGAAAAAGATGGAGAGTTCTCAGATTTATAAGGGAAGCATGCATAGTTCCTAAACATGCTTGGGACATGCCTAGCCATACATCGCAAGTCTCATTTCAAAGTTAAATCTCTACCCCTCAGCATTATTTTTAGTATACTAATGAGAAAAGAGTTTATCAAAATGTCCCTTGGGAAGGGGAACCTTTCATTCACCATCTTGGATCTTTCCAGCACAAATCAGTTTCTTGATTGTGGTCCCTGGGTTCCTCATCCAGTTCCTGGCAGCAGGCTTAGCTGCCCTCCTGGAATTTCTGTCTTCTCTTGCCCAGTTCAACCTGCATGTGTCAGAGGGTATTTGAGGAGAATACAAGAAAGTTCATGTAGCTTAAAGATTAATACTGTGATAGCAGGATCTCATGACCACCCAGTTCATACCCACAATTCATTCTTGACCCAAAAGCCCTCAGGCTGCACCTGACCATAAACAGGTGAAGAGGCACAGTAAGGAATAGGACCTTAGACAGAGGTGGGGGAAGGGATGAATACCCTGCCAAGGTGTCCATGTTTTATTCCAGAGCAGTTGTGAAGTACTGAAGGGCTTTAAAGGGGTGAGTGACATGGCCAAAGTTGTGCTTAAAAATGTATCTGGAGGTGATTATTGAATAAATCATTTGGAGGAGAGAATGCAGATAAGGCAACTGGTTACTAGGTTGGTATTAATCATTTAACAAACATTTACTCAACACCAGTTGAATACCTGGCACACAGACCACAACAATAGATAAGACTTAACCTTTGCATTAAAAAAATCTTATATTGTATAAAGGTACACAATCAAGTAAGCATAAATTATAAAGTGAAATGTCCTATGTGTGCACAGGTTTCTGTGAGTCCTGACTGCATTCTGGGGTTAGGGCACAGACAACAGGGACCTGGATCAGTGAAGGAGGCTCCTGGGAGGAGGTAGCTTCTTAGCTGGGCCCTGAAGGTGAAGAAATGGTGACAGGCACCAGGGAGATACAAGTGCAAAATCCCAGAAGTGACATAACATTCTCGCTCTGAATTGCAAATCATTTAGAATAGTAGAACAATAGGTTATGGAGGATGGTGGGAAAAGATGGAGAAGTAGGGAAAGGACTATGGTTGGAAAGGAAAGTAGGAGGCAAGGGCAATATTTTGGAGAGAGGAATAAGGGCCTCATGGAGCAACAGAGATGAAAGAAGGGGGAGGAGGACAAGGAGAAGGAGAAGAGAGAAGAAAAGGAGAAGGAGGAGAAGAAGAGGAGTCCCTTATGAAGTAGAATTCTTTTAACTAAATATAGACTCATTCACCTGACACAATGTACTGAATCCCTCCTGTGTGCCAGAGACCTGCCGAGATGGCTACAACTATAGCATCACTACTTTATCAAAGAACTTTTAGTCTAATTCGAGGTTGTTTTGGCCTTGACTCTGATATTAAGTGTGTTCTGCCAGCTGGGTTAAGTGGACCCTTCTCTGGAAGTCATGAAACAGGAAAGATACTGAAGGGTCATCTTCATCTGTATAGTTTTGTATTTGGGTGACCAGAAAATGCCAGTGTTGTAAACTAGGTTATGTCTGTTTATGCTCTCTCTCAATTGTATTCCATGGCCCAGCAAGGATGAAGGGAATCTTGCAGATCTTGACCTTTAAACCAAAGAACCAATGTATCTACCATACTCACAAGAAATATCTAAGTCAGAGAATAAGAAATGCACAATTCCTGAGACAGCAAATGAAGAAGTAGAGGTAGGGATTGTGAGGATGGTAAGACATGAATTAACTTCCTACTAATTGTGTGAACAATTTATTTAATCTCTCTCTGTCTTCAGTTTCCCATCTGTATAATGAGGAGAGGATAGTTACTAGTTTACAGGTTTGTTGCAAGGATTAAATAAATTAGGAGTTGTAAAACATCAATACATGTGCATGACGTATCATAGGCACTCTTCTGGAAGGTGACACTGTCAGTCCTCGGAAGGGCACCAGGCAGGACAATAAAACAAAACTTTCTAAGCTTTCCTGATTTGTGGCATATAACCCAAGGATGTAATAAGCACAAAATAGCACTCTATAACTGGGCATTCAACTGCGTAGTGAAATACCTGTTAAGTATAATAAGGCCTTCCCAAATGAAGCATATCTTATTTGGAGATTAAACCACCTAACCAAACATGGATTATGAATCAGCTTTATTTGAGGAAGTAGTAATATTTTTATGACAGTATCTGATTACCAAATAATCCTTTTTGATTGGAACCCACTGGTAATGAGGCCACAGTCAAGACCACACCTTCTGTTTCGATCCTTCACTATGTTCCAATGTCATGGAAGCTAGCTCATCATGAGGGGCTCTTAGGACAAAGGCAGCTAGACAAGGATGGCTAGATGGATCAAGACTACAAGAGACAATTTGGAGTGGCTGCCCACTTGGACCACCTGATGTCTTTCACTGGACAGCTCTTCATGCTGACTGCTAGATAAGGGAAGCATGTTGAGAAATAAAGAGAATTCAGGCAAAGAGTTGTATTGCCTGGTGCAACTAGAATGAGCTCTAAGTGGTAACAAGTTTTTACCTTTTTCTAAAAGACTGCACTCCTAGCACTGAAAATTTAGTGATTAGTACATGATGTGCTCGGTAAATATTTTGTTGAATGAATAGAAGATGAGTCTTGTTAGGAAGGGATTTCACTCTCTGGTGTCACAGAGGGAGCGCATGCTGCCAACAGGCTGCCCAGGGGGAACTAGGAGCAGGCGCACAGCCAGCCAGAGAGACTTCAGATGTTCTAGGGTCAGGTGGCAAGTTGTTCAGTCCTGAGAAGTCAAATATGGATAGAAGGATTGCGCAGGTGCCAATTCCAACACCAGGTTCTGAGGCCCAGCAGCTTAAGATTGGCTTCGGTAAGCAATGGCGGCAAATTCAGCACTTGTGCCTGAGACTCTGCCGTCTCTGCCTGCTGGTCAGCAATAGTAATCACAGGCACATGAGGCCAGGAGCCTTGGTCCTGACGGGAGCATCAGGTGAAGATGGTATGATGGGCTCATACACAGAAAAAGAAACTGGATCTCAGAGTCTTGGAGGTGAAGCATTCACGACTCTCTCTCCTTCAGAGGGTTTGTGCTGATCTTTGCTGATGCTGTGATGCCTGTGCTGGCAGAGAGGAAGATAATAAAGGCGGAGCTGAGTTGAGTATGTGCTTGCATGCGTGTGAGTGTTTTGACCCCTCTGATGACACTTGGGAAGATGAGCATATGACACTGACAGAAATAGGAAGGAGATTAGATTTCCTAAGCACTGACCGGGAGTCAGGCCCTCTGCCAAGACGTTTATGCATGTTATCTAATCAATTTCCCATAGAAACACTATTGTAAGTATCAATAGCCCAATTTTACAAATGAGAAATCTGAGCTTCTGAGAGCTTCCGTAGTTGCCTGAAGTCACATTACTGATTAGTGGCAGAAACAGAATTGAAATTCAGGAAGCTGAAGTGCAGGGAATTTGCGTCACTTGACTAAGCATTCAGCTGAAGTAAATATTTCATCTCTCCTGGGTACCGGGGACGCTGGGCCGAACATGCTTGTAGCCTTCAGCACAGAACAGCTCTCACCGACAGAAGCCGCTGCAGTTGCGTGGCTGGTGGCCTGGGTCAGACGGTAACTGCTCCACTCGGACAGGATTAGGATTCGTGCTTCAAATGGACAAACTCGTGGTTGACTATGTTCCCAGATCATTGCTTTGGTTTCTTGATAAAGCAATTTGACTTCAAGGTCTCTCCTCCCAGGGAATGCCTTCCTAGCTCCCCCCTCCCCCAACCTTCACTGGTCAGCTGGCGATCGATCACCCTTGCACCCTAAAGCCAGCTCACCAACTGAACGTGTAGAAACCATTTCCATGGCCAGAGAACTTTCCCTCACACTGTAGCTCACAGCCCCCTAGACCTTCCCCATTACAACAACAAAAAAATACTTGATCATGTCTAAAATATTCTGGTGTGTTAATCATTTTTATTCTCCAAGTAATACATGTGGCTCAAAAAATGAAATTAATAATCACCCAGAGACAACCAGTGTCCACAGGGTGTTGTTCTTCCAGACATCTCCCCTGCCTCACAGGCCCTGCAGCACATTGTCCTGGGCTCATCAAGGTTGCTGCTCTCGTCTCCGCCCAGCGGTTGGCCTGGGGTTTAGAACATCTCGAGTAAGACTCCGTGGGATAGCCCATCTGTGTGCTCTGCTTCCTTAGTCACTCTGGCCCAGGCCTGGCGGCGCAGGGGAAAGGAGGGTACTCACTCAGTTACTTTCCTGACTGTCACGTTCTCCTCCTCTTAAGTCCTTGCTCCAAAAAGCCACTAGCTAACACTCCTTCCCAGATGTTTCACACCCAAAGCTTGAACGATTTCCCCAAAATAACCCACTTTAGTACCTGTACTGTGATGCAGACCCTGGCCAGCAGGATCCATGTGTTGTGGCTGCGAGAGATGAATTCACACAGACTACAGAAGTCCTGTGGAGAAAAAGGGACGGCATTGCAGCTCCCGAAGTGAGAGAGAGGGCCCCAGCCCCTGCTTAGACAGGCTTTTATTGCTTTTCTAGGTACATTACATGGAGGATGGTCCTCATGAACTATGCACAGAATCACTATAGGTGATTACCTTTAACAGATAACAAAGGAAAGGATGTTGCTAATTACTTCAAAGAGAAGGATGTTGCAGATCAAAGTGGTTGAACTGGTTACACGCAATACTTGGGAGGTTTAGCACAGATTTGAGAAAGTTACTTCAGAGATAGGCAGTAAACATTTGCTGCTTCAATCCAAGGTGAGGAAGTTTTAGCAAAAGCAAGTCTCATAGCAGCCTAGACACAATGCAGCCCTGATTCTCCATGGGAGAGCCTATCTGTGGGCGTGCGTCCTGTGTGCCAGACTTCACTCCTCACTGGCCTTTCTGAGTGGGGGCTGGGCTACATTGCCCACACCACGCGGAACTATCCCCTTTAGTATTGCACAATGGACCAGTTTTTCATTTTATCACAAGGTGCTGCTCAATGACCAGAGTTCCTGTGGGATCCAGATGGGGTTCTTGAGTACCTGCTGCTTCCAGGATGTGCCCCATGTGGTGGAGTATACAGGAGTCCAAGGAGCTTCTCTGCCAAGGGTAGTTTAGTTCAGAAACATTTATTGAACAGCTACTGGATCCCAGGCAGAATGTTTGCTGCTGGTAGTGCAATAATGAATCAAAAAGTCTTTATGTTCCCATGAGAAAAGCAGATACATACATGCTTTAAAAAAAAAAAAGAGAGAGAGAGAGAGAGATTCTCAGGGTTATCGGTCATGTGAACACAGAACAAGGACACTTTGCCAGACCTGGCTGTTCAGGGGAAGCACCTGGGAAGAAATCAACACTGGCATTAAATTTTAGGGGGGTTAGCAATAACCAAGGGGGCACATAGATAGCTGGGGAGGTCACGCATTAGGGATAGAGAAGACGTCGAGAACGAAGGGTAGGAAGGAAATGCGTCCTTCTTGGTTCAGTGTTGGAGTCCTAGCACTTATAATGGCTGACACACAGCAGATGCTCAACAAATGTATGTATTTTTTGTTTTTTTTAAACAGTATTATTAACTATAGTCACTGTGATGTACATTATATCCCCATGACTGACTTATTTTATAACTGGAATAACTTCTTGTTGAGTGAAAGAATGGGAGGGAGAGGAGCTGCAGGAGCTGGAATGAAAGGTCAGAGTGGGCTGAGTTGGTGGGGACGGTTTGGGAGCACCTGGAAGTGCGCCCACACTGAGGGCGGGTCAGGAAGGCTGCAGAGGGCTTTGTGCGATCGAGAGAGCCGTGAGATTGGAACCCAGCCCATGTGGCATAGGGTAGGGGAAAAGTGGTACACTTTGAAGGCAATGAAAGCAAAAAAAAAAAAAATTATATTTCCGAAGTCTTTTATAATGAAGTAAAAAATCTGATGTCACAATAAGCTCATCACAGCTGATATTAAGTGACCATGTACTTGTCACAGACACTCTGCTAACTGCCTCCCGTGCATTGTCTCACTTGGCCTTCTCAAAAATTCTTTGAGGTAAGTGATAGTCTTGTTTCGAAGATGAGAATATCAAGTTTCGCAGAATTTGATCACTTGCCCAAGGTCATGCAGTACCTGATAGAACTGGTCAGTGATCCAGGCAGTCTCTCCAGGCAGTCTCTCCAGAATACGCACTCTTAGCCACCACTCTGTATGAAAGTGATTCTAGTATGATGGTCCCACGAGGGAAAGACGATAGACATATTTAGAGGCTGCAATTGACCAGTCCCATTCATTTGCCTTCCACTGACAGCATGAACAGTCTGGAGAGTCCACTCTGAGGGACTATTTTTTTCATCACAGATCCACAAGGTACAAAGGATTTGATAGTTCCAGAAAGGGGAGTATTACCTTTGGTAAAGCAACTACCATGTGCCAGAAATATTGTCACATTCAGGGTTCCTATTTCTGTGAGGAAGTGTCTGTACTTGCCAGTTTATTGCTTTGGTCAACTGAAGCTCAGAGATATACAGCAACTTGACAGACGTCCCCCCCCCTCGCCCTGCCCCTGCTAGCAACTGGCATTAGCAAGATTTGAGCCCATGTTACCGATGCCAGGATTCATGTTCACTGCACTACACTGAGCTGCCTCTTGGAGTCAGCTGGCTCTGTGAGTTTGAAACACAACTTTGCCATTTGTTTAACTTTGGATATTCTCCCATCTTCTTTTTTTTTTTTTTTTTTTTTCATTTGGAAATCAGAATAACAATACCGTCTGTTTCCAATTTTTTAATTACTTGAGACAGTATTTCTGAAAGGACTTTGCGAATCGTAAATAGCACCCTGAATGTATGGCATCTTATACAAATTCATTTCAGGATTCCACACCTCTGATTTTCCTAGATCAGAGGTCTGTGATTCCATTCAGGCTTGACCAGAGAGCTTAGGGCCTTCCAATCATACAGTTACCTCTTCTGTGTGATCCCTGCCTCCCGTTGGTCCTGGGCACAGCTCAGAGCTTCAGGACAGAAAGCATTTCCTACCACACAACACTTGCAGCATCTTCAGTTAACAGATGTAGGGCAGCACTGAGCTAGAGTAAGTTCCTTCATAATGATTCAAACCCCTAGTTCTTTAAAAAGAATCTCAAGATCCATTAAATATTCATGAAAGCATCCTTCTTGGCAGCTCCTCCATTGTAGGTAATTACAGAGGATTTAAAATATAGGACTGTTACTTGGAAGTACACATAGCTCTGTCAGCTGCAAGCAGACAGCTGATTTGTAATTTAATTAACATCCTGGCTTGTCCTGTTTTTCATGGCAAAATTCAGGAAAGTATTTCCTTTCATTTGCGTGTTTCTTTTCTTGTTTAAAAAATTCAAATAGAACACCTGGGAGAGCTTTTTCTGTTACATCCTGATCCAGTCCTCAAAAAATTCTCTTTTCAAGTGTCCTTTGGGCCAGCTGTATAGCTGATTGCGGGTCAGTTTTCCTGAAAGCTAACGCCACTTGGGGAGATCTGTGTAGCATCAGCAATCAGTGAGTTTTGACCCACTTTTATTAACTCTTCAAGTAATCATGGGTTTTAAGGAGAGATTTGGATAGAGGACTTTTTTTTCAGTGAACACTGATTGAGAATTGCAATGTTTCAGGCACCAGAGGGCAGCAGTGAGCCATGCAGCGAGGGTGCCTGATCCTGTGGAGGGTTCAGTCAAATAGAAGAGGCAAACATTAAATGAATGATCACAGAAACAAATGTAAAATTAAAATGTGATGAGTTTTATGAGAAGTAAGTACAGGGTAGCTTAAAATCCTGCGGAGCCAGGAGTGGTATGGTAGGGGGAGGAGAACCAGGAGGTCTCCGTGAGGAAGAAGGTGAAAATAATGTGTGGTCTGTCTTGTCCTCCATCCTCCCATCTCCCTGCTATCCCCTGCTCCTGCAGACATGCAACATACATGTAACTATCCTAGAATAACGAATCAGGGTGGTGGCCAGAGAGGATGGAAGGGAAAAGAGAACCCTGCTCTGGACAAAATATCATTCAGAGAGTTTCTTTCAAATCGAAGAGATGAATATAAATACTGGTCTGATCACTGCATTAACCATTCTTTACCTTCTATTTCTTTCTCTCTTTCACCTACATTTTCCTTCCAGGGAGAGAGGCAGGGACTTGCAGAGAGGCTGCAGTAGCGTGGTGAGCGGGATGGGTCGCTGGTCACAGGTGGGCTAAGACACCGTGGGAAAAGGAAGGAGCTGGAAAACAGAGCTGGCTGGTTACACACTGCACAAGCCTCCAGTAAATAACACCCCTGCAAAGAAATATCAAAGGGTTTAATATTTTCTTCAAAATCAGACGGCAGCGGGCAGAGCCTGGATGAGATTACCCTACTGTGGAAGTGAGCCCTAGAGTCTTAAGAGAAAGGTTAAAACCTTCGTTTCCATGTACTTCATTTTTCTGAAGCTACTTCCTTCACTCTTTCGGTTTTCTGTTTGCTGAGCTGCAGTCACTTCTTCCTTAGGCATTATAACTCTTTGCAAGTCTATTATTTATTTAATTTCCTTACTGACTTTGTGCTGCTCCTAAAATATGTGTTTCTTTTAGGCCCAGGCACTTTTTTTAAATCGAAGAGGCTTCCTTCCAGTGGCAGCACACAGTCAGCTGCGTCTCTGGGTCACAGTGTGGTGGTGTCCCAGCAGACCACGGTGGGAGACCGAGGTGGACAGATGGCAGGGGTTCCTGCCCTCGGAGAACTCAGATTACACAGGGGAGAGACGATTGGGCACAGAGAAGGCTATTTGTCGATATCATTAATGGAAGCAGTGGAACTGAGAGGTTTTGAGCGTTTCCCAAATGTTTGGCTTGGTAGAAGAAACTGTAATCATTCCTTAATTTTGTGCCTGCTTCATAGTGTTGTTTTAAGCCTTAAATGGAATCCTTTCTATAAACTTGTAGGAAAGTGTTCATGGAAAGTGCTCACGAACTGTTAGATATTCTATTATTACTTACCTTTCAAATGCATACAAATGTGGGCTGGGTTGATTTGTTTCTCTCCTTGGAACAGTGCCAACTCCTGCTGCCAGGGGGAAGCAGAGCACTTTTTATGCAGAAACAGAGATAGACTCAAATTTGTATTATGTGGCCTTGAAAGATTCCTGGATCCTTCCTCAGTTACCACACACTGTGCCGGCAGTGCCAGCCCAGCACCTTCTCCCCAACTGTGCAGAGCCTCTGGGGACGGAGCAGGTGCCTGCAGGCTCCTGCTTTTGAATTCTGGGTGACTCAGGGTGGTTCGGACTCCCAAAGGCATCAGCAGAATGTAGTGAGCAGAATCTGGTCTGACTTCCTAGCCTTTGCCCATCCACATGAGGCCCTGTGGTAGAAGAGGAATGTGAGAATGCCCGCACACAGGCTCAGCTGGGAGGGCTGTTGGATCAGGCATGTCATATTACTGCTCAGATGATCTAAGTTTAGTTCATTTAAAGCCACATGTATTGGTCTTCCGCAATGCCTTAGTTATCAGTGGGGCCCTGGAGAGTCAGAGATGAAACTGCATTGCTGCTCCCGAGCACTCAGGGCCAGTAGGACAGACACGTCATTGCAGTATAGACCAAAATCTGGGCAGCACCCTCTGGGTGCCTAAAGGATGGACATCCTCTCCGCCTTAGCAGTCAGAGAATGCCTGCGAGAAACGACACCTGATCTGAGTATCAAGGACCTAAAACATTTCCCTGATGCATGAGTTGGGGAGTGGGTGGTTAGCTGCAGAAGGAGGAAGGGAATAAGATTCCAGAAGTCAGGGACAAAATGAGCTAAGTCACAGGGGAAAGAACAGAACATTAGTGTTCCCTGTTTTGAGCACTTTTTGTGCCTCACTCCCGTTAGAGCTGAGAGAGGAAATATAATCTGTTTATAAAAGTTCTTATGCTCTGGAGTTCCCTCCAACGGACCAAGCTGAGAAGAGGAAAAGAGGAAGGTGCAGATTCAAAACCGAGGTCTTCCTCAATTGGCCCTCCTTTAACAGCAAGGCAGCCCCCTGAAGGCGCCCGGAATGGCATCAGCACCTAGTAGTCAAGCCCTGGAGGGAGAGAGGACACAGAACTGCCAAGAACATTAGAAATGATTCTCAAAACAGGATGTGGCCTCTGTAGAGATGTTTACGCCCCATCGTTAGATGACTCTTCAAGATTTCTTAAGAACTGTATTTCCTGAAGACAGAGCTGGTCTTTTCAGGCCTTAGAGTCCTAACCAGTTTAGAAGAATCTTTAAGTGCTCTAGCCCCAGAGTCAGACTAACATGTGTTTGAATCCTAGTTCGCCACTCACCAGGTATATAAGCTGGGAAAATAAAATGCCTAACGAAGCCTCAGGTGAGGAGAATGTCATCTATCTATCAGAGGTGATGCTACATATAAAGCAGTGAGCATAGTTCCTGGCACATTAAGTCTAACTACCTTTACTGGTTTTGATGTTAGCGTTGGTGTTAGGATTAGTATTTCTTCGAATGTCGCATTAGTGTTAATATTGATATTAGTCTCATCATTACAAGTCAAAACATCATTTATGGCTCAACCAAAGTTGATCCAAGCAGAGATTCTGCTGTGTGATATCAGGGTGATTTCTTTGGAAGCTTGTGTTGGTGTTCTATATGGTACTTCTCACCAGTTCTTGTCTTCTCTTTCCTAGTCATCTCTCACTGGAAACTGGGGGAACAAAGCAGAAAAATATCTGGTTGGCCCCAGGGAGAGGTTGTTTAGGTCTCCTGGATAGTTCCCTGTTATCTAGAATAGATAGCAGGCTGCCTTTCAGGCTTGTCTGCTGTCACACTCCACCTCACTCCCCAGGCTGCATCTTACATCAGGCTGACGTGAAGCAGACCTAGAACTGGGACTAGAAGTGAGCATGATTTATGCAGGGCAGTTCCCAAGAGAGACCCTAAAGGGAGTGAGAAAAGCACCAAGAAGGTTTGCAAGAAGGTAGGTTCAGATGCTGTCTAGCTGCAGGTTGATCCTATCAGGTGGTTTGGAGTGTAATTTGCAGCTCAATGATTTATTTCACTTTGGGGTTTGGGAGTTGGGAGTTCCAGCATCACTCAGTAACCTCCAAGTGAGGAGGCTTCAGTTGCCAAAGAGCAGCCTTCCTGAGAAGTGTGCTGATGTGGGCATTGAATGTGTGGAAGGGATTTCTGTGGACTTAGTTGGAGAGGGGGGCGGTAATAGCATCTGCTACAATCCAGTTCAAGATCTCACTGTTTCTTCGAAACATCATCCCCTCTTAAAACTTACCTTCTCTGCACATGTTGTTGCCTTTGCTTAGATTATCTCTTCTTTTTTATTAGCATTCTAGATCCTGTTTCAAATGGTAAACCATTTCTGCTGCCACAAAACTCAGTTTGTACTTAGTCATTATCACTCTGTATCGTGATTTAGCTGGACATGTATATAACTCACTTAGTAACTTATTGTCTTCTTGAGGTCAGGAACTGGTTCTTATCCAGTTTACATTTTTAGCCTGAAAGGAATGGTGAGGCAAGAGCTATGTAATACTTAAGGATCTGATGTTCATCAGGTTGCCCTTTTTTGCTTGAACCTGAAATCAAACTGCTTGGCAATGAAACAAGTTGCATTTAGCAGCCAAAATACCTTTGTAGCTTAAACAGTGGATACCTATTTCATCTACTTGTTTGATTGTCATTTGTAACTTTATTCAGCAAATGCTTACTGAGCATATGTGCCGGATGGTTGGTTGAGAACTGCAGATATGAGGATGAACAAGACCTAAATGCGCTCAGGCCGCACAAAATGTCATAGTTTAATGTCAGACAAACATACAGCATGGTAACAGTTGTGACTGGGGAGTATAGGGAGTTACGGGAACACACAAAATCTCAGGCTTGCAGTTCACAAAAGCGTTCCAGAAAAGCAATGTAAGACCTGAGATTTAAAGGATCAATGAATGTTAAAATGAAATTTTTTTACTAATAAAATATTAATTGATTAGTTTTACAGTCTAATTGGAGTCCTATCGGTCTTTGCAATACATTTTAAATTTATAAAAATAATTATGTAAAATAAGTTCTTTGTGATACCACATAAGTTTAACTTATGTGTGTTATCTGTGTTCTGATAGTTATTTACCCAAGCAAGTCCGTGAGGTGCATGCTGCCATGGGTAGGATCTTCCCTTAAGTAGCTGAGTACTGCCACAGGAATCCTCGAGGAGCCATGGCGATCAGTTAAACTTTGCCCTTTAATCTTTGTGTTTCAGATTCCTATGAGTGACATGAATATGTTTCTACATATGTTAACTTTTAAAAAGCTTAAAAAATTCCTCAAAAAACTGAAAGTTGAATTACCATGTGATCCAGCAATTTCATTCTGGGTATCCATTCAAAAGAATTGTAAGCAGAGTTTCAGAAAGATATGCACACCCACTCAGAGCAGCACTGCTCAAACAGCCAAGCAGCAGAAGCAGCCAGACTGCCCATGTGCAGAGGAATGAATAAACAGAATGGGGCACATGTGTACAGTGGAATATTATTTAGCCTTAAAAAAGGACATTCTAACACATGCTACAAAATGGATGAAGCACAAGGACATCATGCTAAATGAAATAAGCTAGCAATAAAAAGACAAATGTTGTATATTTCCACTGATATAAGGCATCTAGAGTACTCAGAGTCACAGAAATAAAAAGTAGAATGGTGGCTGATAGGGGCTGGAGGAGAAGAAAATGAAGATTTTTTTTGTTTAATAGGTATAGAGTTTCGGTTTTGCAAGATGAAAATGTTCTGGAGATTGGTTAGAGACCGGTGTGAACATACTCAATATCACTAAACTTTACACCTAAAATTGGTTAAGGTGGTAAATTTTATGACATGTGTATTTTACCATAACTTTTTAAAAAGCTTTAAAAAATGGAAGTAATGATTTGTTTATATTTATTTAACAGTCCTGAGGTGTGATTGGTGACATAAAAGGGTTGAAAAGTACCCTGACCGCTGTGGCTCAGTTGATTGGGCATTATTCCAGGAAGTGAAAGGTCACCAGTTCGATTCGCAGCCTGGTCCCTGGTTGGGGCACGTGTGAGAGGCAACCAATATGTGTTTCTCTCCCTCCCCTCACTTCTCTCTAAAATTAAATAAAATCATAAAGAAAAAAAGAGTTCAAAAGTAATGGGGGCTCAGCCCATGTGGTGGTGTTGGGGGGTGGCTGTGGCTTGAGCTCTGCCCTGTGGGCAGTGGGAACCTCTAAAGCATTTGAAGAGAAGAACTTTGTCCATTTGTGGCTCAGAAAGTAGAGGATGGGTGGGAAAGAGGCAGCCTCGGTGGCCGTCTGGCCAGTGCAGGGGCTGTGGCTGCGGCCAGCTTGCAGCCGATGAGAATTGGAATGTGGGCAGGTCAGTGGGCAGGTTACTGGTGGTGGTGGTGGAGGATGAAGATGGAGTAGATTCAAGAATTATTTAAGAGATAAATTAGACAGACTCTGTGGTCTATTGAATTGACAGATGGTGGGGGGTGGGGAGAAGAGAGGATGGAGTCAGAGTGACTCCTACTTTTCTGGCTCTGGTGCCTGCAGAAGTGCAGTGCAGCCTGCGAGAGAACTGAAGAGCAGGAGGAGGCGTGGAGGGCACCTGGGCTGAGAGCCCAGGCACTGCACTGGGCATAGGTGCGACATTATTCCATTCCCAATGAAGACATAACTGATCAAGAATGAATGTTAAATGAGGTCCACGTTTCTGAGGCAGATTGCCTTTCCAAGCTATTCACAGGGTTAAGAAAACAAACATATGGTATTTTGCAGTTCACAGAAGTGCTGTAACCTCATTTTGTGCTGTGCTCTCTCTCAGTGAATTGTTTTCTACCAAGCTGCTAGTTCAGTTATCAGACATGGGCTTCGTCTCCTCACGGGAGTTGGGACAGTTTGATGATGGTAGAGAGAGGGTTCAGATTTAAATGATCTGAACGGGGTCCCAGCTCTGATGCCCATTAGTTAGGGGACCCTGGACAAATCTCTGAGCCTCTCTGAGTGTTAGTTTTCTCATGAGGAAAGTGGGGCCTCGTAGGTAAGAAGAATTGCAGTTGAAGAAATAGATGAGAGTCCTTCGCAAACAGCAGCCAAGAGATTATTAGCAGTATTTTTGTTGTGGTTGCTTTGAAACTAATATTAAGCCTGGGACATGGCGGAAAGCCTCTCCGGAAAATACAAGTAATGCTAATCAACTTCTAAGTAAGAGTGGACAACAGGTTGCACCACCAGCTCTTCCTGCTGTCACATTACGAGTCAGACTGAGAGCCAGTATCCAAAACAATCATATTTTCACCTTAGAAATGAAAAAAAAAAAAGTCGGCAGGATTTTGTAAGAAGACGTGTTGTTAGCAAGCTGACATGATAAAAATAGCTGTTGGCGATAGCAATGGTGGGGGACTGGCGCAAGGTTAAACTTCACAGTTAAGCTTGAGGCGGTGTTATGACAACGTTTAGACTCCTGCCCATAATACCCTGCATCATTCACAGGGAACAAAAGCAAAGCAAGGCACGCTAACATTTTACTAGCTGGGTTGTGAGTAGTACACAAAATTCTCAGGAGAAATGATTCCGGTACTTACCACGGCCAACACCGCCTTTCGGAACAAGCTGACCGCCAGTTTGCCCCCAAACGGGTAGAGCCATATCAACTGTAAAGACTATTCTCACTTAGCTAAGTGGGCCCATTAAGTCGTTAACTGATTTGGAGTAAATAGCTCTTAACAAGCACAGGCCACTTCCTACAAGCCACTTATGTTAGCGCATGCCACTTGGCACTCTTCTGTAACTCATAAATAAAGACAAGCTTTGTCAGGCGAAAACAATCCATCAGTGTTGGTTGACATTGGTGGTGGGTCCAGTTTTGCTTGCACCTGACCTGGTTTGTGGTGACCACAGAGAGAGCTCTCAGGAAAGCCAGTTTGGTGATTGTCAACCCCAGGCCCACCCTGGGTCCTGTAAATGAAGCTAGAAGGTGAAGTTCAAAGCTGTGCCCTTTGCAAACACTAATGCTGTTTTTCTTTCTTGCCTTTTCTCCTAGAAGTATCGCTATCAAGATGAGGACGCTCCACATGATCATTCCTTACCTCGACTAACCCACGAAGTGAGAGGCCCTGAACTCGTGCACGTATCAGAAAAGAACCTGTCTCAAATAGAGAATGTCCACGGATACGTCCTGCAGTCTCACATCTCTCCTCTGAAGGTCAGTCTCGTTGCTCCTGGGGCTGATGGCACAGTCGGTCTGCCTTGCTAAGGGCGATGTTTGCTGGCCTGACTAAACGAGGTTCTTTTAAAAACACTGCAGTGGACTGAGATTGCCAAAGGGTTGTCCTGTGGTTTAGAGGCTAGCCTGGAATTCCAACATGGGGGCAGTTATTCTTGCAATTGTTTGACTGTCTGGAAAATCCGTTTAGGTGCTGAGGATGGGTTAAGGATAGACAAGGGTGAATAATTGAAAGGAGAATTAAGGTAACCTCAGATTTTAAAAGCCCAGGAGTACATCAAAGTTTTGTTCAAATGCTCTCTTTCCATCTCTTTTCCGGGTTCCTGATAAAACAGTGGAAGTAAATGTAACATGATAACACCCAGGGATTTCCGTATGTGTAGACTGAAATGGAAAATGTGTGAGCGGCCTCAGAAACACCTCTATCTTATGCTATATTTCTTTCTATTTGATGTTACACTTTTCCAGCTTTCTACCTTTTTAATTTAACTTTAAGCAATTTCTTGATAAACAGTATTTTGACAAGGAGGGACAAATAAACGGAGTAAGAATTTCCTGTGCTCCTTTTCTTTGCTGGCGTTGTGGGGTATTGTGCCTTGAGTAAAAGCTTATGTGTTAGAGTTAAAGAAAAATGGAACTAGAGTCAATGATGTGTAGTAGAAGAGAACTGAAATGGAAAATAAAGCAACAACAAAACTACCTAATAACCTATGATGTAGGTAAAGAACATTTTATTTTCTTAGCAGCACTTCCACATGGCTATTTTGCAATTAAAAATATAACCATAAAGTGGCCTTGATGTTGTCTGGGATTTTATTATACTTTCCAAAATATCAAAGAAAGGCTGAATTATGTTTAATATACTTCCAAAATTTGGTACATTTAAAATACCCTGGAATCCTAAAAATGTATTATCGAAAGAACTAGCTCTAGTTGCCACAAGTTAATTAAAATATTAGGCTAATTGTAAAATTCCATTAAATATTTTATACTACACAAAATATATAAATATTCTGCTTCTGGAATTCATTGGTCGATTCTTCCCAGAGTCTCTTTGGAAATCATTGAATGACTGGTGGAAAAGGATACATTTAACCCAGAGAAAATAAGATGAAGGGGATTTCTCACTTCCTTCTTAAACCTCAAGGGCTGTCATAAGGAAGACACAACACTGATGTCACGCAGAGGGCAGAAGCTGTGCCGCTGTGCGTATCTGTGACTGCGGTAAGACCACAGTTCCAACGGTGAGAGCACCCCGCCCCCCGAAATGCTGGAGTTCCCTGTCCCCAGAAATCTTTCAGGCCTAGATGACAACCAGGCAGTGTTTTGAGGAAGGACTCCTTCTTCAGCAGGAGGGGACATAAACTTGTCCCTAAGGTTCAGCCTAACTTTCCATTTTTGCAAACAATTGCTTGTTCCTATTTTGTGTGCTGACCATTATAAATTGATAAAGGGCAGAGATGGGAGGCTGGATGGCATTGATGGTAAAATTTTAGTTTATTTCATTTTTCTAACTTGTTGAAAGAGTCACTCTAAGGCCCTCCATGGAGCCTCCCTTCCTTTTCTCCTCCCAACCTGCCTTTCTCCCCTGCCTAGCACTTCCTTTTTGATCAGCTCTATAGCCTTTCTCCTAGAGACTGCAAGCCAGTGGGGATAATCAAGGCTAGTCTGCAGCTAGCTAGGATACAGTAAACAAAATAAAAATAAAAAATATATAAAGATATGGAACAAATGATAAAAGTATGATAGGATTTTCATTTTGTGCATTGTATCTTCAGCATATACATGATAATATAATTGTCTGAGCATCTACAGTTTGGGTGATTGTACTATGTGTTATGCTACTTAATGCCTTATTTGGAAACTGTATATTGGAACCGAAGGCAAAGGTGGTTGTTTCTAAAGATCAGATCTCAGCTATAAAGGGAGAGTTCCTATTTTACCTTTATCTCTCGCCTTCCAGGAATCTGAGCTGTGTCTTCATTTTTGGTTGTTTTTCTTAGCTTAGGTTTTCAATTTCTATTTTCTATCTTATTTCTTATTCTATTCTTTATATATACATATATATATATTCATGGTTTTTGTGTATTCATGTTTTTACTGAAAGCAGCCACCTATGAATTAAAAGAACTCTGGTATGAAATATTAAGGCTCAAATAAGTTTTCCCCTTCCTTTTGGAACCACCAGCTCAGCAGTGGGAGCCTTAAGGTATGGTGCAGAGGGCGGAAGGGTGAGTTCATCCAGGACTTCTGCGCCCAGGTTGTGGGGTAGCTATTTGCGGCCAGGACTTTTCCCTCAGGACAGGCTCGAGGTGTTATTTATGCAGAACAAGATATACTTTTAGATATTTCTTCTATCAGCTGTGGTGAGAGGGATAACAGCGCACAATTTTCTAGGAAAAACTAGAAACTCTCTCTCTCTCTCTCTTTTTTTAAACATTTTACTTATTTATCTTTAGAGGGGAAGAGAAGGAGAGAGGGAGAGAAATATCAATGTATGGCTGCCTCTTGTGCGTCCCTTGCTGGGAACTGGCCTGCAACCCAGGCATGTGCCCTGAGTGGGAATCGAACCGTGACCCCATTGGTTCACAGGCCCTCGCTCAATCCACTGAGCTACACCAGCCAGGGCCACAGTTCTCTGATGTGTAGAGTATGGCAGTTGGGTGGTGTAAATACCCCCACTGTGGCTGATTTCAGGCTACCAGTCCGAAGCTACTGAATGGATCAGAAGAGGGGCACAGGAGGCTCTCGCAAGCCTGGACAAGGGCAGCACCCACCGTGCTGTCAGGCTCAAGCATGGGTGTTTTTACAGCAACAGGACACATTTCCTAATCCAGTTATTGGGGGTTATTATACTCTTACAGTTCCATGTTTGGAAAACCTGCCATGATTAAAATCGAATGCATTATTTTCTCATAAATGGAGCCTATTTGAGTCAGAGGAATGCTAAGAAGGTACAAATTCTCCTCTAGAGGTGGCATATTTTCAACTCTTTGCTTCTTCCACCTGTTTGGTGTTCTTAGGTCAAGCACCAAAAAGGGGAAGAGAGAGCAGGCAAAAGCGCGTAAGGAGATACTGCCCCTGAATCTTACTTAGGAGACACTGTAGCTCTGTAGTATAAACTAGGGATTTACACACGGCATGCCTGCACAGAATGTGAGATGGCTGGGTAACACTTTAAATGTCATACTGAGCAGCCTCTGGATCATTAGCTGAGCAATCTCACTGCTGCAGGTTTTGCGATCGTTTTTTCCATCACCATGTGTCACTCGAAGCCTTGGTTCTAAGATTCATCTGCACCTGGTGTACACCCACTGCCTGGTTGATAGATGGGGCTTGCTAGGCTTGTTTTCACTAGAGTGGCTTGGCCAGTGTGAAGTATGGGGCTATGAGGAGAAATGCATTTTAGTGGTCAATTCAAGGGAATTTGTTTTCCTTGCCTCAAGATGGGAATGCTTTCTTTTCAGATGCTACCTAGAATTGTCCACAAAAGAAACTGGCCTATAATAAAGCAGGAGAATATTTTTTTCCAGTTTAGGCAAATTCAATTAATATTGATTGAGTTTCTACTATGTGCATCATAATAGGTGATAGGGAAACAAAGGGCAGTAAAACATGATACACATGTACACACATATGTATTTCTCATATGTACATACACACACACACATAGATATCTCACTACCCTAGAGAATCTGAGTTCTAGTTATTTGTTACTTACTCTTACTCTGCAACAAGAATTCAAATTCCCGAAGCTCAGACACAGCGAGATGCCAGGCATCTAGCAGAGTACTCTCTCAGAGAAAGAGACAGAGAACAAGAGAGAGGTGGGAGCGGGCTGACTTATTTTTGGGAGTCTGAACATTGGAATACCTGGGTTTTAACCCTAGCCCTTTCATTTAGTGGTTTTATGAGCTCAAACAAGTTAACCTCTCTGTCTGAGGTATCTGTAAAATATAGGTAATAATAACATTTATCTCACAGGATTTTTGTACTAATTTAATTATATAATACATGCATTTACACTACTTAGAAAGTGCCTGGCGCATATCAAGCACTCACCAAATGTTGTTTTTTATCTTGTTTATTATTATCAACCAGCTACCATGACAAATACCTTACAATCACTTATTTTATTTACCTCATTTTATCTCTAAGAGATATTATACCTGATTTTAAAATTAAATAGCTCCCTTCAACCACAGAACCAGTAAATAAGATTCCAATATTTTTAACTCAGATCTCTCCGGGTCCAGAGCTGATATGCTTTATTACTCCTGTGTTATATCACTTTTTCTAAATTGTTCTGCTATTTTTAAAGAGATCTGACATTTAAATTTTTATTCCTTTTCCTCTGTGTGTAAATGTTGAAGCTCCTTTTTTTTTCTTGGAGCCTTATTTTGTAAAATTAAACAGATATAAAAATAAGGGAATGTTTAAAAAAACAGCTTTCTAGATGAGAACCATGAAGAGTGCTGATAGAGGGAAATTAAACATTATAAGGAAATAGAAGGCAAACAGGGTCTACATTTAAAATATTTCAGTCTGCCCAGTAGAAAACTCCCACAAGACTGTGCTCCACTCCCAAGACAGCAACTAGTATCTGGGGACTCGTTTCCCCTTTAAAATTCCATTGAGACTCTAAGAATTTGTTCCCAAGCAGCTGAAGACTCTTTCACATGGAGATGCACTCCACACACTCAGTGCCTGCGTCCTCAAAGGACCCAGTAGTCCAGCCCACCACGCCCCTCTGCTTCTCCTTCCCAGGACCCAGCAAGATCTATTTCCATCATTGTTATTTGGATATTTACTTTTTTGTTTTTTAATTGTTCATTTCATTGTATGTTTCCATTACCATTTATCCCCCATACACCCCTTTCACCTCCAGCCACCCCCCTATAATCACCACACTGTTGTCCGTGTCCATGTGTTATTTATTCTTTTAAAGTGTTCATTCTATATTCCTTAATTTCTTAAACTATCTTATCATTTTCAGAAATAATCAACATAGAAGTTATACATTCAGCCATCAACCAGTGAATGAATAAAGCTACTCTTCATGCTCTGTTTCTTGTTACCATGGCATTTGTCAGACTGAAAATCTAGCTGGTGGTGTGAATTCCACTTTTATTCATAACCATTAGTTTTGTTTCATTTTAATAAATTTGCTGTCAATATTACCATCATTATGTGAACACCCTTAAGGTCAGGGTCTCTGTTGGTTTTGTTCATTATACTGTCAATTCTTCTATAAATACTTGTTTTCAAATTAATTTAAATATTAACTATTTGTCTTCTGGGCAGTTGTTCACACTGACAGAAATTAAGGCATAGACTTCTTGTTTTTCCATTTCTGCTTTCCTGTTCTCCCTTACCTACTTATCATCAATGCAGAATTTCATCCACTTTAAACCTGATTATTTCCTCATGTATTCCACATCTGAAACCTGGAGGTGTCCTAGAATCAATGCTATCTTGTGATGAAGTTTCGCAGCGTCTGCTAGAGTACATAAGAAAATGTTGTTTCTTATAGTTAAAGCCCTCTTAGACTTCATGCCTATTGACAAGGAAGATTAAAACTCTCTTTCACAGATTGGTGTGAATTGTTTTGATCAGATGAATATAATTTATCTCATTGAGATCAGTATGAACAGCCTTGGAAAGGTTTACTGGAAAGTACGAGCGTGAGAGGTTGGGACAGACTTCTATACCCTGGAACAATCGGGCATTTGTTGAATACATAGGGACACATTGGCAAATCTGTAGGCAGTGAAAGTTTTGGAATTCATAGGGGGATTGCTCAAAAAGGAAGAGCTGGTGTACAGAACTGCAGGCAACAAAGATGATGTGTACTCTGTTTCAGTGATGATTTTCTTACCAGAGTTCCCGGGCCTGCTTATAGGAAGGTATGCTTTGGCCAACGAATCCTCTTCCCCCACGAAGCCTTTCCTGCTAACGCTTGCCTGACTCCACTGGGGCATAACATTGTGTGGCACATGGAGTTTATGGTTAGCTTTTCTATATGCACATTATTTTATTTTTCTAACTGACTTTTGTGGAACTGTATATTACCCTTTCTTGTAGACATTCCATTTGTCTTGCTCCTAATAAATGTGTTAACTCCTATTAAATGGACCACATCTTTGTTTTGTTGGTCTTTTTTCTCTGTTGCTGGCATCTACAACGACACAAGCCCAGGATTTAACGAAGTGCATCTGGTGGGACTTTGTCATCATTATGAGGAAACTAAAGGGGTGAATGCTGAAAACACTGACTTACTGAAGGTTTTCCCAGAGTCTTTGAAATGATGATAAGCAATATGATGGAAACATATTTCCTCTAAGGTGGAAATATGTTAAAACACAGTATTTGCCAAACATATTGGTCATGGGACCTTTAAAAAAAAACACTATTGGTTGGGCACATAAACTTTAAAAAATACTGTAACAGACACATAGACTGTAGCTAATACCACCAAGAGAAAAGTGTAACATAAAAACTCACTCTAGCCCTGGAGTCAGACTCAGCCAGATTCAAATTCCCAGTCCTATACTTAATAGTTGTATGAGCAATTTTCAAGTTATTTAACTTTCTTAAGCCTGTTTGTTTTTTTTTAATTTGTATAATGAAATAATGGCATTCTCTCTAATCTGCTTCTGTGAAGTTTGAGTGAGAAAAATCTATACAGACCTCAGCTCAGAGTTTGACTCATAAACACACAAAAATGTTATCTATCTTTATTACTACTAATGTTTTGTTATTAGTATGTATTAGCATATGGGGATAGGCAAAAGTGGGTTCACAGGTGTCGGTACGTGAAACAGAGTTTATTCTTATATTATTATTTATTAATTGTCATATTTATTGGTATAATTACTAACCTTTTGCCCTCCCCTGTTGCTATTACACTGTTGTCGACTATATTCTCTATGCTGTGATGTTTATCCCTGAGACTGTTTTTAGAACTGGCAGCTTGTGCATCTTAATCCCTTTCCCCTTTTCACCCATCTTCCCAATCCCCTTCCTATTTGGCAACCATCAAAAAGTTTTCTGTACCCATGAGTCTGTTTCTATTTTGCTTGTTTGTTTATTTTGTTTTAAATAAGAGAAATCATATGATAGTTGTCTGTCTTTGTCTGACTTATTTCACTTATCATAATCCCCTCTAGCTTCATCCACATTGTCTAAAATGGCAAGATTTCATTCCTGTCTAGAGGCTAATATTCAGTTGCTTATACGTGCCACATCTTCTTCATCCATTTGTCTATTAATAGAGAACTTAGATTGCTTCCAAATCTTGGCTACTGTATGTAAATAAAGCTGCAATCAGCATAGGGGTGCATATGTCTTTTCAAACTAATGATTTGGGTTTCTTCAAGGGTATATGCAGAGGTGGAATTGCTGGGTCATAAGGCAGTTCTGTATTTAACTTTCTGAGGTAACTCCATGCTGCTGTTTACAGTGGCTGCACCAATTTACGGTCCCACAAATTCACTGGGGTTCCCCTTTCTCCACATCCTCGCCCACACTTGTTGTTTGTTTGTTTATTGATGATAGTCATTCTGATACTTGTGAGGTGATATCTTATTGTGTAAACCCTTTTCTTTAAAGGCTACAGTAGTTGGGACTTTTGTTACTTACAACCAAATACAACCTTACCAATACGAGGACCAGCTCCTAGATAGGTAAGATGAGAATGAAGACAATAAGAGATAAATAAAATTTCCTAGGCAGATGCAGTAGCAAGGATGCTACAGAAAACCCAATTTGAAAAGAGAAATTGGGTTTTAGAAGTAAGAACAATAGAAATGATATTAAACATTAATATCACTACTGAGTATTTGTTTTATACCTTAGGCCTTCAAAATGAGATAAATGTATTTAATCTGAACATCAAACTGGTGTCAATATGAATCATAATCTTTGTTTGGGAACTGGAACATTCGGGCACTGAGGTAAGGTAAACTTGCCCAAGGTCACAAAATAAGTAAGGGCCAGAGCCAGGAATGGAATCCCGGTCATTTCAAGCCAACGTGCACTGGCATCCCTCTATACCCTTTGATACTGATAGAGTTCAAGTGTATACTATTGAGTAAGGAAAGGAATAGAGATGGGAGGAGACCAGAGACTTGGGAGAGAAGCTGGTTTAGGTCTCAAATCCATCTGCGGGCTCTAGGGATGAGGGAGGCCAGGACATTAGCGTCACACTACGAGAGAGCAAATAGCAAACTTTGGGTTCAGATTCTGATGAAGAAGGGAGGGTCAACATGTAGCTCAGGTTTTTGGCTAGAAAGAATATGGTAACCCCTAAATTTCTACAGTTAGGAGATCAGGTAACTGTCCCATGAGTGAAAAATGTTGGAATAAAAAAGTGCAGACTTTTTGAGATTTTTATGAAAAAGTCGAGCAGAAGTACCTGTTGTTAGAAATTCATCAAGCACTTCTTAAGCCCATAATATGAGCAAAGCATCATGTTAGGCAAGGTGAAGTCTACAAAAATAACTACAACATGATATGACCTGCTCTACAGGTGGTTCTAATTAAGTGAGAGAAACCAATTAGTGCATAAACAGCTTTGTATTTTGAACTGCTCTCAGTGACCAGTTAGTAGTTTTGTTTTTTTCTTCTGAGATAACAATGAGGACAGGGCTGATAATCTGCCTCTGGAATGCCTTCAGGAACCCATATTCTCTCTCTGTTTTCATTCAGAATAGGAGAAGCCTAGTGGACGCATGGAGGTTGGTGGAACTCCAGCCCTCTCTCTGCATTCTAGGCAGGACAAAGAGAAAGGCAGGTGCAAAAGATGCCGCAGCTGTTTTCCTCTCCTCTGTCAGAAAGCTTTCCTGGAACCTCACACAAGAACTCTCTCTTACATTACCATTGGCCAGAATTGTGTCAGAATGGGCTTCCCTCTTGTTATGGGCTGAATGTCTGTGTCTCCCTAACTGTGTGTGCAAGCCCTGACATCCAATGTGATGACATTTGAAATGGACACACATGAAGCTGGACAGAATATTAGAAGAAGTGGACAGAAGAGGGGAAAGGGCACAGGCTCTGGCCAAAGCCAACACGGTGGGATCTCAGGGTTTTGGTGCGTGAGGTTAGCTGACCTGACAGGAGACAAATTCAGGGAGATGCCATTGTTAGAAAATCCCAGGTCCATCTTTTAATATTCCAGTGGTGATACCCTGATCCTCTGCCTGCGAGCCCTGTATCAAAATTTTGGTGAAATGAGCCAGAGCTGCAGTCTTCAGAATAGAGCAGTTGGTGTGGGAGCTTCTGCCAAGTATGGCTTCCTTTCCTCCACAGCAGAGCCAGTGGCTGAGAAGGTTGCTCTCAATTGCCTCCAGGATCTGAGGAATTGTTACTGTCCTGGTATTTTCAGGGTCTGTGCCAAGGCACCGGAGTGAAGCCCTGGTGACTCTGAGGGCAGTAAAAGTGGAGAGAATAGGAAGATAAGGCTTTTGTCCAGTGGGAGGGATTAGATTAGACTATGAAGAACATCTTAAAGGGATTTAGAATGCAAATGCCCAGAAAGGCTGTAAAATCTCCTTCCTCAGTGAGGAACAGAGGACTCCTCTGCACGACCTCTGACCCCTGCTGCTCTCCTGCCTTAGTGCCCAGTCAGTGCTCACCTTGCTGTTAGACCCGTCACCACGGAGTCCTCTTTTCTCCTCTCAGTCTAGAAGGAGTATCCCTCCGAAGGGCTTACCCAGCTCTAAGACTCTCTTTGCCCTACACCCATCCTTCCTGTTCTGCAGGGCTTGATTCTCATGTCATCTCCCAGACAGGCCTTCCTTGCCCACCCAAAGTAATGTGGCTCTTCATACATCCCTATCCCTCACTCACTCTGAACATAGTTTCCTAACTTATTGAATTGAACATGAATTTGCTTAAGTTGTCTGTCTCACCTGGGAGAATAAGCCCTAAGAGAGCAGAACATTGATGTCTTATTTGTAATATTTCTCTGGTGCCTAGGACATTCCCTGGCCCATTGTAGGCGCTCAGTAAGTGTGGGGTGGGACAGAATTAGGTTTATAGTTGTTTATGTGGAAAATAACATAATAATTATAAATAATAATCCAAACACAAACTCTATGTTTCATGAACTCACAACTGTAAAACTAGTTTTGCTCCACTCTGTATATTTGACTTCATTAATCATGGGATCCTGACCATCACTTTAAAAAATGTAGTTTTTTCCTTGCAGCAATGTTAGTTTTAGTGATATAACTGTTAGGAAACTAAGCTGATTTTGCTTTTTAAAGTATAATTAGTAATTTTCAAAAATGTAAAATCTGTTCATACCTGTCTCTTGCCACTAGATGGCGGTAGTAGCTGAGTGGATGGTTTAGGAAGCATCTGGTCTTAGAGAAGAAACTGAGATTTGGGAGGCTAAAGTGAGAAGCTCCCCGATAATAAAAACATAAGAAGGATTTAGCAGAGATTTTCATAATTGTGAATAACACATTTTGTTCCCGACCCAGACCTTGGTGAGAGGAAATGGTTGAGTGAAATATGGCACAAAAGCTCCTGTTCGAAATGCTGTGCAAATAAATCACTTCTTGATTTGGTTCTCATTAATTTGAAAGCTATTATATGATAGAATTCTTCAAATAATCTTGGATATTTAAGCCAGAAGTTGGAAAAACGAATAAGAAAACGGTAAGCACAGGTCCTGCTGCAGATCTCACGGTTCCAGAATGCTCTCTAGAATTAGCCTGCCATGGATTAACAGGCTCCCACCATGGCTTTGGAAAGACAGGTCAGGTTTGGAAAGGACATCCAGGTCTCTTATTTCTCTCCTATGTATTGTAATTATAGCAACAACAATAATGGATTTTCTCTAAGAAATATTAGGTTGCTCTATATATTAAAGCATAATAAGTTTTTTAATAAGTCTTTTTTAAAGATTTTATTTATTTGTTTTTAGAGAGAGGGGAAGGGAGAAAGAAAGGGAGAGAAACATCAATGTGTGGTTGCCTCTCATGCATCCCCTGCTGGGGACCTGGCCTGCAACCCAGGCAGATGCCCTGATAGGGAATCAAACCAGCAACTCTTTGGTCTGCAGGCCGGTGCTCCATACACTGAGCCACACCAGCCAGGGTGTACATGGGAAGTTTTTAGAAAGCACTCGGCACCTAGTGGATGCTCAGTAAATGGTAATTATTTTATATTTAAAAAACAGAAAATGTATGTTTATGCAACTGCAAATCTGGACTTAAGACTAGTGCACCATTTGAGCTCTAAATAAAGATGGCACTCCTATCACATCATCACTTTTGCCATCCTTGAGAGAATGTCTTTACGCTACAGAATACCTCCATCTCAGCTAAGCAAAAGTACATTATCCAAAATCATCTTTCAAATGAATGTGAATGTCACCTTGGCTTATTCAAACGAACTGTAGCAAATAAGTTGGGGACATGGCCAGCTTGGGGACATGAATGATCCAAACAAGACTTAATGAAGAAATGTACTTTTCCTTTGTGGCTAGTTATAGAGGATGGTGGAATGTATGTAAAATCTTTTAAGATGGCTACGTGGAGAGAAGCGTTGATTTAGGTATATCATTCCTCACATGTTTATTTAAAAATTATTACTTTAAAAAGTTAAAACATGTTACTTCATAGTAATGAGTGGATATATAGTAAGCTTTGAGTAATAAAAGAGATATTTGACAAACTTATTGAATTCATATATTAACCACATTAAAATCTAGAAATATTATTATTAACCTGTGAAAACTGAACCACTTTTTGTTCAATGTCTAGCAATATATTCACAATTATACCCTACTAGTTTTAAATGCAGATCAAATCCCACTTCATTTGTACGGTATTTTAATTTTTTCATTTTAATTATTTGGGGTCCCCTAATTTATTTGGGGTTCAACAAAGAGATTTTGGCTGTATCGTTTTATTTATTTATATTTGTTCAGCAAAACTGCTAGGTTCTGGGGAGAGGATATGAGGCAGCTGCTAAAGTCTGAAACTTAATTTCATAAATTTTTCTTCCTTTTCATTGATGTATGTTCACCAAGCTTTCTATATAGAGGTTGTTTTAGGAGGAATAATAACAATAATAAAATGTAGTCTTTATTGAATTTCTAATATACACAGACACCATTCTGAATCCTTTATATAAATTGAGTTATTCTATTCAAGCATACCATAAGATAAGTTTTCTTATTATTCCCAATTATGAACAAGGAAAATGGGCACAAAAAAAGTTTAAAAAAAAACCTTTTCTAAGGTCACACAGTTAGTCCTTGATCTAGGATATGAGCCCAGCTAGTCTGGTATGGTATCCCTTGCTCTTAGAGTGCTATTGTTATTCATCAGCAAATGAGAATCATACAGTTTTAAAACTAAAGGAGGCAGTAGAAATCATCAAATCCAGGATTTTCAAACTTCAAGTGAGCCATTTGAAGACATGAAATCAATTTACTTAGTAATTTTAGAATAGAAAAAAATAACAATAGAAAATGTGAGAGTAAATCACAGGTACAAACTTTGGCTTCAGTTTAGAGTAGGTGTGTTCAGGTGTATACAGGCTCACAGTATAAAATATAATTTTATTGTAATCAAGGTCACGAAAGTCAGGAAGCTACTAATCAGGTCCAACTTCCCCATTTGACAATAGGGGGCATAGGGTGGGGGAAAAAAACAACTTTGGTCCAGAGAAGTTTAATGATTCCCTAGAACACACTGATCAGAAATGGCAAAGCCTGAAATAAAAAACTTTATAAACTACTGTTATTTTCTCTGCTCAGCCCCTGTTGTGGCTGCCATTACTATCACTTAAGTTACCTAAACCTGTGGTTCTCAAAGTTGGGTGTGTCTAAGAATCACTCAGAGGCCCAGCCCCATCCTGCTTCACCAAGCCCGGGGCTTGGTATGTTTAGTACTTCTGCCAGTGATTTTGCTACACACTGACTTTGAGAGACTGCGGTCTTGAACTTCCCACTGCCACAGCATGTATTCAGTGATTGTCATGTACATTACCAGAGTTTTCATAACACGGGGAGAAGTGATGGAAGAAGTCAAAGAGCTTCCCTCTTTATAAGAGACTTAATTTTACTAGGGAAATAAAGATGTACATGAATTTTTAGTGAACAGAAACTATATAACTAAGTGTTTATTTACCTTACTTAATAAATACCAATGGTATTCCAAGAAGCAATTTTAAAATTCCTCTATGGTCATATACTAAGGAAACCTTATAATGCTTATTTAAGAGAGAATGTTTTCTGAGAAAATGTGGTAGAGAAAGTTGAATTGATTTTCCCCAACACACAGAGGAATTGCTAGTGTCAAACTAGTGGAACGAAGTCCAAAGCCGCATGCCCAAGAGGTATTCCCCAGGCCAGCTGACTCACCAAACTCACCCTGAAGGCAGATGATCTGTTCCTTTTTTATTGGCAGAACATTGAGGGAGTTAGAGCTCCTGGCCAATTTCAAGGTCACAGGTAGGTTCATTTAAAATGCACTCAAGAGACTCTTATTGAAGTCCCTTCACATATACCACTGGTGGAGAACCACCTCCCCCATCCTCCCCTTAAGGACCATTAAGCTGCAGGCTACGTAGAAGTCATGGATCTCTTGTAAAAATCAGCTTGAAATTAGAGTAGCTGCACTTTGACACTGATGCTCTAGAGATTTTTCGTTTTTACCTCCTCCTACTTTATGTCAAGGCACTTAATTTAATCAGTTGTTTCTTTGGTGGTTTATTTTCTCAGAGAATAATAAGACATTTATATTACCAGCTTTTAACTATAAACAGGAAATATAAAACTTCAATATAGCATTTCTAAAATTGGGCTTTATTTCTCGGGCACAAATGATTAAAGCAGGGCTGCCGTTAACTATCCAACATATTTACATGAATTTGAAAAAGTAGCCCTCACCCCTCCACAAACAACATGACACCCTGCTATAATTCACACCTTGTAGGGAGCCAGGCAATACATTCCCTAACTAGCCAGATGACCAGTTACTCAATAGCAAGACCGTAAAGCCATAGAGCTTATAACTGAGTGGGTGAATTTGAAATAATAATCTGACTACTTTATTTTACACACAGAGAAAGTAAGAGTTACAGAGGCTATGGGACTTTGCCTAGACAGACTCAGTTATCGCTAAAGATGAGACAGAAAGCTGGGTCCCAGATTCCTAGACTAGAGTTTATTTCTTCATTTCACAGGAAAAGTAAGGAGCAGGTATGTTCTACCTAGCAGGCTACAGAAGCTGACTTACTCCAATTTCTAGGAGATGTTGCTGGAAATTATCACTAACTTTTCATTTGTTCATGCCAAGTTTCACCTTTCCCAAAAGGCCCCACCAGGTTGTTGACACTGGGCAAAAATTTCTCTCATCCTAGATCTCTACAGCTAAATTGGGTGCATCAGTTTGCTTCAATAACATTGCCTTGTTAGTAGTATATGCTGATATCACTTTGTGTACTTGTGTAGCCATCATGGGATAGTTATATAAAACCAGATTTGAAGGATCCATGTCTGAAAGGACCCATCTACTGCGAGGCTGTCTTACCAGCTGCCCTCTCGAAGCTGCTAGGCAGCATGGCCTTGCTGTCAGAAGTGTGCTGCCTGGGAAATCCTGGGGCCTCCCTGATCCCTGGTTTCCACATTTGCATGTTGAACATAAAAATGAACTTAGTTAGGGCAGCTATTAAAGTTAAGGAGATTTTTGTTTGTTAGGTTGGATTTTACATTCTGAGCTCACAGCACCTACCACTGCTGCCAGATTCCTGCGGTTACGTCCACCTCTCCTTTGCATTTCTCCAGACTCCATTTTCCCTTCTATTCTCTTCTCATTCCCACTTTGCAGAATGATCATCGGGGAAGAAACCAGCAACAGAGGACACAGAAATAGGGTCTGGGGGGGATTCAGCATGCAGTCAGTTCAAGGAGTTGCCAGTGTGTGAGCTTTCAGAAAGGTCAGTGTAATTTTTGGCTATGCTAATGGAATTGTCATACCAAGAACAAAGGGATGATGATTCTGTCCTGTTCCAGAATGTGCCATTAGGCTCTGAGCAGCTTATTTCAGGGAGAAAGGCAGCAAATTGGAGTGCTTTCAGAGAGGGACAAATAGGCTGGTGACAGGATTAAAACCATGTCAAATGGAAACATTAAAGGCACGAGTGATGTTGTCCTTAGAGAATAGACTCAGCTCAGAGGACACGTAGTTCTGGCTTCAGACTGCTTATGGGAAGCAACTATTCTATACATTTTCTGTAGACACCATGACCTCTAGAGTAAACAAGGAAGAGATAGAGTCCAAGAGCTGTCTGAGACAGAAGGTCCTGCCTCATCAGTTGCTGAGCTGCCTGTCACCGAAGGCATTTAAACAAAGGCTGAACAATCCTCAATGGGATATTGTAGAGATGATTCAGACATGAAATAGGACATGAAACAACAAGATTTTAACCTTTTTGAAATCATGAGTCCATGTAAAAAATTGACAAAAACTCTGAGTCTTTTTCCCAGAAAAAAAATATATCTTTGTGCATATATGCCCACAATTTTGCATAAAATTTCAGGGATGACATGAGTCACTTAAATCCTATCTAGGGACTCAGTAAGGACCATAGACAGGAGGGTAAGAATTTTGGGGTGGAATGAGTTTCAAGCTCCCCACCATCTCTGAGAACCTATGATGTCACATCTCCACCTCACAGTTTCTGCCTGGATAAGGAAGGAATGCTTGTCTTTCTTAAGAAAACTTTGGTCAGAAAAATAGGAGGTGGCCCCTCGATCAGTGAGCCCCAGCTGGTTCCATAGCAGGTCTCAGCAGCAGAGAGCCTCAGATTCCTCCGGACAAGAAGGAGCACAGGTGCATTTGCTTCAGGAGCAGGTTCTCAGTGCAGCTTCTGCTTCTGATGCCATTCCTCTCAGTATTGTTGATGTATATTCCTAAGGCAATTTTCTGTGTTTATTAGTATCATAAGCTTTTACCAGTTATGCAAGCCAAGTGCTATAATATCTTGCCTCTTTGAAATCGGTTTTAACTGTTACAAGATTGCTTTCTTCATGCTGAATGAAAGTTGCATCCTAGCAAAAACAAACTGATTTCAAATTACCCCATCAACTTTCCAAAATGATGATGCGTTTTCCATAGAATTCAGACACAGAGGGTTTTCAATTATGTGGCTAGACTGTTCACGGAAATGTCAGTCATAAAATACGCACTGGATATTTATTCCTTCATCAGGATCACCGAGTGCACTTGAATGGGATTCTTCTTCTTTTCTCTGTACCGTTAAGATATTGATAGGTTCAGAGTTGCTAGGTTAGAAATTTTGAGAATAGCTAGCTCATAACATTTTATTTTCTGCTCCCAGGGAAGGGTTTCTTGCTTATAAATCAAGCTGCAAATGTGATGAATTGGATGTCTCCAACTCAATTAGCTTAATGTGGGCAGGAGGATTTCCAGGGTTTGCAGCCTCTGTTTTACTAATCCTCTCAGCAGACTGTTATATAAAATGTGGCTGTGTATTAATGCCTGAGTCTCAGGGAAACATGGTTGGTATTTTTCATTCAGAATCCAATGTCATTCTGTATTTCATAGTTTTGATTTGGACCCAAAGCCACTGAATGATGGTTCTCAACATGATTTATATTGTTGCAGGCCTTACCTTGTTGTCTTTCTGCCTTCTGACCAAGTTAAGAAAGTAGCCTAATAGAATTGCAGTTGCCACTGGATGATTTAATTGGGTGAAATTTCCTCAGCAATTTAAAGAAAACTGCAGGGCCTGGACCTCTTTCTCTGTCAAATAAGTGATCAGGTGTGATGAGCCCCAGCAAAGCAGATCCTGGCAGTTTCAAGAGCTTTCGACACACTCATACTTTGGTAGTGAAATTTGTTGAAGGAATTGATTGCACAGTTGGTTTGCTTTTTGTTTTCTTCAGGAGAATGTATTGAGGCCATGAATAATGCTTATTTGAAAGAAAATATCTTATATTAAATACATTTTATGCTTGGAACATTATTTGGCACCTTATCTCTATTGTCTATCTGTTAGCATTCATTAGCTGAGTTATCGCCTTATGTATTTTCTTCTTGCCCCTCCTCTCTTTCAATCTCTCTGCCAATCGCTCTCCATTCTTGCTGATTAATTGTTAAGGACAAGGACTTTGAAATGATGCCCAGATGGTCAAGTCCAAGTTCTTCCACAACTCACTGTGCGTGACCTTGGGCAAGTCATTGGTCTCCATAGGCTTTGCAGTTTTTATCTATTCCATGACAATATCAGTAACCAGTTTATGGAGCGGAAATGAGAATTTAGTGAGATTGAGCACAGTACTGCTGTGCTCATGGTCCATTAAGATTAGCAGTCATTGTCAGAGAAAATGCTTGATATGATTTCAATTTTCCTGAATTTGTTGAGGCTTGTTTTGTGTCCTATCATGTAGTCTATCTTTGAAAATATTCCATATACATTTGAAAAGAATGTGTATTTAGCTTCTTTGGGATGAAAGTCTCTATATATATCAGTTAAGTCCATTTCTTCTAGGGCATTGCTCAGTGCCACAATATCTTTGTTGATATTTTGTTTGGAAGATCTGTCCATTTTTGACAGTGAGGTGTTAAAATCCCCTACTATAATTGTGTTGCTATCAATATCTTTCTTGAAGTCCTCTAAGATTTTATTTACGTATTTGGGTGCTCCTCTGTTGGGTACATATATATTTATAATGTTTATGTCTTCTTGGTGGATTCTTCCCTTGAGTATTATGAAGTGACCTTCTGGGTCTCTCCTTATGGCCCCTTTTTTGAAGGCTAAGCACAATTTATGATAGCCAAGTGTTGGAAACAACCTAGGTGCCCCTCAGTAAATGAGTGGATCAAAAAACTATGGTACATTTACACAGTGGAATTCTATACAGCAGAAAGAAAGAACTCCTACCCTTTGTGACAGCATGGATGGAACTGGAAAGCATTATACTAAGCAAAATAAGCCAGGTGGTGAAAGATGAATACCATATGATCTCACCTTTAACAGGAACCTAATCAACAAAACAAACAAACAAGCAAAATATAACCAGACACTGAAATAGAGAACAGGCTGACAGTGACCAGAAGGGAGAGGGGAGGGAATTTCAGGGGAAAAGGATGAAGAACAATTGTAAAAGACACACGAAAAATAACAGATGGGTGGAAATGGGAGGGAGATGGGGAGGGCTGGGGGTCTGGGTTGGGGTGGGGGGAAAAGGTAGAAAGCTGTACTTGAACAACAATAAAAAAGATTAGGGGTAGTTGTTAAACAGTGCTTGAGTGCCCACTCTGGGACAGGCATTGTGGCAGGTACCAAACAAGGGTAGGATGAAGAGTGGGACAGAATCTGTCTGCCTAGTATTCTCATGTGATAGTTTATGGTTGACAGGACACTCTCACATGTCTCCTTTCATTAGCTCAACAACCCTGTGAAAGAGGAGGCTAATAATTATTACACCTTTCAGAAAAAGGAACTGAGACCACATGAGATTAGGCAATTTGCCTAATCTAAATTCTTTTACAAATTCATATTACAAGCATATAGTGCATTCATAATGTTCTGCCCTGTGTGAACCCCTAGAAAGTCAAAGATGAATGAGAAGCAGTCCCTGTTCCAAAGGAGCTCAAATTCAAGTGCAGAAGAAAAAAGATAATATGTTAAATGATGTGAAAGCACACAGGACAGAGCTACCAGTAGCCTTTTTCCCTCTCCCATATTCTCTCAAACCTGATGCTTTTAAGGCACTACCTTCTGACATTTGGATCTACTTTGCCTGCAATATTCTCCGCGCTCCTAGAATTTCTTGGTAAATATTGACATTGTTGACTCAGAAATCTGAGAACAGGCAGAAGTTCCCAGGCAGAGAAGCTGCGGAGCGCTTAGCACAACACGAAAGGTACAGTGGAGCCCCACTGGGAGGGCTCAGGCACAGCTGTCTTCATAGCTTTACTAAGAAAAACCTTCTGCGTTTGGAAATGCCACCTGGCTTCATGCGCCTTGTAAGAAGGGGCAGCAGTAATGCTAAAGCCCTTTGCTTGCCTTGGCTATGAAAAGAGCTTGCTTTTGGACTCGGAGACAAAAGCAGGCACCCCCAAACAGCTGGTCTTTTCTTATCAGGAAGGAGCAGAATTTAAAACACACCAGACCCACCCCAGCTCTGGGCACAGCCTACTTTCTACATACTGTTCTCTATTCAGTTGTTTGGAAACTGGCTTCGTATCATCACAGGGCCTAGCTCAAGGGCATTCATG
Organism: Anoura caudifer; assembly: GCA_004027475.1. NCBI lineage: Eukaryota > Metazoa > Chordata > Mammalia > Chiroptera > Phyllostomidae > Anoura > Anoura caudifer. The sequence continues at coordinate 37,375 of PVKU01002861.1, forward strand.
GCTTCCTCAAGTTTGAGAAACAGCAATAATTCCAAAGCCTTTTCCTTGCCTTGGCTGAGAAACTCAGCTGGTAGACTTACTTGCAGGCTTTGGGGGCACACAGAACTGATATTGAATCCCCACTGCTCCTGTCTTTTGCTGGGGTGTGGCCTTGAGCATGTCACAAAATAATTGTGTGTCTCAATACATTCAACTTACCTCAAAGGGTTACTTGAGGATTAGAATAGTATCCCCCCCCCAATTTTACCTAGTTATAAGAACTATTCTTCAAAAAAGTCTATATAGTGGGCCCATTTAGACATACTGAATCAGAATCTCCAGGCAGGGGCCTGAGAGCCTGCATACCTATTACCTCAGATGATATTTATCTTTAGGCAAGTTTGGGAAACACTGAGAGATGTATGTGAAGAGCCAGCACAGTTGTATGGCATGCAAGAGGTACCAGCAGTCTTTGGTAGCTGCCTTATCATTGAAGGATGCTGTTGACCTTAGCATTTCTAAAAGCTAATAGAAATGAAAGGTCCTAACACTGCTGTTGATTAGCACGCTGCTTGGCACTTTAGTCGTTGTCAATCTAAGTTATTAAACTGAATCACTTAATGAAGATTTCTTTGGAATTTACTCAGTATGGGCATTACTCCAGATGCTGTAGGGAGACAAACTATATATAAACCCTGATAGAATCTGAAGTATAAAGGCCATTATTAATTTTCTATAGTTCCTGAAGGAGGTAGTCATCCCATCTGGAGTCCAAAGAAAAAGTAGTATTTGGACTGGCTTAAGGGTAAGCAAACTTTTCAAAGTTTATTTTTATTTTTATTATTCATACATTTATTCATTCCACTTAATTACTTTTATATTAGATTGAAAAGAGAAGGGTATTCTAACTTAAAAAAAATGTTTAAAAAGTCAAAGTCAATTTTAGGAAAAAAAAAGGTTGCTACCCTTGACATCAAGAAACTATAAACTGTAATCTCTTTTTAATGGATTATCATTTCCCTGGCACACTCACAAGCCTATTTGATACACTATTATCTGTTTTTCTTACACAGAGATCTTCTGAGAAACAGTCCTATTGTTTTGTCCTTCTAGGGTACAGTCAGTACTTACTCAGCCACTGAATTCTAAATATCAAGGAAGGAGACATTCCATGTAAGCAGTTATCTTAATCATTTAGTTGTTTTTTGAAGTGTTACAAATTATTTACCAGTTTTTATGGGAAACTGTTTAAATGAATTAGTTGGCTTTTCTAGTCTTAGAGATTACCAAGCAAAATCTAAACTCCTTTTATTGTCCCATTGTCAATATTATGAACATAATTTATTGTACTTTAATAATCATTTAGTTGATATTAATGAAATTTCCATTATGTAGGGCTATAGAGAACAAAAGATGAAGAAAACATGTCTTCCTACAATGAGTGACTCACCATGCCACAATGAACTAAACAGCTAGGATTTAAGAAGTACTCATATGTACCAAGTTGTATATTATTTCACAATATTTCTATGAGGCTAGTGCCATTTTTACTCCCATTTTATAGCTATGAAAGTGCAGCCTCAGGATATATGATGTCTTTAAAGCCACACAGCCAAGTTAGTAGAACAGCTACGTGTCTTCGTCTTGTTCTGAGTTCTTGTATTTGTTAATTGTGAGTGGAAGCCAAATCCTCAGGAATTCTGGCTCTCTCATTTATTGCAAGCATGATACTTATTGCTGAACTTATTTTTATTTTCACTTTAATAAAATGTGGTCAATATAATCTTGAGAATTCTTGGGTATTAAATTAGATAACATAATAAAATGAATCTAACTTGTTACACGGCACGTAGTTACACATCAAATGTTAGCTGCCCCCCACCCCCCAGCAACTTTTCTCCAACTAACAAGTAATGCTTCTTTGTACTTCCAGAATGGGCAGCATTACCTTATTCTAATTTACTGTTTCTAATTACTGTGAACAAATGAGCTCTGATTAAGTTCTGATTGTTTTTAAAGTTTCTTTCTTTCTTTTTTTTGCTCTCATTGGTGTGGCTTAGTGGATTGAGTGCCAGCCTGCAAACCAAAGGTTGCTAGTTTGATTCCCAGGCAAGGCACATGCCCAGGTTGCAGGCCAGGTTTCCAGTGGGGGGCATGTGAGAGGCAACCACACATTGATGTTTCTCTCCCTCTCTTTCTCCCTCCCTTCCCCTCTATCTAAAAATAAATAAATACAATCTTTTTTTTTAATTGGCCATATTACTTTATTTTTTTAAATTGTTGTTCAATTACAGTTTTCTTTTATTCCCATCCAAGCCCACCCCCCGGTCCTCCCCATCTCCCTCCTATTTCAACCCACCCCCCAGTTTCTCTCCATGTGTCCTTTATACTTGTTCCTATAAACCCTTCCCCTTTTCCCTGAAATTCCCTCCCCTCACCCCTCTGGTTACTGTTAGCCTGTTCTCTATTTCAGTGTCTTTGGTTATATTTTGCTTGTTTGTTTGCTTTGTTGATTAGGTTACTGTTAAAGGTGAGATCATATGGTATTTGTCTTTCACCGCCTGGCTTATTTCGCTTAGCATGATGCTCAACAGATCCATGCTGTTGCAAAGGGTAGGAGCTCTTTCTTTCTTTCTGCTACATAGAATTCCATTGTGTAAATGTACCATAGTTTTTTGATCCATTCATTTACCGATGGGCACCTAGGTTGCTTCCAACATTTGGCTATTGTAAATTGTGCTGCTATGAACATTGGGGTGCATAGGTTCTTTTGGATTGGTGTTTCAGGGTTCTTAAGATATAATCCTAGCAGTGGAATTGCTGGCTCAAAAGGCAGATCCATTTTTAATTATCTGAGAAAATTCCATACAATAAAATCTTTTTTAAAAAGTTTCTTTTTTAGCTTTGGAAGTCTGCAGATTTACCAAAAGATACCCCTACAAGTGAATTTATTTTTCTTTGTGTTGTTTAGAATTTGGTATCCTTTTTCAAATATGAGTATTCATGTTTTTCCCTAATTTAAAACATTCCCAACCATTGAATCTTCCAATATTGCCCCTTCCCCATTCTACCTATCATCTCCTTCTGAGTAGATGGAAATTGGCTTCTCCTTCAATCCTCCATATCACAATCTTTTTCATATATATTCCATCACATTTTCTTTCTAGTTTGTATTCTGCATAATTTTCAATTCACCAAGTCCTTTTTCAAATGTGAAAAATCTGCTACTCAATTTACCCACTATTTTGCCATTTTAAAACAGATTTTATACTGTCTCCCAAATTAGTCAATATTTTTTCCAATTCTTTGTATGCAGACCCTTCCATTTATTGTGTATGGTGACTAGCCTTCCTGATAGGCCATTTTCTCTGGCTGTCAGCTTTGACAGATACTGTTTTATCCATGGTACTTATACCTGCCATGGGTCGGGGAGTTATCACTAGAAAAAGGTTGTGTGATTGCTTCTGCCCAACACTCCAGAGGGTTCACTTGTCCAGAACCACAGTTGGTTTTGTTTTGTTTTTTACATTCATTTTGCAACTTAGGAGAGCCTCATACCTCCTGGGAACTATAAGTTTGGAATACACATTCACATGAAGACTTGGCTTGGGGACTTCAAATTCCCTTAAAAGACATTTTTATTTAAAGTGGAGGCCATCTTTCTTGCTGCTTCATTTAAGCAAGGTCAATGATTTTTTTAAACCCCTTTGTGTGTTTAAGCAGCAGCTTTGCCAGAATTTAGACTTTATGTATGGGTCACAGCCTCAAATCTATGACACATGTCCTATCCCCAAGTGGCCATTGAAACTCCAATTTCAAGCTATTATGGTTTATATAATCCATATACAGTAGTGTTGGCTTATAAGCCAATTGCTCTGGCTTTAAGTTTCTGCTACATTTCTGGCACAAAGGGATTTCCAACTCCTGTGTTTGAGCTCTTATTTCTACATTTTATCCAGAACTTTTACACATCGATATTGGGAGGGTCAGTCGTGCTATATGAGTCCATATAATCTGTATGTCTACTTTTGGTCAACTATAAAAAGTTATTGAGCACTACTTTGTATCAGGCACCAGTGAAGGCACAAAAGCTAACAATGGTGAAAGCAACAGAACTTCCTGTCATCACGAAGTTTAACTATAGTGGGAGTACACAGACAATAAGTATGCACGTAATTTAATGCCAGATGGTGGCAAATACTATGAACAAAAGCAGTAAAGGAGAATGATGCCCTGGGGAACTGATAGTGGGATGACAGTGAGGACTATTTTAGATCGAAGGGGGAGGGAAGACATTTCTATTAAGATGACATTTGAGAAAAAGACCTAAAAAATAACAAATCTAGGTATGCATATAATGGAGAGTGTCCCAATGAAAGGCAGCAGATACTGCAAATGCCCTGGAGTTAGACCATGTTTCCTGTGTTCAAGGAGCAGCAAGAAGAGTAGAACGGCACACTGAGCAGGAAGAATTGTGGGAGGAAGTGAGGTCAGAGAGGTGCTGTGGAGGTTAAAATGAATAAGGCTGGAAGCTCTTATATGTGCCTTATAAACCAAAATAAGGACTTGGATTTCATTCAGAATGATGTAAGAAAGCAGTGGAGGGTTCTTGAAAAGAAAAGTAAAATGATGTGATTTATACTTTGAAATGTATCTTTTTGGGTGCTCTGTGGTGAATTGACTCTCTATGTGTATATTATAAAAATCAAATAATGTCACCTTGTTTGCTAATCATGAACTAGTATAGAAAGAGAACTACCCAGTCAGGTTAAACTTTTATACATCTGAGATTATTTGTATAAGATAAACTGAAATTTCTAGCCAAGTATGAAAACATCTTTACCTTCTCCCAACCATATCTATCTTAAGAGTTTTATTTGAAGCAGTGCTACATAAAGATATAATTTTTTTTCTAACAAAATATTAATCAAGTTTGTATTGAGACTAGGGTTGCACAAATTACAAATGTAATCATCACCCCGAACTAATTCATCCCACTTATTAGGCTATGTTTTAAGATTAAATGACTTCTTTTGAAGTCTTCTTCCTTTGATAGAAAATTATCTGATTCCTAGAGTAAAGAGTATGAGATTCTCTTTGTCTTGAATTAAAAGAATTGCAGGAAAGCCCAGGTCTAATTATCTCTGAGGATAGCTTATATTTTGTAGTGCTTGCTATTTATACATGTATGTTATATAAAATGTTATATGTACAGGCATGTCAGAATGTCTGAGAAGCACTCAGCGGCACTCTACACTCAGTATTATTATTTGTTAGCACCTAGTTCTTCAACTTCGCAAAAATCAAGAGCTCAATTTTGTCAGTATATCTAAAAGTGAGCAGGTTCAAGGTATTAACACATGTTAACCAAATTAATACAATTTTAAATCTCAATGTAAATATCACTTCTTTTCAGAGCCTTTCCAGATTCTACAAATTTGAATTAGCTAACCCCCTGGTGCTTCCAGAGCGCCCTGCCTTTATTCCTGTCCCAGCGCTGACCACCCTGCATTGCAACTGCTAGTGTACAACTCTTCAGACTACTTCCCTTGCCAGACTGTGAGCTCTGTGAGGGCAGGAGTGGGTTTGGCTTATTTCTGTACCCGTGAAAGTGCTGTACCTGACATGTAAGGAGGCTCATTTGTTGAATGTTTGAGGGAATGAGCAAATAGAAATCTGATGCCAACTAATTAATCTGCAGCGAGGGATAGTAAACTTTATTGGCAATTCAGCCAGTGTTTCCGGTAGAAATATCTACTTGGGAAGCCAAATTATAATAACAAGATTACGGATGAACAAAGAATTAGGGCAGGAAAAGTACAGTGGCCTTAACCGCTGACACCGGTAAGTCCTGGTTGTCCTCATGACTGCCTCTCCTGTGCACAGACTGGCCAAGGCAGCAGAGCACCTGTCCATCATCGGCTGGCATGTCCTCTCCTCTGAGCATTTTTTGAGGTTGCAATAAATGCTTATTATGTTTCTCCTTCTTTTAGGTTCCATATATATATCAACATCATTTGTGTTATATAAATATCCACAATTTGGGGGCTTTAAACAATATAACTGTACTATCATCTTAGAGTTTTGGATATTAGGGGTTCATGCTGGGTCTCACTGGGCTAAAATCGAGGTGTCTGCTGGGCTCCCTGTCTTCTGAAGACTCAGGGAAAATCAATGTCCTTGCCTTTTTCAGCTTCTAGAGGACACCTGCATATTTTGGCTTATGGTCACTTTCTCCCTCTTTAATCCCAGAAGCATAACATCCTTAAATTTCCCTCTGACTTGGCTTCTATCCAAACATAGCCTTTGCTGACTTTTTCAATGATCCTGTGATGATGCTGGGTCTGGCTTGGATGACCTAGGGTAATCGCTACATCTCAAGGCCCTTCCCTGAATCTGCCTGTGAAGTGACTTTTGCCATGTAAGGCAACATATACACTCCAGGAATTAGAACACGGGCGTCTGTGGGGGAACTTTATTTTGCTGACCACACCCTTTAACAGTCTCTCTTTAGAAAGTTAGGACAAGATGTTAAGTTAGATATTGGACCCTAAGGTGCACCATTCTCTGTTTACATTTTATCCTACAGATATACCCAGGACATTTCTTGTTCCCCAAATCTCAACAAAAATTCACAAGCTATATTCTAAGTTATCTGAAAATAACTCACTTTTTTACTGTTGCCACTAAGAAATGATTGTAATAATAATAATAATCTACCATCTTTATTGCTGCACATGAGGTACTAGCCAGACACATTTTATTCCATTTAGCACCTACAATAATCCTGTTTAGCACATGTTGGCTTCCTTATTTTGCAAATAAAGAATATGAAGTTGAGAAAAATTTAAACAGTTGCTCAAAGCCATTTAAACAATAATGATGGAGCTGGAATTCAAACTTAGAGTCTTTTTCAAAACCTGCAGTGATTTTTCCTAGTTTTGGAGTCTTAGACATGTTATTTAACCTTGCTAAATATCAAATTGCTTCAGAAGCAAATCAAACAAAATGGAAATAGCATCTACCTCACAGGAGTCTTGCGAAGACAAATGAGATGTTACCTGCAAATGTTTGACACAGAGTTGTATATAGTATGTGCTCACTAAATGTTACTTTTTATTGCAAAGCTAAAATTTAAAATTTGTTCCCTATATTATGATACTTTATCAAGTTTGGAGGGTCATTTACTACTGTTCCATTGCTCCTTAATATTCATTATGTGAAATAAACAGGGTACGTTTTCATTTCATTTTATTTATTTTTTAAAAGATTTTATTTATTTACTTTTAGAGAGAGGAGAAGGGAAGGAGAAAGAGAGGGAGAGAAACATTGACATGTGGTTGCCTCTCACATGCCCCCAACTGGGGACCTGGCCCACAACCTAGGCATGTGCCCCAACTGGGACTCGAACCAGCGACCCTTTGGTTCACAGGCCAGCACTCAATCCACTGAGCCACACCAGCTAGGGCTAAACAGAGTATGCTTTTAATAAAACCATTTCATCATGGTCAAAACAGAGTCACAGAAAGACTGTCATATAGGAAGACACCAACAGAGCCAGTTCTCCTGAATCCCAGTGCAGTGCTCCAACCCATTGGCAATTTGGACTAATTTGACCTAAAAAAAATATGAAACCAAATGTCAAGCACACTGCCCGTAATGCTTCATAGCAACGAGAACAAAAGTGTGTGCTGCTGTGCTATGCATGGCTGTGAGCATGTGCATGTTGGGGGAGGATTATGTGCTGACTCATTTGTAAATGGATGATTCAGCCAGTCTAAGAACAATCAAATTTTAGAATCAACCCCTAGATATTGCTGCTAAAACATGGGGTCAGCATACATAGTGGGTTTTTTTGTTTTGTTTTGTTTTGTTTTGTTTTTTCCAGGTAAATTTCCTTAAACTGTCAGCCTCCATTATGTGTATGTGGTCCTTAAGGTCATCACTCACATTTCTGACAAGCACTAATGCTCCATGAAGATGTCAATGTTAAAAATGTCTTCTTTAAAAGGTTGGCTTAAATGCCTGGAAAAATTATGAGACAATTTTTTACTTTACCTTTTAATTAACTTTGGGTTTTAAGGAAGAATTTAAAAAAACCCTGAAGATGAAAAAAACATGTTGGCAATTAGGTCAGCACAATCTCAAATTTTACCTTTGAAGTAGGCTTAAGTTGTGTCTGTGATAAATAAGTAATGAGGTTTCACACACTAGACTAAAATAGCTACTTGTGACAGTGTTTGATAATAAAAGGGATGTCATTAATAATTGAGAATTGATAATACCCAGAATGGCTCCTGGGAAAGCAAACATTTAGTAGCCAAGTAGGGTGTGACATTGTAAATTCAAATAATCATCTCTGTTATTTCCCTAAAGGAAGTCAGTATGTAAGTACTTACAACTTTTTAACCCTTTGCAGAGGAAGAGGATGGTGGAAAGACCAGGGGATTTTGTGTCAAGCTAATTTGAGTTTGAAGCTTGGGCTCTACCTAACATCTCTGAGCTTCAGTTTTCCTATCTGTGAAGATTTTATTTATTGATTTTTAGAGAGAAGGGAAAGGAGAGAGAAAGAGAGGGAGAGAGATAGTAATGTGTGAGAGAAACATTGATTGGTTGCCTCTCGAATGCCCCCAACCGGGAACCTGGCCTGCAACCCAGGCATGTGCCCTGGCTGGGAATCGAACCAGCGACCCTTTGGCTAGCAGGCCAGCACTCAGTCCACCTAGCCACACCTGCCAGGGCTCTTATCTGTAAAATCTGACATCATACTACTACTTCATGGGTGACTAAATGAGATAAGATGAAAAAGGCCTGGAATTAGGATCTGGGAAGATCTACATTCATATTACAATCAGTCATCAACAAATTTTCAAAGTCACACTCAGATTCATTAGAGTATGTAGTGTTTGCCCAAAGTCACACTCAGATCCATTAGAATGTATAGTGGTCTCTTTACACAGTGTTTATGAAGCTAAGAAGGAATAAACATGGAGTCTCAGAATTCAAAGACACCTTGCGAACCTGTTATGATGATAAGAATGATGCACTTATGCTTTTGGAATAATATTTCCATTTCTTTATTGAGCTCCATTTTGCAGGTATGTGTGGGTATTTATTAAAGTTCTAAGATAAATGCATATGCTGCTGAACCTGCTGAATTGGACTTTTTGTAAGTACCATCTATCACTTTAACTTACCAGGCAGTCTAGCCCTGGAGCTGGAACACGTGGCAGAGACAGATTGCGTGGTTGGAAAGGAGGGTGACTTGGCCACAAAGGTCCCTCATCTCATCTGTTCTCATGAAAATATCTGTGACACTGTGAGGAAAGCCAAGAGCCTCAGTCCTCGAAGTACCCAGGCAGGCTGCCCTTGCTGTGGAGGGCCTAGGCATCCCCGTGAGCAGGCTGCATTCCGGAGAGTTTGACTCTGACATTAAATTCACCTGCTTCAAATAACTTTCACCCATTTGTTCCACTTGCCACTCACCAGCCTTTTCCTAAAATGTAATGCAGGGACATTTATTATGTGTCTATTCTGCCATATCCACTATCAGGCCCTTTGCACATTAAGTCATTTAATCCTGAGACTACTGTATAAAATATGATTGGGTATTCAGAGGTGAACACAGTGGCTTCCTTGTCTTTAAGCAGTTCTCTCTCTACCTAAAGAGACTCCTGCAGAAGGTCTCTTCCCTAGGAAATCATGGTACATTCAGCACCCGCTTTTCTAATATACCACTAACATTTACTCCTGGGCTCCGAGTCATTACTGCTATGGCCTTACACGGTGGTGGTGCCTCTTCAAGTCGTTACTGGAATAACCACTTCTAGGAAGAATTTTAGAATGTATGATAGAAAAATCTCTTCAGTTCTCTGCCTTTTTCTTTCCTGATCATTCCAATTAGGCTCTTATCCTTAACCTTACTCCCCAAAGGAGATTCCTCCTGAGATGGGAGTGAGGATACATCTATTTTACCCTCTAGCTTCCTTTGAAGTAGGATGTCTATTTTATTTTTCTTTCCTTTAATTATTCACCTACATCTGTTTTCCATGTTTTTAAAGGTAAGATCCTTAGAAGGCTAGATAACATTTAGGCTTATAATAAAGAAGAAAATACCCTTAGAAGATGTTCAGGGAATTTTAAGATGAGGAAACTGCAAGGTGAGGCAGATCGCCTGGGTTCATAACATGGGGCGGGAGGGAAAGGCAGCATCTGAAATTAAAAGTCTCCTGGGCATCAATTTGTTTAAAGCTTAAAAAGAAGTCTCCATCCCTATTTTAACAGCCTTTCGGTGCATCATATATTTCCCTTTAACACATTACTTGTATGGTGTCCTGATCAGGTCATTATATCATGGAAGATAACTTGGGAACTGGAATGTAATTTAGAGGACATTAGTCCAATTGTTGTCATCACAGATAAAAGCCTTTACATCCACACTGCACTGAAAGTTTACAGACCCCTATATACACCTGAATATTTCTCACAACGTCTCTATGAGGTGAGCACAACATTTTTATCTTAATTCCACAGATGGGGTATTGAAAGCAAAAGTACATGCAAAAAATAGAAAGAAGCCTATAATGCAAACAGTAAACACCTTCCCCCCATCGCTCAGTTTCAACAATTATTAGCTCTGTTCAATTTCTCCTGTTTGCTCCCTAATCCCAGGTATTTTACCATTTCTTCTGTAACCATTTCAGAATATCTAATAAATAAATGACTGTTTTATATGGATTTTGAATGTTTTATAATTAAATGCATAAAAATACACATTTTTTTTATTTGGAGATTTATATTTTCCATACGGGAGTAGTTAGGTGGTAAGAAGTATAAGCATCGGAAACACCCTGTCCACATCCTGAAATTACTAGGTTTGTTTGATGCCTGACTGTGGGGCAAACAGGAGGGAACTGGGTTCGGGAAGTGGGGTGGATGCACCTGCCAAAAATCACAGTGTGCAAATTCAGATGAGCTGAATTAAATAGATAATCAACATCATCATCAAGTACATGAGAATTACTATAGGGTCTTTTAGAATCTATTTGTACATTGCTATTTTTGTTATCTGGATCAGGCAATCGGGGCCTTTTAACAGCATTAGAGCTAGTTTCTATCCTTCTGGAAAAGGTGGTTAACACCCTTGTTCTCACCATTTGTACTATGTTGTGTTGGTGCTTACTAGCTTTTCAAGTGTTTATCTGGTTTTCTGATGGCAAGGTGCTGTGGACCTGGAATCTCACTAAAGTGTGCGGGAACTGAGACTGTGACGTAGCTTTTGCTGAACTATTCTCAATTCAGATGAATAGGGGTACCTCCTTGATGCTCTGGGGCTGTAAAGGCAGGTGTCCTGACCTGCCTCAGGAAAAGTGTGCTTAGCCGACTCCAGCTAGTTCACACTTCCCTGCCAGATTGGAGTGAATGGGAAAATGGGAAAATGCTCTGAAAAGACTGTTAAAAGGTTCTTTCTAGCCACATCCCCAAAGGCTTCATCAATCTTTGCCCATGTCTGAACCTAGTTCGCTAATGTTTTCCTTGATTCTTTTAGTTATCCAATTTTCTAGCAACATTTTCTCCCTTATTTAGCCAAAGCCATGTGTTTGTTTGCTCTTTTTCTTCTTTGCAACTAAATAACTCAGGCTGAGACATCACCTGTGTGTGAGTAAACTGTCACCTCTTCCAGCTACCCCACCAGGAAGGAACTGAGACTCAAAGCAGATGCTCCTTCTCCAGCAAGCACCCTGCTTAAGTAGCTCCTTCTTGTACTTCGGGTTTCCACTAAAAAATCACCTCCATAAAGAGATTTTTAAAAACCGCCCTACCTATAATTCCTCTCCAAACCACTTTGTCACTTGATTGTGTTTGTTTTATTTCCTTTATCACGATCTGATTTCATTTTGTTTATTTTTACCTGTGTATTTTTTCCTTTTTTCCCCAAATGTAATCTCCTGGTGTGGAAGGACCTTGCCTATCTCATTCACCTCTGTATGCCTAGAAATAATGATGATGCATGGCACATGGTGGATCATCGGTCATCATTTTAAGTAAATGAGTAGATGAATGAGTGAGTGAAAGAATAACCTTACCCACAATCACACAGCCTGTGAGAAGCAGAGGCTAGGTTTGGACAGAAGTATCCTGACTCTAGTGTGTACACTCAGCATGTGTGGGCAGTTTAAAAGCAAGTAGCTAATGTGGATGTGCACACACATGGATGCATGAGTGAGAGAGAGAGGGAAGGAGGGAGGGAGAGGGAATAAATATTGAAGAAAAACAGAAGAATTTGCTTTGATCTGCTAACCTGGAAAGTGTTTATATGTAGTGCCAACCCGAGGCTCTTAAGTAAAGGAAACCTGCTCATTTTTGCTTTCTGTTTGAACCAGTCAAGCATTTTTATCTAAGATAATCATTAAGGTGGCAAGGACCTTTTACTATGGTGGAGCAGTTTTGGTAGGGAATGTCGTCAAGAGTCTGCAGATTGCACAGAGCATCCCACTCGTAATGTATAATGCAGGCCTTGTATTTTAGCGCTTTTTTGGAATAAAAGTCATCAGTGAGGTTGTGAAAAGAGTGGCATTTCTGAGTCCCTGGATAAATTTGAACTACTAAATTGTCACTAGCCCTTTTGTTGATTAAAGGGCTATTCAACATAAAATCTGCTTTTAACAGGGATTATGTTTGGCACAAATGGCCCTGTGAGGCAGACATCATTATCCTACTTTACAGATGAGGAGATTGAGGTTCGAAGAGCTTAAGTCCATTACTTAGGTAGGGTCAGTGAGCTGTTATGCAACATCAGGTTTGGTATTCCTGAGTCCAAACTCTTAGGCACTCAACTATGGAAACCCTTGAAAAAGATCATTTGTATTTAAACAAGTTGCCACGGATTAAACAATACGTAAAAATCAGTATCTGTGGTGGAAGCAACCTGAATAGGAATTACAAAAGGTAGGTTCCAGGCATAGCTTTGGTATTGTGTCAATGTGACTCGTCCTGTGGTATATCAGAACGAGGCCTTGCGTCTGTCCCTCACACACCTGCATCCAACTCCAGCCTCACCACCTCCCTTGTCTATGACCCATATTAACTACTTTATTTCTGAGTGCCTCAGTTCTGTCACTGTAGGATGAAGAAAATAATACCTGACACATGAGGATTAGGAAAGTGTTTAGAAAACTTCAGGATGCTCTAAAAATGCCAGGGATCAAGATTTTTAGATAATGACTGGCTTAGCACTCAAAAGATATCATTTTTAAAAGTAGGGCTTTCTTTTGGCACAGGAGATTCTTGCTTTGTTGTTTCTTTTTGCTTTGTTTTGTTTTGATTTTTGTTTTCGACCGGTGACTTTAACACATTATTTACGTGATTAACTATTGTTACTGATATAGTATATCTGATTCTTCATCAGAGCTTTAGAAGGTTGTGGGTTTTTTGGTTTGCTGATGTCTCAGATGATGTATTTCATTAGAATGGGGATTGTGGTTTATTCATCTGCTGTTCCTGAACCCACATCTAATACCTGGCACTCCTTCAGCCCCTTATCATTGAGTGGACTGAATTAATGAATACCTTTGGATCTCAGCAATGTAAGCACTTTTGAAAATTTAACCCAAACCCAGGGAATGTGTAATATAACGCCAAGACATTGCATAACCTATTTACTGTTGTCTGTCACTAGTTATCTCTGTCAGTTTTAGTGCCAGAAGATGCACTAAGTTGATAGCTAGGCAGTGAGTATCCCAGCAGTGAGTATCCCAGTTTCCACCCCACTGAGCGAGCCTACCTTTAGCAACAATCTGTGGGAAGCTGTCATGTAAAAAATGACTGTCTTTTCATGTGTGGTTTGTAGTCATCCTGTGCTCTGTGTGTCTTGCATTTTGATTGCCAGTTGGTCAGAAGCCATAGCTCAATCAGTGGATAGCTTTAAATATCTCCTTCCTTGAAACCTGTGTGGCTGCCTGCTGACAGATCAAGGTAATGTGGATCCGTGACAGCCCTGAACAGAACTAACATTCCGTAGAGCTGTGATGGCATTTGAGTGTCATTGGTAAGAGATGATTTGTTACTTTAATTTCCATGGAGGTTGACATATTTCATTATGCAAAATAACAAACAAGTGTTATATGAATTCTGAGGTTCCCAAATTCATGACATGGGAATTCTAATTAGTTTTATGTGAGCCATGCAGAGGGTAAATGAGCTTATAATTTTGCTTGACTTAAATTTTCAGAGATTTCCTTATGGGTCTTCCTTGGAGATAGCAATGTGTTCCTGGAAGAGTCTAATGACATTCTAGATTTCTAACTCCTCAAACCCTCTCTCTCCTAGAAAAAGCATTATCTTTCTGATTGGACAGTGGGATAGATACTCAGATCTAAGGTCTTTCAGGTAGGGCCTCAACTCTAAAACTGTACAGGCTATAGGGTACAATTGTAATAACAATAATCTAGGATTTGGGAGAGCGCAGACCAGCCCAGCTTTGGTACATATTAGCTGTGTGACTTCAGGCAACTCATTTAATGTCTTATGACTCTCAAGTTTCACATTTAAAAAATGAATATCATAATTCCTCTGAAATCCCATAGCAATTTATTTGTATCTCTCCTATGAAAAGAGAAAGGAAAAGATACTAATATTAATTGCATAGCTTCTATACGCAAACCTTGTACTAAACACTTTTGTATCTGCTAGTTAATCTACATGACAAAGTTAAATGCCATTATGTATTTGTTGAACTAGTGAGGCTACTGGGAATTGAAGTTTAAGTATTACCCAAGATCAGAGAACTGGTCATTTGTACTACCCATTAACCCACACCTCTTCACGGTAATTTTCTGACTCTACCTCACAGTAAGTTAGTAGACCTTTCCTTCCTTCAAAAATTGTCCAGGGCAGTACCCAGGTACTGCTCTGGACATTGGAGGTACAGTCTGAGGCTAATTATTAGCTCACAACTCTCATGGGAATGCCATTTTTTCCAGTGAACTGTGAATCATGTGAGAAAAAAATAAGGTAACCCAAATGAAAGAGTTTTGGAAAGCATAAAATACTAAGTAAACTTTAGGTGTCATTTTTAAGGTAGAATTTTCCTCTGGACTGACTTTGTGTATTTCTCAGTAAGAAGCCACTTACTTTTCCTCCTATATGATAATAATACAGTGTCTGAATAATAATGAAAGTTTTCACTGGAAAAAGCACCAAACAGCCCAAAGTGAATCTTGCCTCCATTACTCAAGGTTTAGAGAATCCAGATTCTATGACATGCAACATGCATTCCCTAAAAGTTGGGATTGTTATGGTAACTAATTACTAAGATAAAGCCTACTTAACCTGTGGTTCATCCATTTGGCAGGCACAAAATGCAACAACCAACAGCAATGGTTAGGAACTCAGCACTCTGACTCAAGTGCTTTGTTTCTCTGATGACTCACAGAACTCACACCAAGGCATATGACACACACATCGAAGAATGTAACAGTCATTGTCTACCAGTGATTTCTGATCCCCTTGTAAAGCAGGCTTCTCTGTAGGCTATTAAGAAAACCTGAAAGCGGATGAAAAGGTAACGAACCTTTGGTTCAGGATGTTGATGCTCTTATTTAGGCAGCCAGGAAGTTTTAGTGAACACATTTTTTATGAGCAACCAGATTACCCTCACCTTCTACTCAGAGATGCTCAGCTCAGATTAGTTTAGCACAGTTTAGGTGCCTGGTGATACTTGAGGAAGCAGAGGATATACCAATAACCTTTCTGGTTCCCAGTCCCAGATCCTTACCAGAGCCATATCTATAGACTCAGCCTTCTCTTGACGTTGGAAGCCAACACAACCTAGAAGAATATGAGGAACAGTAATTCTCTGGCTCAGAGGAATCATCAGATCATCCTTGTTCCTCTGATATTGTGCCTGTTCATAGCTCTTTGCTTATTCTTTAAACATACATGGTCACCTGCTATGTACCCCATCTACCTGAGTGAGCAAGGATGGGTCCATGATTTCACAGAGCTTGGAGAACAGGGAGGCCACGTAAGTATAGAGATCATTCTATCCAGTGTGAGCTGTGATTGGCACTAATATAGCAATAAGCACAATATTGTGGGATATTGTGAGAGCACAGAGGAGGAGAACCCCACCCACTCTGAAGGTATCTTCTCAAAATAGATGATAACTAAACTGACATCATTTATATATCATTTATTCAACAAAGATTTATTGAGTGTCTAGCAGGCACTGTTCAAAGAACTAATAACATGGAAATAAAATGAACAAAATCAAGTCCTTTTTCTTCTGGAGGGGAGAAATGCTAACTACTATATACTTGAAGGTGATGTTGAGTGCTGAGAAGGAAAATAAAGCAGGAGAAGGGGAATGATGGCTCAGGCTTGTGCACTGGGTGGGGTGGCCCATTTATGTTAGGGTGTTTGCATCAGGCTCCCCTGACTCTGATGTAATATTTTTGAGCAGAGACCTGGAGAAGATAAAGCAAGGCAAGATAACCTGATAGAAGAATCCAGAAGCACAAGGACCTTGAGGCAGTAACCATTTTGTCAGAGAAAAAGCAAGAGTGGCCTAGGGGACAGTAGTAGGACGTGAGGTCACAGATGGCCTGGAGGAAGATTACATAAGCCCTTGGACAGGTCAGAACTCTAAATGAAAAAAAAAAGCTTTTGAAAAAAGCAATGGCATAACTGGGTTGTTTTTAAAGGGATATGTGCATGTGTGTAAGTGTGTGTGTGTGTTTCAATGCTGCTGGAAACAGAAGAGGGTGATGAGAGAAAATGTGCCATGCTTAATAATTTGGGAATTCATCTCAGGACATCACAAAGCCACTGATAGGTTTTAAAAGGAGAAAGGACTGGAAACGCATGAAATTGAAGACAGGGCCATTCCTTTGGAAACTGTTGCAGCAAATTAGACAGCCTTCGAATATATTCCAGATAGCCCTGGAGAAGCCATCCAGCACTCAGATCCTGTGACTCTGCATGGCTCTTGCTTCTTTCAGTCATAGCCAGGGTTCTGCTACCCAGCAGCCTATGTATCTGCAGTCAGTCCCTGGCTGGAATCACTGCATTTCACTTGGTCCTAGTCTCTGAAACCATGGCTATCTACCAGTCATCACCACTCTGTCTCCTGGGACTTTATTCTCTCAGTTCACCTTCCTAGGCACAACCTACCACCTGATATAGTCCTGACTCCCAACTTTTCCCGTCTTTCTGAGTCAGTTTCTAAGTACATGGTCCACTCCCCTGGGGGTGGCCTTGTGTCTGGAGTCTCAGCCTTCCTGATATGAACAGTCTTGAGTAGGCACCCCAGAATAAAAAAGTCTTAAATTTTAGTATTCTCCTTTCAGGTCAAAAATATGCCATAGACAAAGGTAGTATTTTTTTAAATATTATTTTTCAATTACAATTTATATTTAAAATTATTTTATATTAGTTTCAGGAGTACGGCACAGTGACTAGATAATCACATACTTTACAAAGTGTCCCTCCTGATATTTCCAGTACCCATGGAAGGTATCCAGTACCTTACATAGTTACTATAATATTATTGACTATATTCCCCATGCTGTGCTTTACATCCCCATGACTGTTTTGCAACCATCAATCTGTACTTCTCAATCCCTTCACCTTTGTCACCCAGTCCCCCAAACACATTCCCCTCTGGAAGCCATCAGTCTGTTCACTGTGTCTATGAGTCTGTTTCCATTTTGTTTGGCCATTTATTTTGTTCTTTAGATTTCACATATAAGTGAAATCATGGGATATTTGTTTTTCTCTGACTGACTTATTTCACTTAGCTTAATACCCTCTAGGTCCATCCATGCTATCTCAAATGGTAAGATTTTATTCTTTTTAATGACCAATTAATATTCCACTCAGAGATGTCCAACCTTTTGGTGTCTCTGGGCAACACTGGAGGAAGAAGAGCTGTCTTTGGCCACACATTAAATACATTATGACATGTAATCACAAAAGATCTCCTAATGTTTTAAGTAAATTTATGATTTTGTATTGGGCTGCATTCATAGCCATCTGGGCTACATGTGGCCTGCAGGCCATAGGTTGGGCACTCCTTGTATATATGTACTACAGCTTTTTTATCCATTTGTCTGATGATGGGCATTTGAGATGCTTATGTATATTGACTAGACCAGGTGGTCTTTACCTTCATCCTTCTCACTGCTCCACTCAGAGCATATTCCACCTTTGTCTTTCCTCCCCACAAGCACCAAGTTCACAGTAGTCCCAGCCAAAAAGCATTTGTCATCTTCTGCTTTCCCCTTGTTGTGCACAAGAAGCACTTGAGTTTTGCAGAGGGCCCCTGCAAAGAAATTGAGAGGAGAGTATATGCAAAAGTTGTCAATCTTGAATGATGGCTGTTTAAGTATATAAGAGGGTGATAATTGTGAGTGCTGATGTCTTCTCTGCCTTTTACATGCCATGCCAGTGGTACTTGCTGGCCACCCTGTCTTTTCAAGTGCCTCAACTCTATCAACTGAATTCATTCATGGATCTGACAACATAAGACTTTGCTAATGTTCTTAAAAATGACTCATTAGTTCTGTTCCAGGCCAAGATGCTCACTTTAGCCAAAAATGATCCTTTCAGGTACCATGTTCCTAATAAAGTAAATGAGGAAATATGAAACATCATTAGTGTTTTCTTGAAACTTCCATTTTTTAAAGAATGTCTGTCATGTTCTAGACCTAGTACAGTGGAGATTATCATTCCCAATTTGTAGTTGAAAACCTCACCATGTACTACATGGGCCTATGTAGTTTTGCTCCCCAGTTCAACTCTGACCCAAGAGAGTGGTAAAGCTGGAATCTGAACCAAGTCTGATTGCTTCCAATGCTCATTCACTGTTTATCTAGAGTTAAACACATTTGGGAGGGCATTATTCTGTCTACCACGGTATCTGAGAACCTGACCAATCTGTGATACATAAAAACACCCCCCACAAATAGAAGCCATTTTATGACTCAGATAGTGTTGGCTTGAGAGCATGGGGAGGGAGTTTAGGTAGGAGGCAGTTGATGGGTGAGTAGGGAGCAAATTGACAAACATACCAATTTAAAAACCCACCACAACTTACATTTAGAGAAGCAGAGACAGTATATTGTCTTTGTACTGCTTAGCAAAACTAATTTCACTGCTTGGTAACGGCAAATTATTTTTATGCAGATAGTAAAATACATCAAAATCTAAACCTCTGCCAAAGGCAGAGATTCACAATGAGATAGCAGTAATCAACTGAGTGATATTTGAATCTGAGCTGGGTAATTCACCATCACACTAGATCCCTAAGCTGCTGGACATTGTAAGTAGGAAAGGGGACATGACTGAAAATCAAGGTTTCTCATCCCATTTTATGTCGTATTTTCAGTCATTACTCTCCTACATGCTTCCTTCCCATATTCTATGACCTTTTAATTCTAAGAGAATGGAAAAGTCTCCCCCTTCTCAAAAACATCAGGAATTCCATGGTTAAGCATTTTTTTTTTCTTTAAGCATGATTTAAGGAAGTTATTATCCCCTGGGTATTTCACATATATTCTTTTAGTTTAATGGTTGAAATTATCTACTGAAACTTAAATGAAAAAATCATAAGATACTCCAATTAAGCCAGTAGTTAACATCCTAAGGTTCCCAATCCACTACATTTCCTGAATCCACTAAAGATGAGGATGGCATGATGATGTTGATGGCGATGGTGGTGATGACAATAATGAGGATGGTGATGATGATGGCAAAAACAGCAACTAACATTTATTAAATATAGTAGACATCACACTAAGCATTTTGTATTCAATATCTTACTCCTACAACAATTTTTTGAAGTATGCACTACTAGTTTTCTCACTGTACAGCTGAGGAACACAAGCTTAGAAGGGTTAAATGGTAGAAACATTCAAATCTACCTACTAAAGAGCATGCATCCTTCTCCATGCTATTGTCAATATTCAGAAAGCCTAGCCCAATAGAACTTTGACTCTACAATACCAAACCCGTGTTTTCTTAATAAAGAAACCTGTGTCTTTGCTTTTGGCTGGAGTTATTTCCCTCATTCTGCCAACAGTGACATGCTCAGCCCGATTAGAAGTTGTCACGGTGGTTACAGATATACTTAAATGTAGTTTGTTTGTTTGTTTTTTTTAAAGAATACAACTATCACTGTTTCTATATTTGGCTAGATAGGAAAATTCTTCAGCATATGGGAATCTATAAAGTAAAATAATAAATGGAAACCTTTTATTGATACTAGAACAGTTGGTGCCTGTGTTCTGAATTGTGATATAGTTCAGCCTGAAAAACCTTAAGTTTATATCTCTGGTATATAAAATTAAAGCAACACCCTATTTTATAAATTCTGTTGGGTCATAACTTTTTACTTTACATTTACTTAAAAAGTCTCTTGAAAAGCTTCCAGAACACCACAAGCTTTCTTTTCTTTAGCAACCATCTCCACAATAGAAAAAGAAAGTAGCAAACATTTTTACCATAGGAGATGAAGTGAAAAGAGTTAAATGTGAACGTGGATCTTGGTGAAGGAGCTTTGTCAAGGAGCAGGTGATAAGACCAGGGGAAGTGAATTAGGCAGAAAACCTAACTGACATTGTCAGTGTGAGTTTTACAGAAGGTTATAGCAAAAAAAAAAAAAAAAAAAAAAAATCTAATTTTTAAGAACCATGGAACTTTACTGCAAGTGAGAGTTGGAAATATGTTTAAAACTTTGACATAGACATAGAGCATGAGCAAAACTATGATTGCCTTGACCATCAGAACTAGTTTATAGTAACATTCTCAAGTGCAACTTTATGGCAGCTTACTTAGAGCCATATAGATACTTGAGTTTAACAAGTAAGGTGTGCTCATACAATTATACCCTCCTTCTGTGTTCTGCGTTGGATTAGGCTTCCACTTGTTGGTATCTGATGTTGGTTGGCTTCAGACTTCCCCTGACCTTGGCAATGTGTCTTGACATTCTACCTGTTTCTCCTCACCCTTTTGGCTGTATATGGAGAAGTAGCTCTGGCCCCTTAGCCTTGCTGGTCTCTTTATGATCACTTCTTTCTATGTGACTCAAAACATTTTAATAATTATTCATTCACTTATTCATCCAACCAATTAGTCAACAGACATTTCTGTATGCCTTGTAATAATGTGCCTATATCCCAAGGAATAAGCACATGAGGCAAGTAGATTTATAAAGGAGATGAGAAAGGTATTGCCAGTATCCCTAACATCAATGAGAAAAGGAGGGATCCAGAGCTTTAAATCATTCATCCTATCAGGGCTTGTCATTGACCAACCCCACCTTTAAATTTAGAGTCACAGACCATCACATTTGCTACCTGCATAATTGTGGATTATACCTGTAGTCTTTGTAATGGGTTGGTAGGAGAGGTTATATTCTCAGCAAGAACTTCTGACCCAGAGATGGCAGGGATAACTCATGGGCAAACTGTTTCTCCTCATTTATTGTTGTATGTATGTCTTTGGCTGAAAAGTAGAAAAGGTAAGAATAGAAAAGGAATTATATAAGTCTACTGCTGAAATGATTCAGGGCTGCAGAAGAGATGTCTTAATTGTTTAGAGCACCAGGCTGAAGCAACCCTGCTTGGCTTCACACCATGGCTTTACCACTAATTTTAAGACCACTTGAGTAAGTGTTTTAATCTCTTTTAGCTTCAATTTCACAACCTGAAACATGAAAATAGTAACAGAACCCTTTTCTGAGAGTTGGTGAGCATTAAGTGAGTTACCCCCCCCCCACACACACACACGGTATTTAGAAGATCTAGTCAAAGGAGCGGTGTTGGTCATTGTTATCCCTACCCTCCAGAAATCTAGAGGACAGAGGATGTCAGAAGGAGAGAACTGGGAACCATTTGGTTTCATTGGATTTCGACCTACCCATGGGTACATGTTGCCTGTCCCTTTAAGGCAATTCTTACATTTTTCCAAAATACTTCTGATCTGGTCTTTAAATCCATGTTTCTTCAGGTCAGTCCTCTATTCCTTTTGCTTATTCCTGTTGACCAACACCAAATTGCAATTCTACTCGTTTTCTGTCATGATATCAATAGCCTGTTTCTATGGACCCAAAATTAATCGCCACCAAAAGTCATCAACAGCTGTGATTAAACAGATGTGAGGAGCTTACTAAACTAGGACCCAGTTCCCCTGAACTTTTCACTTAAGAGCATCACTCAGTCATCCCTGACTGCTGCTGAGCTCTCAGTCATTTTACAGTCATGGAATGTAGAATATGAACATCTCAGTTCTTCTCCTGATCCCCAGCTACCAACCTCCTATTTAAAGGGAAATTGTACAATCCTATCTCCAACTGCGTATGAGCACTTTCCATTGATAGAACATTAAATTATGTGCCAGATTATGTCTTTAGCACTTTATACTAATATACTTAATCCTCATAACAAGCTGTGAGAAAACTACTATTATCTTTTCCATTTTACAGATGAGAACACTGTGGACTAAATAATTTAGTCAATACCACAGGCCTAGTAAATCACAGAGCTGGGGCTTGAACCCATTCTCTTTGACATAAGGGTTGATGTTCTTATTAACCACTGAACATCCTGCTTTCCCAAGATTTGTTAAATATTTTCTTTGTTATACTCTATAGATAATTCCTTCAAAGAATTCTGAAGATATTTGCAGTGATCTTGTATTTCCTTTGGTTCTTTCTCTTCCTCCCTATTCTTTTCCAATGTTTACTGCCTCCTTCTCTTTCTTTTTTCCCTTTTCCTTTTTGCACTTCATCATCCTCTTCCTTATCAGGCAAAAATAACACTAATATATAATAAAAAATGTCTTCTGTCTTCGTCAATCACTCAACTCCATTGGATTTCCTCTCTGAGTGCACATTTTTAAACATACCTCCAATTACTAATGGTATTATAATTGACTTTTTTTTTTTGTAATTTACAAAGCATTTTGATTACCTGACATAAAATACACTATGGAGATAAGTATTATTTTAGCAATTCCCAAAAGTTATAGTCTAATTTATACATGGGACCAAGACCATGCTTTGGACATTGGTTTTTATTTCAGAAGGTTACTCTCTTTTTTTCTGGTAGATTGTGTGATTATTTTATTGTAAGTAAATTTTCTTGAATTATATGTTTTACTTATTGTAAAATGTATGTACTATTAAAGGTCAGTTTAGGTGGTTTAAAAAAATAAAAAAATACTTTGAATGTGGATGATGAGGAAGGGTTTCATGAAGAAAGTAATTTTTGAGCTAATAGTTAAAGGCCAGTTTGCATTTGGATTCATGAAAAAGTCCATGCAAAATATTCCAGAAAGAAAGAATGATATGAATACAAGCATCCTACTGGCATTAATGAAGAAGGATGGAGCCAGCATTTTGTTTTGGTTGAAATAAAGGGTGACTGAAGGAAATTATTAAGGACTAGGCATTGGATAATAAATTGGGGATAAGTCAATGAGAGCTTGTTTTATCAATGTCAGGTGTTTGGACTTTATTCTGTGGGTTACAAGAAGCCACAGGATATTTTAAAGCATGGATGTTACACTACCAGAAAACTGTCCTTTAAAAATGATCTTCTGAAGCATGTGATGCATGAGAAGGAAAGGAAATTGAAGGCAAAGTGGTAGTTTGGATACCATCAAACTTGTTGTCTGCCAAAACTGAACTGAAGGATGACACTCACATTCATACAGACCAAGGATGTAACCTGGGGAATATGCAATTCACATTTCAATAGCTGGAACTTCACCCCTTTCTCTACTCTCAAGAAAATGTACAGGTAGGGATGCAGTAAGTCAGAATCTTATCATTAATGGGGATAGACTTAGATGTTTTTCTAATTAATTTTCAACTATATTGTGTTCAAATTTTGCTTTTATTAATAGTAATCAATTTCTCAAAATTGATCTATTATATTTTGCATCATACAAGGATGTCAAAGACTCAAGTCAAAACACCATGATTAAAATCCACTGGTGTTCATTATGGTCACAATAATGTGTGGGGGGGGGAGAAGAGGATATGGATTTGAGAGACACTACAGAAATATAATTGCAAAGATCTGGCAGCTTATTACATTTGGGACACAAAAGAGACTTTGGAAAAGATTTCAGGGATTCAAACTTGAGTAACTGGCTGGATGGTGGTGCCAATGAAAAGTTGGGGAAATAAAAGTGGAAGGTTTAGGAGAAAAATGATTGGGTTCAGTTTTAACAAAAGATTAAGTGAATCAGAAATGAAACACATGTATTATTTTTATAAAAAAGAATAAGTGTGAGCCCTGGCTGGTGTGGCTCAGTGGATTGAGTGCCTGCCTGCAAACCAAAGCGTTGCTGGTTCGATTCCCAGTCAGGGCACATGCCTGGGTTGTGGGCCAGGTCCCTGGTAGGGGGAGCACAAAAGACAACCACATATTGATGTTTCTCTCCCTCTCTTTCTGTCTCCATTCCCCTCTTTCTAAAAGTAAATAAACAAAATCTTTAAAAAAAGAATGTGTGGCAAATATATACTGAAGATTGAAACAAGCTTGTGCTTCTTCACCTTAAGCCTTGTGTTTTCTTTACTAGAAGAAGGGAGTGAAGTGTTTAGGGGGATATATTTAAGAAGCACATTTTAAACAAGAATAGTGGATGGGTTAAGAAAAAAGAGGGTGGTAATACTTAAAGAGCACAGAGTATACAAATAATTTTACCTATATCTAAAATGTGGACTAATCACTATTATTGTTGGGAACACAAATAATGAGTGCTTAGGCCAAAGACAGATAGTAGCTGACAAAAGAGAAACACTATGGTGAAGTTTGTTTCATAATCATAAAATTCAAAATGTCTGTATCCTCTGTGTCTCAAAGATCAAGCAGTATAGGATGGATCTGTAGTATGGAAAGAGGCTCAGATCGGTTGATCTGAGTCCTCTCTGCAGTTTATTGGGCGTACAATTTTGGAGGAAGCTTTGCAATATTTCTGAGCCTCGTGGACTGCTATTACTACTGAACATTTAAGCAGTTTTGGTGAGTCAGGTCTCATCTTTGTACATTCTAGTTAATATATCTTACATGGGTACTCTTGAAGAAGAGGAGGTATATCTTTATTCTCTAGATGATATTTAGGTTTGGGGTCATTAAACATGCATTTAGATATAAAATTATAGACCTTTTTGTGCCTCAGATAAACTACAATATCTGTTACATCCACCAACCTTGTAAGAGATCTTAATCATTCTCCGCTTTAAGGCCTTAAGTTGCAATAAGTTTCACCATTGTCCAGTCCCTTTAAGCTACTGGGCAATGAAAGGCCTCTTTCATATAATCACCGCTCCTTTGCATTCCAGCTCACTTTTCTGATTCAGAGGCAGTGAGATGGTGATGGGGAAAAGTGAAGTAAGCTGTCTTTCAAGTGTTCTTAACTCCAGATACTGAGGGGTGCTGGTCACACACAGAAGAACAATGAGAATGGAATCCTCATCTAAGTCTATGAGCTAGGGAAAGAGATCATTTGTGGGACAGATCACAGCCTGGAAAACCTACACCCTATAACAAAGAGACACAATGCTAATACAGCTCAGCGGGCACAGCTCCCAGGCAGCATCCTGGCTTTGACAACAGTCATCAACCAAGACTCTCCCAACTGCAGCCACATCTGGTCGTCATCTCCTCACCATCCCATCCCAACCCCACCTGTACTCACCTCCCCAAACAGGCGCCCTCCTCCAGTAAAGTCACTGGGTGCTTATCTTCTCCTGCAGCCTCCTTCTTTCTCTATTTTCTTTCTAGTTCCCTTATCATGATGAAACTCTTTTGCAGAGCTTCCCTTTGTTCCTGGATTTTAACTTTGAACAGCTTGTCTTGTGATTCAAATGACTAAACTCTGGTTCTGTTTGGCTTATTTGATTTTCCTTTTTTTTTATGAGTGGAAATTCTGTAATTTCCTTTTTTGAACATGATGAAAGAGATCACATATATTAAAGATAGTATTGCTTGATACCTACAGATATAGAAGTAATTCTTTACCCTGTCATTTAAATTCATTTCTAACTTGGTCTAATCCTGCTTCTCCAGCCATACCCTCCACCAAACCCTTTTCTCCAGTAAAATGGAATTACCTTTCTAGACTGTTTCAGATGTTTGCCTCTATGCTTGTTTATTTACAGCGTGTTTCCCTTTCCACCAATTGGTTAAATTTCTTTGATCTCAGCTTGTTAAAGTCCTCCCATCTATTTTTCAGTGCCATTTGAGTGGTACCTCTTTGATGAAGCATTTCCTCATTTTTCAAGCTGTGTCCTTTGCTGAATCATGATGGCTTTTCTTAACTCTCCTCTAGCCCAATCTCACTATAGTTTTCTGTATACTTCTCTTCACATTCACTAGTTTGTAAACCCCCTAAGGGATGGGGCAGCATTTTATTGTATCCTATAGATCTTATATTATCTTTAACAATATTTCTACTTAGAAAGGTTGAATCAAAAAACAAAATACCCAAAACATTAGGCTATACTAAAGTGAGTAATCTTTATATTATTTTAGAAATGTGGTAACAACAATATATAAAACCTTTTTCTTTTTCTCTCTTTTTCTTTTTTTAAAATTTTAATTGTTGTTCTTATACAGTTTTCTGTCTTCTACTCCTATCCCAGCCCACCGCCCCAGCCCTCCCCAGCTCCCTCCCATTTCCATCCCCCCCAGCTTTTGTCCATGTATCTTTCATATTTGTTGCTCTAAACCCTTCCCCTTTTCCCTAGAAATTCCTATCTGTCTCCTCTCTTGTTCCCAATTTCAGTGTCTTTGGTTATATTATGCTTGTTTGTTTGTTCTGTTAATTAGTTTCCTGTTAAAGGTGAGATCGTACGGTACTAGTCTTTCACCTCCTGGCTTATTTCACTTTTTTAAAAAGGTTTTTATAAAACCTTTTTCAATTGACTACTGTCAGCCATATATATACACAGACATCCTCTATTACTATATTATTGTTGGGATTTTGATGCCAATAATATTAATTCTTGGGCAAATATGATCACAATGATAAGCATTACTATTGTACTATATGTACTATTTAAAATAATAATAATTTTATAAGCAGTGAGTGTGTGGTTTACCTTGAATTACTAGATGAGTGTTACTCCCTTTGGAACCAATATATTTTATAACCAAGTAAACTAATGATAACTTTCCAGCAAATCCAGAATCTGAAAAGGAAGACTGAGTTGCCATTGACTAATCATTTAGTGCATTTTTCCAGTGTCTGTATTGTTTTTTGTTGCCTAAACAATTAGGTAGATGAAGTTAATCGTGATAGCTAGATATTTCTTCTGAAAACAAAAATTTTCTATATAATTTTCCCTATTAAGCTCATTCCCAATTTGGTGGAGTAGATTTCTTATGACTATTTTTCTAGGCCTTCCCAGGTCA
Source organism: Anoura caudifer (assembly GCA_004027475.1). Taxonomy (NCBI): domain Eukaryota; kingdom Metazoa; phylum Chordata; class Mammalia; order Chiroptera; family Phyllostomidae; genus Anoura; species Anoura caudifer. The sequence goes on from PVKU01002861.1 coordinate 64,779, forward strand.
GATTAAGAATCTATATCCTCCTTACATTGGACCCTATTAATTGCATTATATTGTCAATTAAGCAGGAGAAATATTGCATTGCCGTGTGTCTACAGAGAGTGATCTTGCATATCTTTGTATGTCCAGAGTTTAAATTAGTGGCTGTGACATAGCAGGTACCAAATAATTATTGAGTGAGCTACTGGATAAATAGGAAGGTGTTTCTGTACTTTATCTAGAAATGCCTGGTGTTTTAAGCCAACAACAATGAGCTTCCTTAGTGGAAGACATTTTTTCATTACTCTAAGGACACTATTCTGCCTTACCTCAAAGGACTTTTTACCTTCTTTTATGTCTGTTAGAATTAAAATTGTTATCTTAGGCAAATTTTCACACCTATTTTCAATAGATTGAATTTATCTTGTCACTCACATAGATGTATAAATAATAACACAGCAACTCACATTACCTTGCAACAATTTGGCGCCTTAATCTTGCTATACTTCTAGGAAGCACCTATTAAAAAGCAGATAGGGCAAGATAATTTGGACTAGGCAATCAGCTTGACAAGACCTCCAAGTTTGGACAGTTTTTCAGAGGAGAAAAATGAAACATCGTGTGTTGCTTTTGCCCAAACTTAACTAAAACCCATTGACTTTGGGTAAAACTGAGTTGGGGGAATGATCTAATGAAAGATCTTCAGGCCTTGCTGGCAGGTCTGTCGGAAAGTCTACTCATAGGAAATATTTGCATCATTTAATACGTTACTGAGATCTACTTTGTACGCAGGAATAGATAAGCTATGGAAAAGAGGATGGTGCTGTTCTGATCTCCCATTGCACATTGCTTTGACCCCTGGTGGTTGCAATGCTTCATCTGACTAGTTCTGGCCAACAGAATGTGGGAAACTGACATGTGTCATACCAAGGCCAAAACATATCAGTGCTTCTTCCTTCTAGTATGCTCTTTTCCTGACACAGAGATCAAGGAGGCCTCAAATTCCAGATGATGTATTGAATAGCTACAGAATATGGAGTCTTTTAGGTTAGGTTCCTAAATGGCTACATAGAGCAGAGTGCCCTGCTGACTTGCCATAATGTAGCATGAGTGAAAAGCACCCTTAGCTTCATTAAGCTACTGAGATTTCAGGGTCATTGTATTTTTTACAATAAACCTAACCTGTCCTGACTAACAGAGGGAAAGAGTCTGAGAATTAACAGTTATTAAGCATGTACTAAGTGCCTGTACTGTACTAGGACCTTCATGTGGTCTGTTTTTTTTTGTTGTTGTTTTATTTATTTCTCACTAAACCTGAGAGGAAACTGCTATATCTCAACTTTATTAATGAATAAATTGAGTCTCTGAGACTTGATAACCTCAATGATAATAAAAGGCCGATGGTCTGTCAATAGATTGCTGTTTGAGTCTCAATCCCATCCTGTTTCAATGACACCATATTGACTTTCCTTAGCATCTACTTGCTTACTTTAAAGGCAGCTAAAAATTTTTTAGCAAGCATGCTGGTACTCTGATGCCACAACCTATAAGCTCTCTTTCTTTCTAAGGAGGGAGCCATGCAGCAAGGCATGGTTTGAGTATACTGTGTCACCTAAAATGAGGACCAAATACCCTGAAGACTTTAGCAAGTGACAATCCTGTGGTTCCAGCTAAGGTTCTCTTGGTGTAGAAACTGCTGTAATAAGAGTTCAGCCCAATTATCAAATTTAGAATTAAAGGTACTAAGGCCAGAGCCAAAGGCATCCAGGATAGGGGTCCCAGAGGGCACCAGAAGACACAGAGGTGAAGTGATATGGGGATCTGTGTCGCAACTGCTTCCACTCTGCTGTTCTGCCTCTTCTATCTTAAAGCAGAAATATTACAGACTTGCCTGCTGACAGCTATACATTTGGATACTTATTCAAGAAAAATTAATATTGATTAAGTGAGTGGCCACAGAGTCAAAGTTAGCCATTTTGGAATGAATTAAGCATATTTGTGTTCTAATGCATATTCAGTTATCATTCTTTAGAGTTATTTGGGTCTTTCTTGCAAATTATTGCAGATGACTCACTTTGGCTCCATAGAAATTATGTTATTTAGTCTCATTATTGGGTATTGTTCATTCTTGCTTATGAATAAAATACAAAATGGAAATATTATGCATTCAAAGTATATCAAATTAAGTACCATAGAGAGAGGGTAAATAGGGACATGTTTGTCAGATCATTGCACAGAGGAGGCTCTTTTAGTTGAATAAGAAACATCCAATCCAATTCCTCATAGTGTACAATGATCTCTGGACTCAGAATCATAATACTTGGGTTGATAAACTGTACAATCAGATTACTTGACTGAGCCACATATTTCTCCTCCGTAAGTTGAGTGTAGATTAAATTTACCCTATATGGTCATCATTAGAATTATAGAGTAGAACATGTATAAAAGCACATGTGATCTGATGCATTATAGATACACAATAAAGTGTTAGACACTCAGTTTTTCCTTTTAAGCACATGGAATGTATTACCCCATTTGACTGTTTGAGTTTAAAACATCAGTGACTATTGTTGACTTCTAATAAACAGGTATGGTCATATTTTAGATGTGTCAAAAAGATCCACCTGCTTCAATGAATCTTCAAAAGAGGAGAGTTACTTGGAGAAGTCATCGAGCTTCAGGGTCAGGCTTTTGTTTTGCAAGCTGAAAAACTAATTTGGGAGAGTCCCAGAGTCATTCAAACTTAGAGATACAGATTCATATTAGCAAAGCTCAGAAGACACTAATAGAGATGAATAGATACTTATTGGAGTTTATTAATTTTAATGAGAAAGTTTCTAAGCTGACTAAATACCCACATAATCTAACCAGTTTATTATCCCTTGGTACAGAAATTATAAAGGATGGAAGGATGATAACCCTAAGCTTTATTTGTCCAAGATCCCTAAGCTTGGCTGTGACCGAGTAAAATAGGTTATGCTGAGAGACCATAAAATCTCAATGTCTGCAAATACCAGGGCATATTTATCTCTAAGACTTTATGTTCTGTAACAGTGGGTAGTGGAATATTTGGCTTTATGCACCCTCACTCAAGAACTCAGGATGGCAGAGGCTTCACTTCATGGAGCTGCTTAAGAAAGGGGGAAGGAATGAGAAAAAAGTCTTGCACTGGCTTTGAAATCTGCCACCAAGAAATGACACAGACCTACAGATGTAGAGAACAAGCTGATGGTTGTTGCCAAAGGGAGGGGGTGGGGGAATAAGAATAAAACATGAAAAGAAATGACACATTTCATTGGCAAAAGTAAATCAATTACTATACCTAAGTTGCAGGAGGTGAAATGTAATCATCCCATGTACCCCAAAGCCGAGGGGAACTTGATATGGGCGAGTACACTTGGTAAAGGTGGTGGATAGATCAGAGGTGGTTCCACTGTAAGTTCTGAATGTTTAACGCCCTCATGCTCTAAAACCTGCTATCCCTCTGGCCACATAAAGGTGTAATTGCCAGATGCCTACACTGTCATCCATTCTCTTGGCAAGGCATTTTATCCCGGAATAAACCAGGATCTGCACTGCCAAACTTTGCTGCAATGAGTCTGTTTCTACCTCACTAGCTGGCCAACCCTCCTCCTCAAAGAAATTTTTTTTTAAATTTATACCCATTAATTCACTTAGATGACATTCAGGGCTTGTGACAAGGGAGCTCCCCAGTGTCTCTCAGATAACTTACACATACAGATTTATCATGTCTTGATTTTATAAGTTAACTCTGAGGGTGATCTCATTACCATCATTTCCAAGCTCAGGGGAACCTCACACTGCTCTTTCTCCTCTCCCTCCTCTCCCCCTCCTGCAATGTACCAGTGACAGAGTCAGAAAAGATTTAGATAACTTCATAATGACACGTCTATTTTAGATGATTGGAAGCTGGCTAAGAATATTTGGGGGGGCAAGAGGTCCTCTTCTGACTTAACACCTGCTTTCCCATCCCCTTAATTGTGTCAGAATGGCTGTAATTCCAGCCTCCTTAGTTGTCTGAAATGAGTTGCATTCTGCTCAGAGAGACTACATATAGGTGGGGTTTAATTGTAATTTAACCATCACATGTGGATCCCACACTCTGTCTTCCTTAGTGAATAATGACCTGTAGATTAGCCTTAGCTCCTATATTTGTACCCACATCCCATGGGTCCAAAGAATGTAGTTAATTTTAGCTTGAACACTTTTTTGTCTACATGAAGTTATGATGCATTCTACCCCAACTTTGAACAGTTCTGCATTTGACAACTTTAGTTAACCTTTTTTCTGTTCTGCTAAAATATTTTAACAAATACTTTCCTCAAGTCAGAAGATTTATTTATGTAATGAATTTTCATTACCCATTTTTTATTCTATTCTTCATTCTTTCATACATTCAGCAGACTTTAACACATTTATATTCAAAGCCTTAAACTTTGGGAAGCAAGATGAGGAATAAGATAACATTGCCCTCCAAGGATTTTATTTTTAGGAAGAGACAGAAAGACATTGGCCTGAATGATTAGGAGTGGTGAATGAAGGCAAGAAGGGGAAGAGTGCTTCGTGTGTGCTGAAGTTTAGAAATAGCTAATTTCAGGCTTTACAATACATAAGCATCCTATTAGAATTATTCTTTCAAGGTTACAAAGCCTTGTGTACACCTTTCAATAGTTCTGTGGGAGATAGTGTTACCACTTTTTCAGATGAGGCAATATAGGTTTATGGAAGTTAAGTAACTTGCTCTAAGTTTCATTATTATTAACCAACATAACCCACACTTTCTAAAATGTTCTCATATTATAGGCTTAGTTTGAGTCCTGTGCATACAGCATATTTGATCATGGATTAAATATGGATTTGATCATGGACTGCTCCTTTTGCCTGGATGCTCTGGCACTACAAGTTATAGGGCTACCATGATGCTTTGATTTGGTGAAAGTTTACTTTGTGGTACTACATTATAGGAATTAAAGTATGCAATAGAAACCCATACTTGTTTGGAGGTAGGTGCTTTTTTAAAATTGTTATTTGGGTTACATAGTGTTTATTCTTTTGTTTATTTATCTTTTAAAGAACAGGGTTTTGTTTTGTTTGCAATTATTTTTCCAAAAGAATAGGTAGCTTTTACTATCAACATAAATGTATTTCTTCACATTTCATTGCTCAACTTATAGACAAAAACTAAAAGAATGCTAGAAATGTATTTCTTAAATAAGTAAAGGTGAAGTAAAATAAAAAATGTACTGTGATGAAAGAGAAAAGTTTGCTCACATTAAAAAGACTGAAATAAAGATGTCAGAGAAGAAGGCTCCTGGATACCCACACAAAACTTCAGGGACAGGGTATTGATGAGTTTGTGAAAGTCTCTGTCTTATCATGAGTTTCATAGAAACAATTCAATAAATTTGTTTTGAGTGCTTATGTTACTCCAGTGAGATATGCTACTGGCTCTGAGGAACCTTGTAATTTCATTAGGGAGAAACAGAAAAGTAGACAATTTCAATTCAGCAGGGAAGATATTTGAACTCTAAGGTGTTTTGTGGGCAGAGAGCACAGAACTGGAGATGGGGTGTTAGAAGGGGGGGGCAAAGTTTAAAAGTTGGCTGGGTAATAATGAGAGGAGGCCCTCATAGAAAGCCACTCCTGAAATAATACAGATTAACCAGGGGTTAGCCAGGAAAAAGTACAGCAAAAGACATTGTGTATAAAAATAATGTTCACTAACCATCAATTGGGTAATTCTATGCATAGCACCACTATTGATGGGCTTTAGCATAAATTACCTCATGTGATTCTCTCCATTACTCTGTGAGATAAGTACTATTTTCAAAAGCAAGACAAGAGACAGCCTTGTACAGTTTGGCTCAGATGGTCAGAGGACTCTGGGTAAGGAGCCTCTGGGTGAATGGATATAATGATGCAGAATTTAAAAATAGTTGAGAACAAAGTAAGAAAAAACTGATAGTGTTGAAAATAATTGAAGCTTAGGAAAGAAATAGAAAAAGAAAAAGTCAAGGAGAAACCCCAGAAATAATAAAAATCTAAATGACAGTGAAAATATTTATAACAGATACTACTTATTCAGTATTAGCTATATTACAAGCCTCATTTTATGTGTTTTAATACTTTGTCTTCCTTTTGATCCTCAAAATAATCCTATGATGAAATTCCCATTATCCTTGTTTATGTATGAAGATACTGATGAGCCAAAGGAGTTAGGTAAATATTTCAGCCACATACTAAGAAACAGACATTCTCACCCCAGAGCCCTGGCTCTTAATCACGATTCCTTTTGAACTCTTGGTCACCAGTGATAGGTTTAGCACAGTCTATGCCTTTTGTTTATAATGTTATCTTTTAGTTATATCTTCCTGAAACTAGACCCTATTTTCTATGAAGGCATTATAGCCAGGCCTGCTCTTCTTATTTGATTTGGGAAGCGTATTTTCCTCTAAGTAAAGATGGCTAAGCTCATCCATTGCCTTTTCCCCTTTCAACTCTCAGGAAGTAAACGGGTTTACCCCTAAAACATGGGGGCTTATCACAGTTCCATGTATTCTGGCAGCTTTCACCAGCTGTAGAGCAAAAGTCACTTACTCTTGCTTTTGTAGTTATGACAAATAAAATAATGTTAGCTAAAGAGTCATCATTAAAGAAAACAACTCAAAGGCTTTACTTGGGATTTTAATGATTTTTTTAAAAAAATTAAAATCATAGATTTCCATGTAGCTATGAAGTTGCTAAGGAGTATAATGAAGACTCATTTAAAACCATTTTCAGTCTGTGCTGTGTGTCCATGAAATAATATGGCATACGATGTGAAGAGAGGAAGCAAAACCATCTCTTAAGGGTCTGAGCTCTTCATGAAATATACATATTTGAGAAACAAGGGAAATGAAGTCTGAGGCCCTAGCGAAGAAATGAGAAGAGGAGGATGCATTAAAACAGAAAACTGCTATTTTTGTCCCTTAAGTGCCAACAGACTTGCTTCTCCCTCAAGATAAATAATCATTTCTCTTTATGGCAATTATGGTGCAAACTTTCATCTGATTATATTTTCCAGGAGGTGGAATGGTCATAATATGAAGGCACTTAAACTGTGCTTTCCCTCCTATTATATTGAAGTCCCACAATAATTTGTAAATTTTAAATTTGCCATTGGCATCAACTGAAAATGATTTTTCTACCACCTCTCTCTGGTTAACATATGCTCTCTCTGTGCTCCTTGTGTCTGCGTTTCACTTTTTCTTTTACAGTAATATATATAGCATCTATTTAAGCCTGTTTGAATTTGTAAGGAAATATATTTCAGAAAAATTTAAGGACTAATTATTCATCTGCTAGAATAGGAGTCTCTCATAGAAACTACATTATCATCAGGTTTTATTTCAAGGACATGGTAGGCCATCAAAAGTAATATTTAAGGACTAGGGGAGTTAATTGGGAAAATGTGATTTATTAAATTGGTTGCATATACACAAGAGTAGGGGAGAATAATGGGAAGGAAAAAACCACATTAGGAATACGAGGTCATGGAGAGCCTTAATGTCACTATCTGAGGAGTCATTTGGCACCTCTGGACCCAAACCTGAGAGAAATAGTTTGCACTAATTAAGGGTATTCATTGAGTTTTGCTAGGGGTGGCAGAACATACTGAAAAAAAAAAAATAATTATTTTCCAAGAATAATCTGAAGGTTTGTTGTGTTCTGAAAATATTGATGAAGGGGAAGAGCCCATGGTGGTGACAGGTGTTTGATGTAGTGATATTTGGGGCATAGAATCATATCAGTTGTTATTGAAAGAAGACACTTTTTTCTCTCTTAGAGGCAAACTTAAACAAGTTGCCAGTTAGATTGTCCTTCTATGTAACATAGTTCTTAGGCAACTCAATCAGTTACTCAGATTTCATTATTAAGCGGAAAAAAAGAGAGAGAGAGAGAGAGAGACATCTCATTCAAGTTACATTTTAGAAGTTAAACAGTGATGTTCTGGAATCAGATAGATCTGGGTTCAAGTTTAGCCTGGCCTTTTACTAGATGGCAGGACTTTGCCCCTTTGGAATCTTTGCTTTGAGAAAAAGAATGTGTTATTTGGTTGTGGTTTTTGGAAGCTATTCTTTCTAATTAGGACACTAACTCTGGTTCTGTAAGATTTAGAATAGGTCATTTAACTCCTCTAAATAGTTTTCTTCTAATATTAAAATTAGATTACTGTGTTCTAAGTCAGAAGTTTCACTCTCAGGGACTTATCCTGAGGTAAACTATGCAGGGATTCGTGCATAAAGGTGTTCATGTGCTTTGTTTTTTACACTAGAAAAGAAAATGCAAAAGACCTGGATTCCTAGCAATAGGATGTTGTTTGAATTATAGTATAGTCATATATTACAATTATATGCTGTCAATAAACATGCTGATAAATATGTTTTAATTAATATTTATTGTCACATGGAGAAAAAGCAGGTTGTGAAGAAAAATATATAGCATGATTTTATGTTTTAAAACTAAATATGGAAGGAAAAACAATTGTTTATTGTATGTAATGTTCCAAACACTATTGTAAGTACTTCAGATGTATCATCTCATTTCATTTATATAACTCTAACAGCCATTGCTATTAATGTGTGTATATATAATACTGAATGCACTGGGGTATTAAGTTACTTGCTCAAAGACACGCAGTCAGTGGTTTTGGTACTTGAATCGGATCCTGTGTTCTTTAGCACTCTGACATTCTTTGCCACTGCCTCCCAAAATATCTATAACAGTGATATTTGTCTTTCACTGCCTGGCTTATTTCACTTAGCATAATGCTCTCCAAGACAACAACAAAAGAAAAAAGAAAAAATCTATAACCATGAGCAATACAATATTAAGAGTTGCTCTCTATTAACTTCTTTCGTTGAGTGCATGGAGCTTAGAGATGGGACATTACTCCAGAGCATGGGCTCTCAATCCTGTTTCTGTTGCTCACCAGCTCTGTGACTTTGACATTCCTTAGTGTCTCTGGGCCTCAGTTTCCACATCTGTAATCCAAGATTAATAATGATTTACAGTTTCTATGAGGATTAGAAAAGTTCATACATTTCAAGTACTTAAAATAGTACCTGGGAGAGGAAAGTTCTGTTCTACATGTTAACTGTTACTAAACCTGCCATGGGGCTGGGAAGGGGTAGAGTTGGAATTTGAAACTTGGTTTAATTCCAATACATATTCTTTCATTTCTATCATGTTTCTTCTACATCAGTATCTCTATCAAGCACAGCAGTACTCTTATACTCCCCAAATTGTAAATAAATTAATTCATCTTTGAGTTCTCTTCACTAAAGGGCTAGAGGATAGATATTGTTTGATAGGCTCTCCTGTGGAAAAAACCAAACCAAACCAAACAGCCTTATGTATTTGCACTGTAATCCCTAGAGATTTTATAGTACTTTACTGAGTTATTTGCAGAGCTTTCTCATCCTAGGAATATTGTTCTCAATGGTATTGTGGGGGAGTTTCTATTATTTGGAAGGAAAGGACAAAAAATATATTGGTCGCTAAAAGTTAAGATCCTCCTCAGACTACAATTAAAAGTCTGCATTAGTTTTCTGGCAGGCTTCTTTATTTTATTCAATACATATTTATTGAATGTTCACTATGATTCCAGGGTCTGTATGCTAGTACTTCCAGCTCTCTGCCCAGAGATAACTGTAATAGTTATCTACTCTGCATAAGAGATTACTTTAAATTGCCCTGGCTGGTGTCTCTCAGTGATTGAGTGCCAACCTGCAAATCAAAGGGTTGCCGGTTCCATTCCCAGTCAGGGCACATGCTTGGGTTGTGGGCCAGGCCCCCAGTAGGGGGCATGCCAGGCAACCACACATTAATATTTCTCTCCCTCTCTTTCTCCCTCCCTTCCCGTCTCTAAAAATATAAATAAATAAATAAAATCTTTAAAAGAAAAAAAAAAGAAATTACCTGAAATCTTAGTAGCTTGAAACAATGCAATTCATGTTTTTTATCTCATGGTTTCTGTGGCCATGAATTTAGATAGGATCCAGCAAGGATGACGTGTCTGCCCTCTGTATGTCCAGAGCTTCAGCTGGGAGACTCACAGGGGCTGGAGGCTCACTCACTCTGATGTTCTGTAGTAGATGCTGGCTATCTGCTGACTCCTATCTGGAGCTATAGCCTGGAACACCTTCACGTGGCCTCTCCATGGGACTCACAACATGAAGGATGAGTTCCAAAGGCAAGCATTGCAAGGGAGAGAGCCAGACAGAAACTGTATCCTTTTTATAATCCAGCCTCAAAAATCACATAGCATCACTTTTACTTTGTTTTTCTTTAAGCAGGTAACATGTATGTAAACTGAAATGCTTTACCCGTGTTACTTGTTATTAGTGTTCAGTTGAATGCAAAGACTTTTTAGTGTTTATGGGCAATTCTCAACTCTTTAACTTACCTGAGTTTGGGTTTTCTTCATAAAATGGGAATAGTGATAATAACTATAGCATGGGTATAGCTACACTTAAGTAATAATTAAAAGAGAAAAAATATAAAATCCCCCTTTCAAAAAATGCAATGCATTTTACATGTTCATTTTATTTTATTTATTTATTTTTTATTTATTTATCTTTAGAGGGGAAGGAAAGGAGAGAGGGAGAGAAACAGCAATGTGTGGTTGCCTCTCATTCGTCCCCTGCCAGGAACTGGCCTGCAACCCAGGCATGTGCCCTAACTGGGAATCAAACCGTGATCCCTTGGTTCACAGGCCCGCACTCAATCCACTGAGCTACACCAGCCTGGTCTACATGTTCATTTTATATTATCAGTTTTAAAATCTTTCCAGGAACCTGTGTTCTAGAGAAATAGTTTCCATCTGTGTCACCCATGTCCGCATGATATACAACTTGCCTGGGAGATCTTAGAGTCGGACAGATGTGGGTTGAACTCCTGCTGTTTTACTAGCTGTGCAATTTTGGACAAGTTTCCTAACCTCTCTGAAACACAGGGTGCTCATCTATAAAATAAGAATGATCTATTCTGAAAGCTTAGGTAATACAAACTGGTCAATAATTTTAGTTCTTGTAATTTGAAGTAAAGGGCACACAGAGAATGAGATGACTGATGTAATTTGCGGCTGTGACACGGGAGGTGACTTGTGGAATTTCAGTATAGGAACATACGCGGTCTGATTTAAATAGCCACTGCTAGCTCATAAGGCAGCTTTATGCAAGAAAGAAAAGAATGACCTTGTCTTGGAGATCACAGCACCACGCCGGCACACAGCTTGGGGACCATTGTGTGCCCTGGATTTCAATCCTCACTTACACCCACATGGCTTCCTTGGGCACAGGGTAGATTGCACAGCCATATACCGTGGCCTGGTGCCTTCCTATTTCATGATAATGTCACGATTGTATTTTTGTGGTAGAGGTCCCCATAATCAGAGTTAAATGCAGTGATGTGCTGTCAACAGACTCTTAAAAAAATAAGTTCTGATTTGTAGCATTTGCTGATATCCATGGTATAAATCTCCCACTATGACTGTTTTCAGGCTACCAACATTTTAACAGTTAGCTCACAAAATTGCCTCTCACTCACCTGTAGAAGCCAGCTCCAGCACACCCATTAGCAGAGTATGAAATTCAAGCAATAAACCAGCCCTGAGACCTTGTTATTTCCCTATGACACAAAGCATCCTATGAGCAAGCAGTTCCCATGGCAAAACCAGGGGGAAGTGGGGAGAGGGATAACAGGGAAAGAAAGGGAAGGGTTGTCAAGGAAAATGTGTAAAAGACTCATGGACAAAGATAACAGTTGGGGGAGGATTGAATGTGTGTGCTGGGGGTAGGTAGGGCAGGGGGACAGTAATGGGGGAAAATGGGGACAATTGTAATTGAACAACAATAAAAAAAAAGGGCTTTCAGAGCTATGGGCAGTTTCAAAGGTGTGCTTTTTTCTTCTCAAGATTATCTCCATTTGACTGGGAAAAATATTAACATTCCTTTCCAAACTCTTACTGAGATCTTATGAAAGACAAGTAGAAACATTTTAGAACATCATATTTCAGAGAAGAAATGTGCTGTAATCATTTTTAAAAAATGCTACAAGATGCTTTGGGAGGAGAGGAGACAGGGGATGATGTCACATGTCCTGTACTGGAGAAAAGCCAGGCTAGCACAGCCAGGAAAAAAAAAACCTCTTGGTTACAACTTGTTAGAACTCAACATGCCCTATCAGCTCATACTTCTATTTGTTTGTCACATCCAACAGACTTTATGGTTATAGCAAATGTCAAATTTATTTGTCATCAGAAATGAAGGTTAAACTATAATCAAAGACTTGGCTGATGGATTATTTTTAGCTTTATTTCCATTTTTGATTATGTACTCTACTACCAAGGAGATAGAAGAATTTAGACAAAGGCATTTTTTTTTCAATATGGGATAGTTCTTAGCAGGCTAGTGTGACCTCTCTTTGGTTCAATTATATACATGTGAATTCAACACATATAAAGAGGACATGGTCCCACTCCTCAAGAAGATTATGGTATAGAAGTTGAGCACAGACAATTTAGTACAACAACCAATTATATTGCTTCGGCCACCTGTGGTAGTAGCAGCATCTAGTAAAGACCCAACTTTGTATTTGGAATTGGCAATGGGCATTCGGACAAGTTGCTTGATTCTTCTGAATCTGTTGCCTCATCTATAGGATGAGAATTCTACCTCATAGGATAAAAGGAGTATGTGTCAAGTTCTGTGTAATACAGAGTAGAAGGAAAACAAATGGCATCTACAGTTATTAAGTGTCATCATCAAAGTATTGTTTTGAGGATTACATCAGATAACATGTCTTTAAGAGCATTCAGGAAGTATTTGATAAATGCCTGCTGTGTGTTGGGTGTGTCTATGAACTGGGCCATATATTGACTGCAGTGACAAAGGACACACACCCACAGTGGCAGTTCTCTCAGTAAGGAAAGGGCTGTAATACCACAATGACAAAGTCTATGGGGAGCAAAAGGAAATCTCATTTGATATAGAGGATCAGAAATTGGACACTTGAAGCCTATATGCTTTTATTAATCAATGTTATCCCAATAAATTTAATAAAATTTAAAAAATGAACATGTATTAATGACTACAAAAATAAATTATAAATATGCTAACCTTAACTAAAAAAAGGAATGGGATTTTAAGACAGGTGATATTGAGAAGAACACTAAAGAGTGGAAGAGGAGGCAGTGAGAATATTACCCCCCGTGGAAGCTATTAACTGTGCAAAAGCACACCCATCTCCGCAGGATATCATAAGTATGAGGATGAATTATTTCTACCACTTCTCTGAGAGAAACAGATGAAAGTCTATAGCTCCCCAACTGCAGATCGGGTAAATGAATTTTACCTAGACATATAGATGAATGTTTAAATCAAACTCTGGAAAAATAATTGCTTTTAATGCATAAATATTGGGGATGTTTGGAGGAGCACCAATTTAGAAAACTATGTAATTCCATATTTCCAGGAATCAAGAGATTTCTTCCTTTACTATGACTTAAGGTATTCAGGACCATTTCTTCAAAATACAAAGGAGCCAGGGAAACCACTGCTTTTTAGAGAGTTTATTTTGCAATGGCTTTTCAAAAGCCTATCTGCGCAGATAGGCTAGATTTTTTAAAATTTCAATTACCCCTGGAGAAAATGGCATCAGAGTGCTTCCAGTAGAGCTAATAATCCTCACTTTTCTCTACATTTCCTGTGCATTCTGGCAATGACGTCAAGTACTCTGTTTGGGTGGTCCGCCTTTCACAGGCACCATGTCCTATAAAAGGACAGACATCTTACACTTTCCTCCAGGAAGTTTGGGCTCATTCATGGAATCCTCTCTTTGTATTAGGAGACAGAAATTCACTCAGGCTACTTGTGAGTCAGCCTTTACTGGCCTCAAAATGAGGCCACTCTAATACAATCCTGTGAATGAAAATGAACCAAAGCCATCTTTTGAAAGAATTACAAAAATAGTCAATCGTTAAAGATAGTCAAACCAGCATTGCAGAGCAAGCCCTGGACTGGAAGTCAAAAGATGATACCTAAAGCTTTAGTTCTGTCAGAAATTAGTTGTGTAAGCTTCATACAACTCATATGACAACTCTGGACATCTACCTCTCCATTTGAAAAGTAAAGAGATTAGACTACATAAACTCTAAGGACCTTTTGGCCCTGGACCTACTGTCACTGTAGGTCTGGGACATCTGGTTTGCTCAAGGCACTTGACATGTTGCAAAGTTAAGTCTTGAATTGTAAGAATGAGGTTTTGTGATATCTGGTTGCATATTCTTAATGGTGAAGATTTAAATTTGTGGGGGTAAAATCCAATGATGATCTCTAAACTTAGCAAAAATTTGAGGATAAATATTAATGGGAAAATATCAGGATTTTTTTTCAGTTGCTAGTGCAGTCCTACTCTCATAACCTGGCCTTGATCAAATATCCCCCAAATACCTTGTCAACACCTAGTTTTCTGAGTGCTATTGAGCTGAGTATCTGACGCTTAAATCTACCTAGAGCACAAAAAGGTAAGGTGTTAAGAATGTCCCATTTGGGGTATATTAATGGCTTCTGAATTGCTTATCTGATTGTCCTTTCTTTGAACCTTTAGTTACTTAACTATGACCTACAGAATAAAATCCAAAATCATTGATATACTATAAAAAGCCCTTCCCAACCTGCCTTCTTCCAAGTTGCACATATGTCTTTTCCACCATCCCTCTGCACGCACTCCAGCCATTGTGAGCTTCCTTTACTATTCAGTCTGCAGGTCTTCCCTTGTGCATACACATACATCTGCTGAGAGTATGGTCCTTACCACTTATGCAAATGAATGCCTTATTTACAAGCATTGCCCATGCAGTCCCTTCTGCTTTCTATACCCACAAAACTTTTACTTAGCCTCCAATTTTAATTTATTAAGGTCTTCTCTTCCCAAGCATTCATTTCACTGAATGGCAATTATTTTCATAGCTTTCTTCCTTGTTAGACAGTGAACTCCTAGATAACAGGAACAATGGTTTATTTCTGGATGTTTTGCACCTCACATGGATGATGCAGGGAAGATTCTTGTGAAAATTTTGGTGAATACATGGACAAATTAATTATACTTAAATGAATATTCACTTTACCTTCATCTCTTCCTTAAAACCCTCTTTGATTTATCCTTACAAACCACTCCCCCTCACTCCCCTGTAAATCCATTTCACTATTTTTATGTGTTTGTGTTTGACTATGATTGCTAACCACTTGTGTTTTATATATTTCATTTTGTTCATTTTCGTCAAACTGTATCTTCTGTATACTTCATCTTTTCACATACTTCTGTTTATGTGACTATTTAATCAAGCTGGGAATATTTTATTTTTTATTTAATTTTTACTGTATCTTTTTTCTGTTACAGTTTAGTCTCCTTATACCTCCTCCCCGCAACAATTACCACATTGTTGTCCCTGCCCACAAGTCCTTTTTCCTTTTTGCTCAGTCTTGCTATCCCCTAAAGCCCCCATAGCTTAGCTGTCATCCTGCTCTCTACCTATGAGTCTGTCTCTACTTTTGCTTCTTAGTTCAGTATGTTCATTAGAGTCTACAGATGAGCAAAATCATATGATATTTGCCTTTGTCTGACTGGCTTATTTCACTTAGAAGAATGTTCTCCAGGCCCATCCATACTGTTGCAAATGGTAAAATTTTCTTCTTTTTTATGGCCAAGTAGTATTCCATTGTGTCAATGTCCCATTGTTGTTTTATCCACTCATCCACTGGTGGACACTTGGGCTGCTGCCATATCTTGGTGATTAAAGATAGTGCTGCAATGAACATAGTGTTTTGGATTCCTTTGGATACATTCCCAGAAGTGGAATTGCTGGATCAAAAGTCAGATCCATTTTTAATTTTTTGAGGTATCTCTGTAGTGCTTTCCACAGTGGTTGCACCAGTCTGCATTCTCACCAACAGCGCAAAAGGGTTCCCCTTCCTCCACATCCTCACTAGCACTTGTTTATTGATTTATAGATAATAGCCACTCTGAGAGGTGTAGGATGGTATCTCATTGTGAGTTTAATTTGTATTTGTCTGATGATTAATGAGCATCTCTTCACATGTGTATTGGCCTTCCTTATCTACTCTTTGAAGAAGTGTCTATTCAGGTCCTTTGCCCATTTTTTAATTGGGTTCTTTGTTTTTTGATGTTGGGTTTTTTAAGTTCCTTATAAGTTTTGGATATTAA
The DNA here is from genome assembly GCA_004027475.1 of Anoura caudifer. Taxonomy (NCBI): domain Eukaryota; kingdom Metazoa; phylum Chordata; class Mammalia; order Chiroptera; family Phyllostomidae; genus Anoura; species Anoura caudifer. The sequence goes on from PVKU01002861.1 coordinate 81,042, forward strand.
CCTTTTATCACATGTATTGGTGAATATGTTCTCCCATTCTCTGGGTTGTGTTTTTATTTTGTTGATGATTTCCTTTGTTGCGCAAAAACTTTTTAGTTTGATATAGTCCCATTTGTTGATTTTTTCCTTTGTTTCCCTTGCCTGGGGAGATATACCTGATAAAATATTGCCATGAGAAATGTCTGAGATTTTTCTGCCTATGTTTTCTCTATAATTTTTATGGTTTTGTGTTTAATACTTACAAAGTTTTTATACTTTGTGTTTAATACTTTGATCCATTTTGAATTTACTCTTGTGTGTGGTGTAAGAAGGTGGTCTAGTTTTGTTTTTTTGCACATATCTGTCCAATTTTCCCAACATCATTTATTGAATAAATTATGTTTAGCTCATTGTATGTGCTTGCTTCCTCTGTTGAATATTAATTGACTATAAAGGTGTAGGTTTATTTCTGAGCTTTCTATTCTGTTTCATTTGATCTCTGTGTCTGTTTTTATGCCAGTATCATGGTGTTTTGATTACTATGGACTTATAGTATAGTTTGATATTAGATAGCATAATTCCTTCAACTTTGTTCTTCTTTCTCAGGATTGCTATTGCTCTATGGGGCCTTTTGTGGTTCCAAATGAATTTTTGAAATATTTGTTGTAGTTCTGTGAAATATGTCATCAGAATCTTGATAGGAATTGCATTGAATCTATAGAATGCTTTAGGTAGTATGATGTTTTAATGATATTAATTCTTCCTATCCATGAACAAAGTATGTGCTTCCACTTATTTGTATCTTCTTCAATTTCTTAAAATTCCGGAATACAGATCTTTTACAACCTTGGTTAGGTTTATTCCTAGATTTTTTTTTTCTTTTTGAAGCAATTGTGAATGAGATTGTTATCTTAATTTCCCTTTCCATTAGTTCATTATTAGAATATAGAAATGAAACTGATTTCTGGATATTAATTTTGTATCCTGTTACTTCGCTGAATTCATTTATCAGTCCTAGTAGTTTCTTGTTGGAATTTTTGTGGTTTTCTCTATATAGTATCATGTCATCTGCAAATAATGATAGTTTTACTTCTTCCTTTCCAATTTGCATGCCTTTTATTTCTTCTTGTTGTCTGACTGCTGTGACTAGGACTTCCAGTTTCATGTTGAATAAGAATGGTGAAGGCGGACATCCTGTCTTGTTCCCGGTCTTAAGGGGAACATGAAGCTGTGAATATTTCAATATATATGTTATTTGTTCCACTTTCTGTGTTCATATGATCTGCTTTGTCTATAATTGGGGGGGGCATTAACAATAACTTTGCTACAGCATCTTAACAGTACTACTAGATAAGTATTTGATGATGGTAATGTGTGTTCACTACAATATATAGAAGAAGATAAAGCAACTTCTGCCATTGTGCAATGCAATTCTCCTCTGCAAAGGTATGCTGCCACCAAAGTAACTCCCATACAATATCTTGCTTTTACGCTGAGGCTTTAAAGGCTTAAATGATTTCCTGAATTTAACCTTAATTTCAAGGCCATACAAGTAAGTCACAGGACTTTGCTGTGCCAACAGTCTATTGGTTTAAAGATGGGAATGGATTGTCCCTGATCTTAGGTTCGATCCCTGGTCTAAAGGAATTTCCGTAGCCTGATGTCCAAATGTTTTATGGTCAGCCTTCTTTATTCCTTCAATGTGTTCTTCTTCAAATTCACTGTGGAAATTCTTGCATATTAATCTTCCTAAGCCTATTCTCCATCATCTCACTCAATAAGGATAAAAATGTTCAATGTTAAATCCATTGAAGTGAAACTAATGTGTAGAGATAGTTATATCATTGTATGGTAAATATTGTATGGATAGATTCAAGAAACATTTAATGAGTCCCTAGTTGTCCTTGAATGTGCTAACTACGGGAGTATAGATTGATTCAGTCTCTGCTTATGTGTTTAGAAAAGCTCACAAAGGAAATGTTTTGTCAGCTGGAACTTAAAAGTGAACTAGGAATTCACTTCACTACTTCATTCAAATGTCTTGATAATTCCTTACATGTACAAATGAACTCCCCTATCCTTCTCTTTTCGAGATCAAAATCGAATAGTTCTAATAGGCAAAACAGCAAGAATTAAAATTTTAAAGCAAAATGGAATAACAAAGGAGAACCTGGATCTTGATCTGACATATGAAACTTTCATGTTGTATATATTCTAAATGTTTTAGCACCTTTTGGTAAATTTGACCCTCTTTTTTTTGACCAAAACTAAATTTGGGAACCAAACACTTTAAAGAAAGAGCTAAACTGTTAAAACATGTCTTGAGTTAATACCAGGGCAGGAACCCAGTGATGAGCAAAATTGAAAGTGTTGTGAATGGTATTCACCTTAAACACTAACAGCAGTTCTGGCTGCAGTGGGAGGTAGGGAGTTAAAGGTAAAGATAAAAGAACATGGTAATTGGAGTCTTCAGTTGGCGTGTTAAATTAGTGCAGCATCGGTATATGTGTGTGGGAGATTTGGTATGTGGAGAGGGCATGCACAGGGAGGATTATCATTGTTCCTCACTTGGCTAAGTATAAATGGAAAGGCTAGAGCAGACAGTGGCAAATAAACATTTCTCCCTTCCTTTGGGAAATTCAGAACTAGCCAACATGAACCAATTAACATGCATGGAAGTCCAGGGACCATTTTATAGTAATTCTACCTACTTAATCACATGTTCACTAAACCCAAAGTTGTCCACTCAACCCAATAAGGCATCCCTTCTTTTCTCCATATGTTAATTGCATTCTGTGTTAAAAAATGTATGATAGTAGAAGAAAAGGGTAAAATAACACTTATTTAGAAGCTAAATCTTAAATAGTTGCCACCATGGATTGTATACTTTATATATTTAATGCTATGATAAGCCTCCAAAACAAATATTGTCTTTAATTTAATTTTTCTAGCATTTTTATCAAACTAAATTTCAAATTTAGTACATGTTGAAAGAATAATGCAGTGACCACCTCATCTTTTCTGAATTCAGCAGTTGTTAGCAGTATGCCAAATATGTATTATCTATCTTTCTATGTATAGAATTATCACTCTATTAACCTATCTACCCTAATTGATGCAAATAGATTTGTTTTCACAGATCCATTTCAAAGTAACCTGCAGACATGGTGACTATAACATTTATCTCTTATATGACCATAATATCATTACCACACAGAGATAATTAACAATTACTTCCTAATACTATTTAATATCCAGTTTATATTCAAGTTCCCCAACTAGTCTCTCAAATTACCTATATTACATTTTTTCAAACCAAAACCTAATCATGGCTCATGCATCATATTCAGATCTTGTATTTTTAGAAATGTTTTAATCTAAATGTCATCTTAACCTTTTTGTGTTGCATGGCACTGGGCTTATCTGCCCCTCCTACCAGTCTCAATGTTGCTCATTCTTTACATTTTTAGCTATAGGACTTCTGTTCAGCTCAGTTTCAGGCAGTTCAGAATGATGGTTGTTCTGTACTTTAGTTGTAATTTTAATGAGGCTGTGAGAGGATGTGAGGACCACATTTACCTACACCACCTAACATGTTATTTTTCTTAATAATATTTTTACTTTTTTGTTTTATTCTACATTATATACCACATAGCATCAGAATCTCAACATTAAAAATACAAATAAATATTAAAACTATTGGATAAGATGTACGTTTTTTTGCTATTTATTTTTTCCTTAGCATATACTCCAAATAAGATGAACTGTATTCAAAAGTCACTGGAAATAATTATTTTCTCTTTAAGGTTGAAATAAAGTAAATATTTGATACAGCACTAGATTGTGTCAGTTTGTTTGCATTTTTAGAATTTATTGAATTATTCTATTTCTCTTAAATTTTATTTATTTTGAGTATTTACATGATTCAAAAGTGGAACTATATTATTAAAAGATATGCATAGCAGACAGGCGTTAGTTCCATATTTTTGTCCCTCCCATTCCCCTATAGTCAAGTCATATATAATGCATTATCCAAGTAAAATCATTTTGAGAAAAGAAATTGCTTAAAATAATTAGAATTTCTAACTTTTAAAATACTTCTATGTTGACTAAAACCTAATTTTATCATATCAGAGGACTAGTAAAATAGTTACACACTAAAGCAATTCTTAAGCTTTTAAAGAATATATGAAAGTCTTTATATATTAAAATAACTTATAGACATGCTTAATAAAGCAAGTTTTAAAGTGAAAGGATCTATCCTGGGCAAAATGATTTTCATGGTAGGCTCACATGGTTACCCATTTTTATTATTTCCTATTTACCATTTGGTATTTCACAAAAATAGTGAAGTATGTATGTGTACACTTATTTCCCTCCCTTTCTTATGCAAAAGGTAAGTATCTTGCTTGCTATTTCACTTATTAAAATATATTGGAAGTTTTCCTATAACAGTCTATAGAGCTTTTTTCATTCTTTTTATAACCACATTGAACTCCATTGGGTAGATGACCGTGGCTTATTCAACAAATTCCCTTTTGCTGTCACAAATAATCTTGGGAACATGCAGTTTGGAATTTATAGAGGTATGATTGTAGAGCCAAGTCCTAAAAATGGGATTTCTGGATTAGAGGGAAATAACATGATTTTGTTAGATATTATCAAATGCACTGTCAAGGGGTTTGTGATACTTTGTGCTTCCAACTAGCAATATACAACAGTCCCTACTGCTTTTTGTCCACTGAGTGTGTTACCCAACTTTGGAATTCTTGCCAGTCCAATAGTATGAAAGAATGTCTCAGTGGAGTTTTGTTTCTTTAATGAGTGTCATTAAGTATCATTTCATATGTTTGAGAGCTATTTGTCTTTGTTTTGGGTGTAGTATGTGCATGTATCCTGCCCACTGTTTTCTTGGACCTCTGTATTTTTCTCCCAGATTTCTGGAGGCTCTTCTTGTGTTAAAGTGATCTATGCGCCTGTGATGTTAATTGCAAATATATTTTTCACAGTTTATTGTTCATGTTTTGAAAGACATACATTTTTATTGCTCATATATCTGAAACATCCATATATTTTTATTGTTCATGGATTTTTGTTATGATCTGTGATACATTCGGAGTTTTTTCTAGTGTATGGTAGAAGGAAGTGATCTAATTTTATCCTTTTTCAAGTGCCTACTCAGTTGTCTCAACATTATTTATTGATTGATTGATTTATTGTTTTTAAAAATACCTTATTTATTTATTGTTAGAGAGAGGGAAGGGAGGGAGAAAAAGAGGGAGAGAAACATCAATTTGTGGTTGCCTCTCTTATGCCCCCCACTGAGGACCTGGCCTGCAACCCAGGCATGTGCCGTAATTGGGAATCGAACCCTTGACTCTTTGGTTTGCAGGCCAGTGCTCAATCCACTGAGCCACAGCAGCTAGGGCTCAACATTATTTATTTAAAAATGTATCTTATTCTCACTAATTTGGGATGTCACATTATCGTGTATTAAATTCAATATATATACTTCAGTCTTTTTCTCAACATTTTTAACCCTAATCTGAGTAATGTGTAAATATCATATGGTTTTAATTATAGATAATAATCACCTCTTTCTCCCCATCCCTTTTGAAAAAAATAAATGAGAGAATCAAAGTGTAGAAGAGATTAATGGTTTGGCCAAGGTCAATTTACTGAAAAAATGTTAGCGCTAGGATTTGGTCCACGGCTACCCTCTGTTGATGTGATTTAAATAAACTTCTAAGCAGAACAATTTTCTCAGTTAAATAAGTCTACCTGGTGTAGATGTTTATGACAGTGTGGCACTGTCAATAAGTGGGGTGTTTGGTAATTGTAAACTACAAGAATTCAGGGTACAATGTAGTTTTTGTAGCACAAAATTATTATTTTGTTGTGTCTTCTGACCCATTTCCTAATATATAGGTTATCTTATAGTCTGATTCCTAAAGTTCTTGATGAACTTTTTACTTCACAGAAGTGGGATTTTACATGCATACATAGTATCAGAATATATACAGCAAACGTTGAGTTGATTTGAGCCATAATGGAGATGGAGGAGGGGCAAAAGGGAGCATCTCTATCACTTTCTTTTACATCACAGGTGGCAAACGCAAGGCCTGTGGGCTGAATCCAGCCCTCCACCTGGTTCTAGCCCCCTGGCACCTTGTTTCTACCCAGCAGCAGTGCTGAGCTCTCGTTTAGCTTATGTTAAGGAGTTATGTTATGTTACCTTAAGAAGTTTATGTCTATACAGTCCTAAAATTACATTCAGACCTTTGGCAACCACAAGGCTGATGTGACCCCTGGTGACAGCGAGTTTGACACCGCTGCTTTACATGAACAATGTCCATGTAGAGTGAGAGTCCCTATTATGAGTTCATTATTTTATAAATATGAAGATGACCCACTAATAAATAGATATGAGGCAAATAAATGCTGTTTCCTTAGTGTTGAGCAGTTTAAAACAAAAAACAAAAACCCACTGTCAGAAGCCATCTGGTCCTGGCAACTTTCCCGGTTAAACACTTTTAATTGCTTCTGTGATCTTGGTGGGTTGGCTTGCCATGGTTTCCAGGGATTTGGGAGAATTGACCTTTATGGAGTAATCACAGTTTGTTGTACAAAGGAACTCTGAGTTAGGGAAGCAGGCAGCATGTCCTGCTGTGAAGCCATGGTACTGAGAATGGGTCAAATGTGCTGTGGTTTTCTATTTGGATTAAATTCACTGCAATGTTCTACATATAGGGGCATTCCAACAGCCAACAGTATTCCACCTGGAAAGTTCTGTAAGCTTTGGCAGTGAATCTAGTATGGTCTGTGAGATCTGTTTGTTCATTGTTGAAGTCTCTCTTGTAAGCTTTGGTCCCTATTCCATACATCATATTGAGATTTTTGCTAATTTGTTCAAAGAAGACATTCCCTGATATCACACTGATTGGTACATATTTTCCCATCATTGATTTCTGTTTATGTTGAATTTTATTCAGAATAAATTTAGTTCAAGTCTACTATAGGTTTGCTCTCTCATTTTAAATTAATATTATAATAGTGAAAATATACTGAGCAATTACTATGTTCCAGGCATTATAAAAATATATTTCATATATTCATTTAGTCTTCACAGCACTGTATAATTTAGGCACTCTTATAATTTTTCCTCTACAAATAAAAAAGTGAAACATTCTACCTAGTGAAAAAACTTACCTGAGATCAAACACTTAGCAAATGATAGAACCATTTAAGTCAGGTCTGTGTGATGCCAAAGCCCACACTCTTAACCACTGCAGTGGAATAGACTGATATACTGGGGCATGAATTCTGACAATGCCAGGATTAGAACTCATGTTTACTCTCCCCCACACCTTTCCACTGAGAAGTTGTTGGTACTAGGTGAGACAAGTCTCAACCCTAGACTTAGTGTACCAAGAATCATTTGTTGCCTCCTTTCCCTCCTATAGTTGTTTTTCAAACCTCTGTTGTAGTGATCATTCTATTATTATCTGTTAACATGTTTGCCTACCTGACAATAATGTGCAGAACTTGAGACTGTGGTCCAACAGTGTTCATTTATGCCTTTGGAGCACACAGAATAGCCCATGATACATGGCAGGCTCTAGGTAAATGTTTGTTGAATAAGAGAATTTGGTCCCTAATGCAAACTGGCTCTTTATCTCACACTAGGATAATTCATGGCAAGGTAACAGTTTTTAATACCCTAGAGTACAGTCACATTGAAACTTGACATATTTGATGTATGTTGTCATATTCATAATTGCTAATTTATTCACTAAAGGTGAGTTTCAATTTATGCCTGAAGTAGAGGGCAAGAGGACATGGATTTCATGTCCTGTTCCCTCATTCTCTTTCTGAATCTTCTGAAGAGGAGAGTGTAACAGGTTGATCAAATCTAGCATTGTACTCCTGGTAAATGTTTATTACAGTTAATGAATAATATTTAAAGATAGTAACATCCAATATCACTAAAACTATATTATCAGAAACACAAACAATATTAGAGACCCACGGTTATGTTCCAAATTACGGATTCTCTTCTAGGCACAACATGTACATCTCTCCCTCCCCTCTCTCCTATCCCTCCTCCCCTCCCCCCATCTCTCTCTCTTCTTCCCTTCCTTTCTTTCTTCCAACATTCATAGAACATCAAAAATATGTTAGACTCTGAAGATATAAAGATGAATTGGGCTTATCTTGCCGCTTGGTAAACTCATAATCAAGTTGGGTCTCATAATCAGATAATTAAAGTACTGCCAGCCCTATTAGAAGGTTAGTTCCACATATATACAAATAATAATTCATCAATACTACTTTCTCCTCCCCCTATTTTTATCCCAAGTAATGATGCCCTTCAAGCACTGTCTTCAGATTTTGGCCTCCAGGCAATAAGAATTGGGAGTGGACTCCTCAGCCCGGAGTACTGAGACATGATCAACCTACAGGAGGCTTCTTCTTGAGTTATCATCTCCTTTCTCTTTCCTCCTCCTCTTCAAATTTCTGTGCTGTTTCTGATGAGAATGGGCCATATCCTGACTCCTGTTCCTGACCTATCTTTATTCAGAGCTGCTGTGTTCTCAGATTATACATTCAGTGAGGAATACTGGAATAAACACACCTCTGAGGAAGAGAGACTGTGGTACCGAGAAAAGAGTGCTGTACTGGGAAGTAGGAGAGCAAAGTTGGTGATCTAGCTCTGCTCTTGGAGGTCGGTGACCTTGGACAAGGCCTGAACCTCTCTGAGACCTGCAGTGTTTCTCTCAAAGGCACTGGGGCTGGTTCAGAGAATTTTTTCTTTTCGTCTTTGACATTCCATTTTCTTGAAGGTTGCTTTATAACCAAAACAAGTAAATTTGGGCTTTATTAATTTTTAAGAGAGATTTCATTTATTTATTTTTAAAGAGAGAGAAAGAGAAAGAAAGGGAGAGAAATAACATCGTTATTTCAGTTGCCTCTTGCCCAGCCCCCAACTGGGGATCTGGCCCACAACCCAAGGCATGTGCCCTGACTGGGAATCGAACCAGTGTCCTGACCTTTCAGTTTGTGGGAGGATGTCCAACCCCTGAACCACACCAGTCAACCTGCCCCCATCTATGTATCTGACAGTTCCACAAATTAGCTCTTGTGCTGCTGAAATTTGGTACAACTCATTATTCTTTCTTTGTAGAAATAATATTAAGTTTTTGATTTTTATGAGTGGCCTACTAAACTCTTTACAGGTTCGGTGACCTTCCATAAAAAGACAGGGGTCAGTTGTTAAGCAGGCCACTCACAGTTCTGCTCAGCTAAAGTCTAATTAAAGTTAGTCACTTTATTGAATTTTTGTATTTCCAATCCCTAAGGGTCATGATGCAGTAACTTTCAGTTTAGCATTAAATAAAAAAGAAAGAAAAAAGTAAAAGATATTACATAGTTAAATAAGTCATAATTGTCTTTCTATGTTTGTGGAACCAAACTGGCATCCCTTAAATACTTGTAAACATTTTGCCCTAAGAGTACAAAAGTGATTAATCATGACTTTATAGCCTTGGACAAGAAGGATGACTGTATTAGCTTATTAACATAGTATCATTTCTCAGTAGTTGGACAAGTGGTGCATTGGGGAAGCTGGGTAAAGTGATTTTGCTTTCTAGAAAATTAGATTTATACACACATTTAAAAGCACAGTGGTCATTGTTTATATACATGTTTAAAAACACAGTGGTCACTGTATTTATTAATTGACCCAAGCTCATTTATATGTTTATTTGCATTATTAAATACTTGTGGGAAAATCTGTTTAAAGTTATCATTTACAGTCATGACATAGAATGTCTGAGAGTAGCAGAGGGGCAGGACCTCCTGCGGGCGCTGCCAGGAAGACTGAGTGGTGTGATTTGTGGTGGGAGAGTCCCTGACTGCCTGGGAGCCGTTTTGATAAATGGAACTTCTCCCCTCTGATGAGTAAGAAAGTGTTGTAAAAATATGCTGCAATTATGAATTTGCAATCATAGAAGTTTAGAGAATAGAGACTTGTGGGATCATTTAGTTCAGCCTCTTCGTTTTACTGATGAGAAACTGAGGCAAGAGAAGTTAATCTTCACTGATTTCTCTAGGGCTATAGAGATTCATTTATTCATTTATTTATCCAAACAGTTCCTGAATGGCTGTTACGGGCAAGTGTTGTGGCAGGTGCTAAAACCCCGTAATAAATAAAATAGAGTTGCTTCTCTCCAAGAACTCACTGTTCCATCTGTCAGAAAAAAACTGTAAACTGGTATCCTTCTCTGATCCAAAGAGAAAATTTCATAATGAATCGACTCACTAACTTGTGTTTAAGCCCTGTCAGTTAACTTTTAACCTTAGGTTTTTCACTCCTTAAATTACTTCTTAATTCTAACCCAGAGCTTAATTCTGAACTTTTATCCAAGCTTCAGTGAGGTCTTGACAATATTGAGCCCATTATATTTGATCAATTTCTTTATAATTTTTGGACCACTGCCTACATAGGATTGATTTTCAGGTTAATTAACTTTTCCTCATTTTTGGCCACTTATTTAAAGTTATCTAAAAGCATAATTTAAGTGAAAGATTTTGAGAAGCACTCACTCTCCACATACTGTTCATGGAGTTGGTGCAGTCCTGACACGTGTGTAGACAAGGCAAAGCCGAGAGGGAAAGACAAGGCCCCAGAGGCAGACTGCGCTGAATTTAAGTTTTAGATTCTGTACTTGCTATATGTGTGGCATTGGCTAATTTATTTTAAATCCCAAGTCTCCATTTCTCAAGCATAAAATGGTGGTAATCATGCCTGCCCTGAAATATTTTTAGGATGCTAAAATTAGTGCATATATAGTGCACAGTGTAGGGCCTGAATGAGGAGGGCTCAACAAGTAAGATGTGTAACCCCTAACCTTTGGGGACTAAAACACATATTGTTACAGTTTTGCTATTTTTTAGATGTGCTTGACAGTGCAGTTTTAGTGAATTAAAAGAGTTTGCAACTTTGCAGAATTAGAGCTTAAAGAAATTTCCAGAAGTGACCCTATTCACTTCTCTGCCTTTAGATCAAACTGGTTACAAAATTCTACTCATCTGTGGAAGCTTTTTTCCAAAAAATTGTCTACTGAGTTTCTCACAGGATAATAAAATAAAATAATTTATTCACTTACAATATATATTAATTTGGGAAAATTGCTTTACTTTTTTAGCTTCACATTCTTCGTGTATAGTAGGTGATAGCTTCATAAAAGCAAGAACCTCAACTTTTTATTCCCCACTGTGCCATCAACACCAGAGAAGTGACTAGCAGCACATAATATGTACTCAGCAAAACATACTAAGTGAATGAATAAGTAAATGAATTGGGCTATTGTAAAACTTAAATGAAATATTATATGTGTGTGCATGTGTGTATGTGTGTATACATACATATTTTTTATGTTACTGGCCCAAAGTCATTTTTAATGTTGGATATAAAGAATGTTTAAAAATACATATTCCATATATATATTGATTAAGTGCATTTAATGATATTTTTTAATAGAGAAACTAAAGTACAGGGCATCCTCAAGAGAGCAAATTTGAGTGTGGAAGAGTCATGTGTGATACCTGAGCTAACTCTGTGTACCTATAGTATAAATTTTAAGTCTTCATTCTTAGAATGCCTTCTAAGCACATTTTCCAAATATGATTGGTCATTTATTCATTTATTTATTCACTTCATGAAGTTAATATTATCCAGATGTCAAAATTGACAGGCACAAAAAATATTTACTCTCATTAGTAAAAATAAATAAATTCTAATAAAATGCACTAAGAAAAATTTAATATGAATTGAAGAATCATCTATGAAAAATAAGTAGGATTTAATCCACAGAAGGCAAAGGTGGTTTAATTAGAAATCTATTTCTGGACTTCCGGCCAAGATGGAGGCATAGGTGGACACACTGTGCCTCCTCTCACAACCAAAATTAAGGACAACAAAGATTTAGAAGAAAACAACCAGAACTCACAGAAAATTGAACTGTATGGAAGTCCAACCACCATTCATCCAGACCGGTAAGAGAGGCAGAGTTGCGGCAGGAAAAAGTGGAGGTGTGGACCCAGGCATGCAGGCAGCGGCAGCTGGCAGACCCCAGGTGCACAGGCGGTGGCTAGCAGACTCCGGGCACAGGCGGCAACTGTGAGGAACCAGTGAGGCCGTGCGAGGCGGCTGGCTGACCAGGTGGTCCCACATTCGTGTGCAGATAATCCAGGTGAAGGGGAAGCAGCAGAAGGGACTGGAATCTGAGAGAGAATGGAGCAAACGCCATTGTTCCCTCTCAGACCCCGCCCCCACATATAGCGTCACTACCCAGCGACTGGGCTGCCCCGCCCTGGGGAACACCTAAGGCTCCACCCATTACTACGTAGCAGCCTTGACTAGACAAAAAAAAAAAAAAAACACCCAAAAAACAGAAACAAAAATGGCTTGAACCGGAAAACAAATCAAAGCCTCAGAGCCAATTCATCTAAGCAACCAAGAGATAGCCAACCTATCAGATGCACAATTCAAAGCCCTGGTGATTAGGATGCTCACGGAATTGGTTGATTTTGCTCACTAATTAGATGAAAAATGGAGGCTACAATAAGTGAAATGAAGAAAAACGCACAGGGAACCAACAGAGATGGGAGGAAAACTGGGACTCAAATCAATGGAGTGGACCAGAGGAAGAAAGAAATAACCAAACAGAAAAGAAGGAAGAAACAAGAATTCAAAAAAAATGAGGAGAGGCTTAGGAACCTCCAGGACATCTTGAAATGTCCCAACATCTGAATTACAGAAGAGGAAGAGGAAGAACAACAAGTGGAAAACTTATTTAAACAAATAATAAAGGAGAACTTCCCCAATCTGGCAAAGGAAATAGACTTCCAGGAAGTCCAGGAAGCTCAGAGAGTTCCAAAGAAGTTGGACCCAAGGAGGAACACACCAAGGCACATCATAATTACTTTAGTCAAGATTCAAATGAAGGAGAGAATTCTAGAAGCAGCAAGGGACAAGGGGACAGTCACCTACAAAGGCGTTCCCATCAGACTGTCAGTGGATTTCTCAAAAGAGACCTTCCAGGCAAGAAGGGGCTGGAAAGAGGTATTCCAAGTCATGAAAGTCAAGGATCTACATCCAAGACTGCTCTATCCAGCAAAGCTGTCATTTAGAATGGAAGGGAAGATGAAGTGCTTCTCAGATAAGGTCAAATTAAAGGAGCTCATCATCACCAAGCCCTTATTATATGAAGTGTTAAAGGGACTTATCTAAGAAAAAGAAGATAAAAAAATATGAACAGTAAAAAGACAGCAAACTCACAGGTATTAACAACCACACCTAAGACAAAAGCAAATTAAGCAAACACTAGAACAGGAACAGAAACACAAATGGAGATCACATGGAGGGTTAACAACAGAGGAGTGGGAGGAGGAGAGAGGGGGAAAAGGCACAGAGAATATGTAGCATAGATGGTAGGTAGAAAATAGACAGGGGGAGGGCAAGAATAGTGTGGGAAAAGTAGAAGCTGAAGAACTTATGACACATGGACATGAACTAAAGGGGGGAATGTGGGTGGGAGGGGATGTGCAGGGTGGAGGGGAATGAAGGGGGGAAAATGGAACAACTGTAATAGCATAATCAAAATATATTTAAAAAAAGAAATCTATTTCTCTAAACATACCATTTAAAGATTAAAGAAATAAAAAAGTATCATTCTAAAATGTTAAAGAAATTTGATAAAATTCAACACTGATTCCTGACAAAAGCTCTTAGAAGACAAAAAATAAAAGGCTACATTTTAACACTGGAAATAATAACTATCCCAAGCTAATAATGTCCGTCATACTTAATGTTGAAAGACTAAAAGAATCCTTATTAAAGATGGGAAAAAGGGAGAATAGCCATCATAACTATTATGCTTTAACATTATTTAAAGCATGACCATGGAAATAACATAAAACAGAGTGAGATATATCAAAGAGTTGTTTTTTTTGTTGTTGTTGGGTTTTTTTTTTTTTTTCTGAAAGCTCAAAGGAAGGGCCTGATGTAAGGCAAATTTTGAATATTTCATTTACAATAATAACAAAAAGTACAACATACCTAGGAATAACTCTAGCATCATTTATACAGGATATAGATAATGAAAAAAATACCAAACTTTACCAAGTGATGTCAAAAGTAATTTGCATAAATAGCAAGATAATAATATTCCTGAACATTAAATGTGCAATTAAAAATATAAAAATCTTCCATTATAGACCAAATAATAAAATATTTGGAACTAACAAAAGGATAATATGTTTGATTAGAATAATAAATGGATGGTAAGAGTAATGTTATTCATCAAAAGGTGGAGCAGTAAGTGGTTTATTTGTCCTACTATATTAATTAACATTGCAAAACTGCAATAGTTATTATGGTACAGCACTAGTGCATGAATTGGCTGACTGATTGATTCAACAAAATGGCTAACTGTGAATTAGAATATACAATGATGTCCTATATAATGAAAGAAGCAGTAAAAATCAGAAAGAACATATTCAAAAATTGGTTGTCATGAATTTGATAAATTGCTGAAAAATTAAGTTAGAGCCATTCCACATTAGCATAAAAAAAGTAGTTACGAGAAAAGATTCTAGGGACTGCCAGAGTTCAAATACCAGCTACACAGCTTACTAGTCGGGTGACCATGGATAAGTACATCACTCTCTCTGAACTTTAGTTTCCTCATGTATAAATCAGGGACAGTAATAGTGATTGCCTAATAACTTAATATAAATAATAGGCACATGGTGGTTATAAAGATTACATAGGAGATAATTCATATAGAGAATTTATATACTGTTTGGCAAAGAGTCTTCATTCAATAAACTAAAATTATTTCTATCATCAAACACCAAGTTAATTACAGATATATAAACAGGCTAATGTAAATATAAAACCATTAAAAAGTTTGTAATTACTTGATCTTAGTTTTGAGGGCTTCAAATCATAAATGCAATCACATAATTCACAAAGAAAGACAGACATAGATTTGACTACGTACAAACTTTTATATACTATGTTTATATTTTTAAAGGAAGGGGAGAGAAGTCTCTTCTCTTATTCTTTTTTTAAAGACTTTATTTATTTATTTTTAGAGAGAGGGGAAGGGAGGGAGAAAGAGAGGGAAACATCAATGTGTGGTTGCCTCTCACACGCCCCTTACTGGGGACCTGGCCCACAACCCAGGCACGTGCACTGACTGGGAATCGAACTGGTAACCCTTCAGTTCACTGGCCCATACTCAATCTACTGAGCCACACCAGCCAGGGCATATGCTACATTTAAAACATTAAAAAAAGACACTTATACCTAACTATAATGAGCTCTTATGACTCAGTATAAAAATCACCAACATCTTAGATAATTCATAAATATTAAGATAAATTCAAGTAAATTCTTAAAGCATTCTACAAATCAATATTTAAAACAATGTAAATAAAAATGAAAATGGGCATCAAATTAGGAAAGCAATATGGCAGTACTCCAGGTGACAAGAAGGTGAGAAGATGATTACTCCAATATACTCCTGGACAGGAGTTTTACCATGTAATATTTTGGAGGACAATTTGGCAACCAACACTTAACAGAAGTCTTAGAAATGCTTTCACTATTTTTGTTTTATTCTAGGAACTCATCCTGGAGAAATGGTCAGAAAGGCAAACATTTTTGTATACTTAAATGGTAATGGAAAAAATACGTTAAAAATTCACTATGCAAAAGAAAGAAAGAAAGAAAGAAAGAAAGAAAGAAAGAAAGAAAGAAAGAAAGAAAGAAAGAAAGAAAGAGAGAGAGAGAGAAAGAGAGAAAGAATTATTTGTAATTGTTTCACATCCATGAGATGGAATATCTTGGAGCTAAAAGAAGTGTCTTTGAAGCATATTGATTCATGGTACAGTATCTCACGATAATGGGCAAAACATTATGCAAAGTATAATCAGTAACCACCACAGCAGCTGTGTTGATCACTAAGTCTGCTTCTACATGTGCACCTGTGTACAGAAGATAACCCGCCGATTTTCTGGCATTTAGGTAGATAACAGACTTACAGGTAAATTTTACTTTTACTTTAAGTTTTCTACAGTAATTAGTAGCACTTGTAGAATCTGAAAAAAAATAAGACAAAGAGGTGAAATATGATTTCTTTGTCTTTTTTTTTTTAAGACAAGGCTTCAGGTGTGATGTAACAACTTGTGTTGAGGCTTTTTGGTTTTGTAATTTGTATGGAATTAAGTAGAAATTTAACCTTTGGAAAATTAATAGTAGACTTTCTTTTTATTTTGTTTGCGAAACCTGGGAGTGCACAACAAAACTGAGGTTACAGAACTGCTCTCACGAACAGCTGGAAACCTCATGCAGGGGTGCACTCTGTGTAATGCTCAGTGCCCTTTCGAAGGGAACTAAGAGAAACAGGAGTCTTGGCATATGTTATTTTCTCCATGGAAGCTCACCAAAATCCCTGGTGTATTTCAGCTGCAAGAGTGATAGGCAGTAAGGTTTCATCGTCCCTCCCATGCAGTTTGTCATTTGATTACATTCAGTTTAGCACTTGATAATAAACTGTTGCTGTAACTTCCCCCTCTTATGAACTCTCAAGGCATTTGCTCTCTTTACTCAATTTTAGCACATTTTATTCCATTTATCAAGTTTCAGTACACTGAGCAAGATTCCTGCATCTAGGCCAGAAAGCACATGAAGCTAATATTTTGCTACATGAATGAATGAATAAACGATAAGTGTTTAATATATCATCTTCTAGTTCTTTCAGATTATGTTTTCTCTCCCAGCAAGACTGGACATTTCAGGAGAGCAAAGCCTAGGTTGTCACATAGTGGTTTTGCACCTAATACCTGCTAATAAACTCAGAACTACTGCCCACTTAGCTAAATTGTTTAGCAGATTACTTGCAAACTGTGTTTGGATGAAATTATCTGAGCACAAGTGTTGGTTAACCTAAACTAAGAGCATGAATTTATTTAAAGATTTTACTTTGTTTTTAGCTTTCTTATTAATGATAACAAGTGGTTGTTACTTCAAACCACATCGCTTCCACTTACCACTTCCAAGTATTTGAAAAGTGTCTCCAGGGTGCAAGCATCATTCTGGCTGATGAAAAAAAGAGGTAAAAATTCCTATCGTATATATATAGCGCTTGCATTCTAATGAGGGTGGTGGAAGAAGAAATAAGTAAGTGAAGTATGATGTTATGTGCTGATACATGCAATGCTGAAGGATGAAAAAGAGCAACAAAAGGTTTTATTAAAAAAGTGGTACTTTAGTAAAGACATGAAGGAGGTGAGGGAGTGATCACATGAATACCTATCTGGTAATGAGGATCCCAGGCAAGCAGTTCGAGCAAAACATGAGACCTAAGGAGAAAGTGTACTTGGTGTACTTAAAACACAAGAACCAAGGAGCAGCGACCCATTAGATCCCCACAAAAATGTGAAGTTAGTTTCTGAATTTGTAAAGCTGTGATGAGGTGTGAACTACATGTTAAGTGCTTAACACAATGCCTTTCACATGTCAGGTAATAAATATTATTACAATATTTATTATCATTATGTGAATTATATGAGAATAGCCTCTGAGAACATTCTTAGAAAAAAAAGCACCATGAATTGATGATGATGTTTTAGTGTAAAAACTAGGAGGTTCTTCTGCCATGTTGAGTCGAGTCTGCCTGATTCTAATGCATTACTTCCCTATATAACTGCTTGCTAATATTCTTATTTCTGGTGGATAACCAGTTACTGGTATTTCTAAATAAAGTTATTTAAAATGCAGTCCATGGAGCTTCGATGAGTGTGCTGAGGGAGTTTGGACTGATCTATCCAAATGCCTGAGATATCTGGCGTCAGATGGGTCAGCAGACTTCTTGTACAATGTTACAACACGGAGATGAAGGCCCTCCTGCTCAGAACCTGGTGTTCCACTCTCCCCTGGCGAGGGGTATGGTTGTTCTCATAGACACTAGGTCCTACAGACATCCTCAACGTGAGCCAAGTTCCCTTAATGGATATGCTGGAAAGAGCTCAGTGTTACCGAATCAAGAATGTAATTTGAGCTACGCCAACAGGAAGCAAATTGATCATTTTGGCTCACATTCTTGAATCTGAAGCAGTCCTTCTTCATCAGGGAGGGGTTTCCAACACGATGCAGTTAAACTCCCAAATGTTCCTGGATGTGGAGTCCCTAATTTAGATTTGCTATTAAGCCCTTGAACATATTTTAAATGCTCAATGGAAAGTAGGATGAGATTCTAGTATGTTATTGCATGCATAATCCTTACGGATTTTTTTTCCTTTCCAAATTGGGGTGGGGTGAACACCTCTAATTTCTTGCATTTGGGCAAAGAAAGGGAACACAGAGCATTTCCAGGATCTCTTAGAACAGTTAGTCTGCCAAAGATTGCTTAGATTACTAGTTCAGAGTATAGACTTCGAAAACTTTGTTTCCCAAGCAAATGCAGAAAATAGAGTAAAAATCAATTTTTGAAATCAAAATTAAGTACCATGGTTAAGTCTGTTTCTATACCTAATCCAAACTAAGTAAAATGAAAAAGAAATAGAATTAATTGGCTTCTCTTAAATTCTTTATTGATCCACTTATAATGTAGGCCAGACAGAAACATATACCCATACTATGCTGTTAATAATTGCTGTTACTAAATGTCAAAATGTACTAGGAATGAACAGGAGTGACATTTCATTAGGAGGTAAGAGGGAAGAGAGAAGAACAGAAATTAGATAGCAGTAGCATAAAAAAGAAAATAGTTTTTTGCTAGTGTCCCAGTTTCTTCTTTCTTCATTGTTTTATATTTCTTTTTGAATAAAATAATTTTGTCTTTTTAATCCTTCTTTTTAAGAAAACCAAATTATATTCAAGTTTTACATGCTAAGTGTCTTTTCATGTTTTTAACAGCTTTACTGACATTCGATAAACTGCACATATTTAGTGTGTGTAATTTGATAGGTTTTTATGTATGTCATCACCTGTCGATCTATTGCCACAATCAAGACAATGAATAATCGACCATCACTTAAAGTTTCCTTGTGCCCTTTTGTAAACCTTCTCTCCTCTTACCCTGTCACCAGTCAACAACTGAGATGCTTTTTGTTGGCATAGATTTGTTTATATTTTGTAGAATTTTATATAAATGAAGTCATATGACATCTGCTCTTTTTTGTCTGGCTTATTAAACTCAGCTTGATTGTTTTGGGGATTCATTCATACTTGTGCTGATACCAATTGTTCATTTCTGATAAACAATTGTTCAATTGTTTATTGCTGAGTAGCACTTCATTGGACAAATGTAACTCAACTTGTGTATTAATCTGTTGATGGACATTTGTTCTCTTCCCCAAGTTTTTCGTTGTTATAAATAAGACTGTTGTGCAATTTCCATATAATCATTAAATGAACATATGCTTCTATTTATCTTGAGTAAATGCCTAGGAGTAGAATTTCTGGATCATGTTGTAGATATAGTGAAACTTATTAAGAAACTACCAAACTTTTCCAAAGCAATTGCATTATTTTACATTTATATTTTTACATATTTTTCTATCACTGGCTGGACATTTTTCTGAGATCAGTTGGTAATAGGAACATACCTATTCCCTCAAGGTGGGCAACCATGCAGATGCCAGATGCTGCTTGTTTGAGAGATTTTAGGAAATCTGAAGCATGAGTCAAGACTGGTCATTTGTACGGGAAAACCACTGGGAATAGCTTGTGTGGGCCCACAAGTTGGGTGGAGCAGAGTCTCATGAAATCCCCAGGGTGGTTCAAATAGTGTGAGCCATGTTCATGGAAACTCAGATATAGCATTTGTCTGACAGCCCCGGGAGGGGAGCGTTCAGTGCCTCCCCCTATTGTCCCTGACACCTTTTAAGCTGCTGCCTGGTGCTGGAGCTTAGAGCAAGTGAGTCTGAGTAAGTTTATGTGGGAGCCCTTTAAGAGGAACTGCCTGGGACTCCAGGTGCCCTTTGTTCATGGCAACAAAGCCACAGACTTTGTTGGTGTTTACAGCCAGAAGTAGTTAAGGGGACTTCTTTTTTTTTTTTAATTTATTTTAATTGTTGTTCTTGTACAGTTTTCTGTCTTTTATTCTCATACCAGCCCACCACCCCAGCCCTCCCCACCTCCCTCCCATTTCCACCCCCGCCTAGTTTTTGTCCAAGTGTCCTTTATACTTGTTCCTGTAAACCCTTCCCCATTAAGGGGACTTCTGTGCCTAGAGCTGGCACCCTGAACTAGGGTTTCTGGTCTGGGCTTGAGACCCCTGGCTCCTCTGGGGAAACCTCAGAAGCTAAGATATCCCTCCCAATTTTTAACTGCCATACCAGTGTATGAAACCAGTCTGTTCCCTCTCTCCACCCCTCCTACCAGTCTTGATGTGGCTTCTCCTTTAAATTCTTAGTTGTAGGGCCTCTGTTCAACTAGATTTCAGGTGGTTCTGAATAATGGTTGTTCTGTAGTTCAGTTGTAATTTTGACGTGGCTGTGGGAAATTCTGAGTACCGCATTTACCTACGCCACCATCTTGACAAGAAGGTTTCCTAATTTCTTTATTTTTTTATTTAAAAAATTTTTAATGTTGTTCAAGTACAATTGTCTCCATTTTCTTTTCTTTTTTTTAATTGTTGTTCTTGTACAGTTTTCTTTTACATTTCCTAATTTCTAGTCAGACGTTGGCTGGTGTTCAGACTGTGTTGCTTAGTTCATTGGCCTCCAGCAAGTCACTTAATTTCTCTGAGTCTATTTATGGGTTTCCTGGAGCCACCTCCTACAATTCTCTGAAGATTTAACAAGATAAGTAGTTGTGTTAGTTTCATTAGCTCTGATAAGTATATTAACCACATACAACATAGTATCCATACACAAACCTCAAATGTATATAACTTTACTTTAACAATTTTTTAGCCCTCATCATTTCATTGAGCTTATCATTTTTTTCTGGTTCTTATCTCTCTCCTAGAATACATCCTTTTTACCCAGCTTAAATCTCATGGACATTCATTATAACCACTTCCAAGGCCTAAACTCTCAATTTTCTTGTCCCTTTAAAACTCTGTTCATTGCTTTCACAGATTTCACCATTCAGTAAGGAAACCATGCATTAAGTAGATAATTATAAATGTCAAAATGCTCAAGGATTGGTCTTTGAGCTTTTTCACTATCTCCTGACTCTCGATACCATTTATATTCTGATATCTTTGTAATGCTAGACTTGTATATCCAGCAGGTTACTTGATATCTGCATTCAGATGTCTAAAAGATATCTCAGAGTTAACATGTCCAAAAACGAAATGTTTATTTTTCCTGAAAAATCTGCTCCATCCATGCCCTGTGTTTCAGCTAGTCGGAAGTTCAGCATTCTAGCTGTTGTTGGTAACAGCTTACCGTCATCCTTGCCTCCTCTCTTTCTCTCATACCCCACAGCCACTATCTTCAAAATATGTCCAGAACCTAACTGCTGTTTTTTTTTTTATTTCCATGTTTTGTGCAACCTACCGTTACCTTTAGACTTAGTAATTACAAGATTGTTTTAATTGTTTTCTCTGCTTTCAGCCTTGACCCACTCTACTTCAAATTTTCAAGACCACAGCAAGAGTGATCTTATTAAAACATTAGTCATATCATGTTACTACTGTGAAATTGCTTCCTATCTCATTCACAGCAAAAGCCAAGAGCCCACAACAGCTCCAAGGCCAATAAGATCTGCTTTACATCTTCTCCCCTCACTGCCCTGTCTGACCTCATTCTGGACCATTTTTCTCCTCACTCTGCTTTAGCCACAGTGACTCCTTACTGTCATCAAACTAGCCCTAGGTCCCTTCTTAAGGCCTTCACATAGAATATTCTTTCCTCAGATATCCTTCTGGCTTACTCTCATTTCCTTACAATCTTTACTCAAGTTACTTTTCATTGAGATTTATCTTATCAAAAAAAAATAATCACTTTCTACACTTATTTCATTTACCTGTTTTATTTTTTCTTCAGCATGTATCAATATTTAATGAACTGTATATAAATGTAATTAACATGTATAGCCCATTATAATCTTTCTTATTTTCTCTTACCTACACTAAAATGCAAGCTCCAAAAGTTAGGGATTTTTGTCTGATTAGTTCATTATTTTATCCCATCGCTTAGAAAACATGGTTGGAGAATAGTAACACTCAAGCAAGTGTTGAACAAATGTATGAAAGGAGGAAGGATTTTTTTTTATCATATTGCTTACCAGACATACATATCCTCACTCTTCTGGGATTATCACAGCTTGAACATATTTAAATGTTAACACACCATCACTACTTCTATTGTTTTATATGGACGTGAAAACCCTGGAGGCATAAAATAAAATCCCTAGAATACACCGAAGTAGAAAATATCAAATTATTTGCAACAGCACTTCCTTTTTCATTTTTTGTTATCAACACTATTACAGGGGTCCCCCTCTCCACCCAGCCTCCCATCCCTGGCCTTCACCACATGGCTGTGTGTCCATGGGCTTTGTGTGTATACATGTATGTTCTTTGCCTAATCTCTTCCAATCCCTACCCCACCCCTCTGAGATGAGTCATCTTCCATGTTCCATGAGTGCATGTCTCTGGTTTTATTTTGAGCATTTTTTCATGTCTATTGGTGTATGTCCTTTTTGGAGCAGTGTCTTATTCAAATCATTTGTCTTTTTAAAAAAAAAAAATTGGATTGTCTTCCTGGTGTTAAGTTGTATAATTTCTTTATATATTTTGGAAATTAACCCCTTATCAGATGTATCATTGGCAAATATGTTCTCCCATATGGTGAGTTCTCTTTCATTTTGGTAATAGTTTCCTTTGCTGTGCAGAAGCTTTTTAGTTTGATGCAGTTCCATTTGTTTATTTTTCTTGTATTTCCCTCCCCCCTTATTTTTAAAATCATCTGCTTTAGAAAAGTTTAGAAAGAAAATTTAGAGCCATCACCTGGAAACCACTGACCGTGAAAAAGAATCAGCAGGGTTAAAAAATGATTGGATTACATATACAAAATAGATAATTGTCAGATTGATAAATACTGTGAAAAGTAATGTACTGTGCTAACAGAATGAGTAAGGGATCTAAATCTAGTCTAGGGTGTCAAGAAAGAATGTTTCTTATATTGCTCTTTGCCCCTTTTCCTACCACCATCACCCTAATTAAGACTCCATTATCTCCATGAATGCCATCATCCTCTTGCATCCCCAGCTCTGACCATATTTGCCATGACTAAGCATTGACTGGCATTTGCCTGAATACAGCATGGCTGTAGCCCTTTCATCCTAATTTTCCACTATTCCTCAAACACATCTCATGATTTCCAATATTTTTACTTTTATTCATGCTGTTTCCTCTGGTACATAAATGTACTTTTGTGTCGACCTGTTTTCTAAGGCCCAACTCAAATTTTCTCGTTTATAGTAAGCTCACCTTTCCCACTCCACCTGTGGGCTAGGGAGCGCTACCTGAACTCATGGTGCTCGCCCCTCTTCATTTCATGTATTTTTATTTCGCCATAAGCCATTCCATGTTATTTCTCATATTGTTACACTATGTCTAAAAGGTAGGGGTATTGAAGACCAGACATATTTTTGAAAATTGAGAAATGAATGAGGGGGACTCAGGATTAAAGCCTAGTTTCTTCTAGGAGAATATGGGCTTGGGTAAATTACTTAATTTCTTAGATGTAGTTTCTTAATTTATAAAAAGAAGATATTATCTGACTCAGAGACTTTTGAAATGATTAAATGAGATAGGAATATTTTCCAAAGTGTGGTATACTTAAAATGGTACGTGAGAAACATTGAAAATAAATAATTTGTAATTAGAATATAAAACATTAATTCTCTTTTCAGTTATACTTTTAAAATTATTTCATTTTTATTGCACTTTTTAATTGTATTAACATGATTCTTTTTCAATATATTTCAAATAAGAGTATTCTATTTTAATCTACTTTATTGTATTTCATTGTATGTTACTTATTTGTGGCTAATGAGCCTTATTTTTGTTGATTCTGGTAATAAATTCTCTTTTAAATTAAACAGATTTCAAAAATGAGTCAAATTGAAAATAACCTAAATAAATAACAAAGAGTTAGCAGGTAAATAAATACTGAGATAAGGTATGTTAAGTACCTTAGTGAGCAAACTTTTATCTTAAAGACAAAATACTTTCATTTTAGATGCCTAAGGTAACATATGTTACATAAAGTGGTAACCTACCCAGTCTCCTCCTCCCTTTTCTCTCTATAGCCATGAAGGATAATATTACACTTCCTTTAAATTGTGTATATTCTTTAAGATGAAGAGAGGTTGCAATTAATATCAGGAAGATTTTCAGCAACACTATCTGTTAAAGACATTTGCGCTGAGGATTTCAACAGCTGTTGTTTCTGTTTTATGTAGGTGGCAGGAAGAAAAATGAATGATTTGAATATATCCACTGGTGTGTCTTATTTTGAAGGAAATAAAGGAGGGAGTTTATTTATTTACTTATAAGTATGCTCTTATTTATACAAGTTTTGTAAAAGATATCCTGTACCTATCTGTGGAAGCGGGGGAATGGCAAGGTAAAACAATGGACAGCTGGTATGCCACGAATCAACAAGTCTCATTAGTTCACCTTTTAAATCATTGTTTTTCAAAGCACTTAGAACTTTCCTTACAATGACTTTGATTTATCTCTTTTAGTATGAAGCTGAATAGGAGGTAAAAATACAAATAGAGGGTATTACTAAATGCTTAATGTGTCCATATAGTGCTGCCTTTTCTTCTCCCAGGAATATGAAGCAGTTTAATTCAAGTGATGTGCTCATTCATTTGGTCATTCATTCAGCAAATAACTATTATACTATCCAAATATTTTCTAAGTGCCTGCCATGTGCAAAAGACTATGTAGATCTCTGAGGATACAAAAATAAATAAGGCGTATGAATTTTCTTGAATTGTCATTTAGAGGGAAACATTTGAGTTCAAAGTAATCACAAACAGGTAATAACAACTAAACCTGAGATATGTACAAAGTACAACAGGAAACATTAGTTTTAGTGCAATAGAACAAATTGGCTCTGTCCAGAGGGATCAGGAGAGGCTTCACAGAGAATTATTGAGCCAGGTCTCAAAAACTGTGTAAGAATTTCTCACAAGTAAATGACAGAGAGCAGGAAGTAAAATGGGAGGTTAGGCTGAAGGCCGAGTAAATAGCATGTGCAAAGATACAAGTACACAGGGTGTGTCAGGGAAACCGAATACTTCTGTAAAGGCCCAGAAGATAATAGCAAGACTACAACTTCATCAACAGTTGGCCGCTGGACTTAAAAGATATCATATTTTTTGGGCTATAAGACATACTTCCCCCCAAATTTGGGAGGAATAATGGTTGTTAATGTTGCTGTTGAGTTCCGGGTACATTTACATTGGTGAAATATTATGTTATTTATGTTACTAAATATTTTACTACATTTTTTGCTTCAAAATTGTTTTTCCTATTTTCTTCCTCTAAAACCTAGGTGCATCTTGTGGTCTGAAAAATACAAGAACTGTTTTACCCATCAATTCTTGGGCCATGATGTCATAGACTAATAGATTACTTGAGTTTAAGGGGAAATTTAAAAATTTTAATATAGCCCAACACATAGAGGTAAGACAACTGGTAAAAATAAAAATAAAACTGAGTATTGACTCCCAAATTAACACATCCCCTCTATGGATAGAAATAATGCTGTTGTCGAGATAGTTAGGATACTGGACTATCTAACTGAATTATAATTGATGAGAAAGTCCCCATGCCAAAGGGCTCAGGTTAAATGTGTTTAAATGTTTGTGTTTGTGGCATGCTTTGGCAAGGCATGTAAATTTGAAGAAATTCAATTGAATCCTCTGTAACAAAATTATTCAACTATGCTTCCGTTAGCATCACATAGCTATTTCGGGAAAACTATGTTTACTGCATTTTTTTTTTTTTACTCCCAAGTCAATGTCCTTGCATGTTTCATTAGATACCCATTCTTTCTTGGCTTTTGGCATGATATTCTACTTTGCTCCTTACTTGTATCCACTCAGCTCTGCATCCCTTCGATAGCCTTTGCCTCATCAGTTTACACCCTCAGCTGTAGCATACTCTAATTGTAAGCACGTGGGCAAATTGCAGCATGTGGATCCAGAATTACTAGCGGTTTGGGATCAGTTTGAGTTTTCTTTATTTTGAAAGATTTTTAGAAAGAAGAGAGGCTCTGAAAAGACTTTAAAAATTGTTTTAAAAAATATTCAGAAAGTTTAAGAGAATATTAATCTGCCTCTCAAAAGAGACATCTTTGAAACCAAAATCTTTAAATTTATGAAAGATTTTTACTGGTTGTCTTAACTAATTGTGAAAGAGAAGGTAGGATTTAACCATCCTCATCTTAAGAATGAGGATGGTTAAATGCAAACATAAACAGAGTTTTAAAAAGCATTCTTTACTCCTTCATAATAGTAAACACATTTTCTCTCTGAATTGTTGTGCTTTTTGTCTTCTCTGAAGATTACAGGATGAATAAATATATAAAAGACATTTTTATTGTACCCATAATGTATGCCAGGTATAGGTATAAATAGCTTACATGTATTATTTGATTTGATACTCATAATCAACACAATGGTTTCCATTATTACCCCATTTTATACACTTGGCATTACTTGTCAAAAGTGGCAAATGTGGTAGTCATCTACTTTACTAATAACTTTAGGTAATTAATTATTATATGATAGTGACTTTCAAATAGTGTTTTAATTAAGTGACTTCCCAGAATCTTTTGCGTGAAACATTTTACAATAAATCTTATTATCAGACATGCTAATAATCAAATACCAAAACCTCATGCGCAGGCCAGTGAAATTCTCCCGTTTGTTTTTGGGTTAATGCCAGTGTGACTCGGGTGAGTTTGTATAAAATGACTGACAGTGCAGTCAGTTCCTGAGCTGACTATGGTATTCCAGGGGCATGTGACACTCAATAAGGGCCCATGAGATAAGAATGTGAGATTCTGATGCTCATACAGAGCAAGACAGTTGACCTTAGAATCATGCAAGGAAGAGAAATGAAACTGAAATACCTGCATATACCTCAAAAGTTAAAAATGTTCTCATTTAATGAAAGAGCTTCTAAAAACCTTCATTTATTATACCCAAAAAACAATAAGAAAGCATGTTTCTATTATGAGTGGAAAAGGGAAATAAAAAGTATATTTAACCCTTTTGTGTGGAAAGAATAACACTAAACCAAATATTAATCACAAAATAGCTTCCGAACTAGTGAAATCTCCTGGCAACTAGCAGATGTGCGAAATTACTCTGTACCCACAGTTGCACAACTCCAGGTCCCTGGGACTCCCACAGAAAACAGTATCTTATTAAAGAAGATTTCAGAGTAAAAATGTGCAATGACTTCCAGAGACTACCCACCATGAGTGGGATCAGCATGATTAGACTTCCAAGAAAATTGGGTAATATGCGTACCAGATAAACACTACAAAGTAAATGTTTTAAATTAAAAAGATAATACAGGATGGAATAAAATCTTAATAAAAGAACAGAACATTGTGATAAAAGACTGGGTAGATTAAAAAAGAGATATATAAAATTTTTAGAAATTAAAAAATATAATGTATTTAAAATGAATACTTCTTAGATAGGTAAATAGTAGATTAAAACTTAAAATAAAATAATAAAATAAAAAAATAATTGGATCTGAGGATATAACCATGAAAACAGCAAACACAGAAAAAGAATAATAGGATAAAGCAATAGGATAAATAAAATGAAATGGTCCAGGAAAACCATAACATGATTTTAGAAGGAAACAATAGAGAGAATGAGGGAGAAGAATATTAGAAAGGATAATGAGTTTTTTATAACTCATCAGATTAAAGAATGATAGTGAGTTCCAAGCAGAATTAAAAAATATATATATTGTATTGAAAATGCAGGTAAATAACCAAAAAAAAAAAATCTTCAAACATAGAAAAGAGGCATTCCTTACACTGTAGCAATTTGACTGACAGCAGACATCTTGTCATAAAAATACATAGATACCAGAAGACAGTGTGAGATATCTTCAAAGTGTAAGGGAAAATAATTGTCACTCTAGAAATCTCTGCTTACCTATGCTATCCTTCAAACTCTAAGGTGAATGTAGACAGTTCAGGAAATATATTAAAAGGTCATCACAGATTTTTGAAGAAATAAGTATTAAAATGTGCACTTTGATAAAGAAGAAGACATGTAGGATTGGACTGCTAAAAATAATGAGGAGAAAATAAACTGATAGCATGTAGAGTTAGTTTTAGTAACCTTTAATTGTAAAAAAATAACTAATAGTGATGATGATAATAATGACAGATTTGGTGAGGAATAGAACTACTACAAGATATAATAGCAGGTGTGGGGGAATATACCGTATAATACATAGTACTAAAATACTATAAAATAGTAACATGGATTGTTGGGCATATAATACATAACTTTATAAAGATTTAGTTGAAGAGATAGACCAAATGAAATGGATGTCAAAATTTATTATGAAGCATAGTAATCCATATAATGTAGTACTGACACATGTAAATAAAAATAGAACAATCACACAAGAACCCAGAACAATTATATGCATACTCATATGATCTAGACATATGAATTAGGAACATTACAAGTCAGAAAGGAAAAGAAATAGCATTTGTATATACTAGCAGAAAAAGAAGAAAAAAGGAAGGAAAGAAGAAGGGAGAGAGGGGGGAAGGAGAGGAGGGAGAAAGACAACTGCCATACATCCATACACATGGGGACATAGATTCCAGTTGCACACAATACACTTTTTAATTAAAAATCTATTTGTGAAAAGAAAAAAAATTAAATTATTTAGGAGAAAAATATAAGATAATGCATTTATAAACTTAGAATAGAGAACATTTTTAAGATATAAAACTGTACATACATAATAGGGAAAATGTTGATAAATTTTAGTATACTTAAATTTTTCTGAGGACCCTAATAACATACAATGACTTTAAAGGACAAGTCATAAGTTAGGAACAGATATTTTCAGCATATGTAATAAATACAGAATTAATTTATGGAATATATAAAATATTTTTATAAATCAATAAGAAAAATACAACCTAATTTTTATTTATTTTATTATTAATATTTAATCAAACTCATCAGGGTGACATTGGTTAATAAGATTATATAGGTTTCAAGTATACATATCCATGATACATTATCTGTCCATTGCATTGTGTGCCCAGCACCCAAAGTCAAATCATCTTTCATCACCATATATTTGACCCCTTTTCCCCTTTACTTCTCCCCCACCATCTCCCTTCTGGTAACCACCATACTACTGTCTTTGTCTATGAGTTTCAGTTTTATGCATACATCTATCTGTAAGTGGGTCGGTTTGTGCACATTGGTTTTGATACATGCACATAAAGTTATAGTGGCCATTATTCTATTGTCCATGCAGATAAAACATACAGAAAGATTTAGGCATTATTTTGACTTTTATATACATTCACACTAATTATTGCAATTTTTATAGATAACATTTGTTATTGGGCTTATAGAAAGCATTCCCCCCCAAAAAACAGTAATTTTATTCCTGAGCTTTCACTTAATTTTCATATATCTTTCATATGCCATTCTACATTAAAATTTATTTCTTTATATACCTGTGTCCCCAACTATATAGGACTTCCTGAGAGGAGGGATTGTATCTTATTCATTTTGGGGTCCCCAGTGTTTGATGTAAAGTAAATAATCAGTATATTTTTGTGAGAAGTATTGCTCACCTTTTTAATCATGCAAGTAAAATATGAATATATTATCATTGTAGAAGACTCGAATAATACACAATATATAGAGCAAAAGTAACTGATTTTTATCTTTCCTCTGCCCTCTACAGAGGTAACTAACATCAATATCTTGGCTTTCCTGTGAACTGAAGTTAAATGTTATGTTTATATATATTTTTAGTCACACTGTACTACATCCTTACTGTAGTGTACATCCTACACCTGCTATTTTAATAATGTACTAATCCCAGATGTTAACCAAAGGGCAATATACATATCAGATATGCAAACAAATCAAATAAATGTTTGAATGTTTATTAGTTTTGTACATTAGCTTGTTTATGTTTCAAACATGTATTTTCTTTGGTGTATATTAAACACCTGACTTAGATAGTTTTTCAAGCTAGTAGGTACAGGTTTCTCAGGTTTAATGTTTAGTCTGTTTATATAATTATCTATGATATGTCTAGATGATTTTAAAAAGAAAATCATTCATGCGCTAGGCAGAAAATGTAATGGTATAATACTTAATAGCTTGATTTAAACATTGCACTTACCTTGAGAATTCAGAGGAGGCTCACACTGTGTGTGTGTTGAGGCATGAACCCAAAGCTGCTTAAAAGGATTAATGTTGCATCTCAAACTCAGCTGTACTATAAGGCTTCTGTCATATGAGAGGTTTCAAAAAAGCAATGACAAAGCAAAAGGTCTGTCCAGGTATTGATGATATACAGATGGAAAGCATCTGAAAAGCTAGTTTTCATTCCATGGTATAACTGCAAAAGTTGTTCATCTCAATCAGGAGAGCAATGGTTAGAGACGATTAGGATTTACGATGGCAGCTGCCCCCTTTGGAGCCGGCACATCTGTGCAGAAACCCAGGGGAAAGCATTTATAACTATGGCAATGGCATCATTTCATTAAATGGTGTCCATCTTCCAAAAAACTTTTACAACTAAAAATTTGTGGATATGCTTCTATTGACTCTTCTAATCTTTAAAGTTTGTGGATTTTCCTTTTTCATAGATACATTCAGCAAGTATCTTTTTGAATATCTACATCATGCTAAACATTCGCAGAACATAAACATGGGCCCTGACTATGAATGTCCTACTCTGCATTGCCTTTTCTACCTCCAACTGCCTATTTAAGGAACAGTAGTTGTTATTATTATTTTTAAGATAATCTTAGCTGGCAGTCCAATTTATTTTCTTCAAAACTCCATCCTGTAAAAGTTTTACAAAGGCTCTGGGTCAGGTGTGTGAGGAAGGTCATTAAAGTTTTAATATAAAAGTAAAACAGACCAACAAAATGATCAAACATCAAAGATCTCTCCAGGCCCCAGTTTTAGTGACCCAGGAAATCTGAACTTATGAAGAAAGTGCAAAAATTATTTTATGATCTAGCAGCCCCATAGGAGTAAATTAACATTCTTTGATTCCCCCCTTTCATATCAGTAGTTTGAAAGCTCAACATTTTTTCTCACCTTTTTATTGTGTGATTCCATCTTAAAATGTTAAAAACAAAATTTTTCTTACTCATTAATTTAGGAAGAATTGCTCCCCTTCTTTTCATCTACTTTTTTTCTGTTAACTGAATAGTCTTTCAACTACAACTGGGCTTAGACAGACTTGTATGCAGAAATAATGAATACCTTCAGCATCTCGGCAACATTAAGGTAAGCTGTGTTCCTGCTGAGTGGCTGTTTGAAAACTAAGCAGGACTATTTATTTATTTATTATTGGATTTCTGTGGCACTTTTCTTCCAAAGAGTACAGGGTGTGATGTGGAGAATTTCAGGGGTTGTCTAAGAGTGTCAAAAGGAAATGAAGGAAGGTGGAATTTGTAGGAGTGGAAGCACAGGGCAACAACAGGGAGAGCTGATGGCAAAACCAAACCCTAGGTGGCAGCTCGGCGTATTGCAGAGGTAGAAAGATCTGGACTGCCCCCAGGGTGGGACTGTGGGCTTCTCATGACACTGAGTCATTTTACCAGAGTCTATGTCCCTGGTGAGCACCAGACAATTCTCTGTTCAAAACTCACATATAGAGGCATAAACCCAGTTGTAAACTCATGGGGCAGGAGGGGGCCTTAAAACTCATCTGCCCAGTTCTCTTAATTTACAGATGAGGCAAATCAAACTCAGAACAAGGAAACAAGTTAGAAGCAGGGTCAAGGTTAGAACCCAGACATTCTTTCATTCAGCAAACACACTCTGACTGCTTCTAAGCACTCTTCTAGGCACCAAGATTACCTTAGTGATGAACAGGGACATGCGTTCTGACTACCATTGTCCTATCCCATACTGCCTACTAACTTACTGTCTGTGAGGATATCTCATATACCTTTTAAAACAGCATGCTGGTGACTAAAGACCCAAACCTCTTTGGGGGTAAACCTCAAGGGACAGAGAGTGAGAGAAGGGAGTTCCAGTCCAAGTATCTGTAAGTGTGTTGGCATTCTTTGGGCATTTCTGTCAAGTCATATATTGGAAAACATATATTGGACTGAGTTTTGTTTGAATGTGACTGGAAGGAAGATTTTCCAGTAATGTTTTTTTTCTCTAGTATTCTGGGTAAAAGCTTAAATGCTCTCTCCCCGGACAAAACACTTAATCCTTAAAATTGACTTTACCTGTTAAATGCCTCACAGTCTAAACTCTAATACGATAACTGAAATTGAAAGCACCTACTGGTAAAATCAAACATGAAAATTCTACAAAGAAACGCCGTGTAAGAGCTGACATAAGTCACCAATTTACCTTCCCAAAAGCAGTATTACAGTCCTACATGTAACACACTGGCTATCACTGTAAGAAGACTCAAGGTTTTGTTTGTTTGTTTTGGTTTGGTCTGTTTTTTTAAAGAGTAGATTGCTCTATGTTAGTTTAAAGATAGATTTACTCTCCTCCCCATTCCCTAGTCCCCATGCTGAAAACCTGTGTTCATAAAAGAGGCCCCAGCTGCTTTAGAGATAGAACCAACGAGTTTGAGAACTTGGGGACCTTTATTCAGACACTTGAGCGTACACTTCATCCCGCTGACTTTGTTATTTGTCCCGGCCAGTCTCCAAAATATAAAGTGTTACTCTTGTAGGCTATGGGTAAAGCTGGCTGAGCAGAGATGACTTTCCCTGGACCAAATGGAGTTGAGGAGGGGGTAAGGATGGCACTCCTCTCTTTCCAGCCACCTTAACAGTCCGATATTCTCATATTCTCGGAGGATCGGAGCAGGATACAGGCTCCAAGACACCTGTTTGTGTCTGCAGGGCCAGGTTTGTGATGGCCCTGCCTCTCCCCTGTGCCTGGCGGCTCCTGTTTTGGCAGATTTACCTAGGAGGCTGTATGTGGGTCTCTCTTTACGACGCCACTGCCGCTAGTACGTACCGTCAGGAGAGAAGGAAGCCAAGTGAGGAGTGTAACTGCCCGAGCCTAGAGCTGGAGGTGAGCCTCCTCCCGGACGACTTGACTGCGGCTTCCCTTCCTCCAGACACACATGGAGTTTTGGTGGTGACGATGCCGAAGAACTGCAGACAGATACTTAGCTGCCTGGTTGTGTGAGCTGGCTGGGAAGGCAGCGCCCGCCTCACCCGGAGCTCCTGCTGGCAGGATGTAAATGTACCTGCAGACTGGCCAAACAGGACCGCCTTTCCCCCAACCCCTCCCTCCTCCCACCCTCTTCCTCCGCTAACCAGAATGAGAGGGACTGAGAAAGCAACAGCCTGCAAGTGACAGCTCCCGCCCGATTCCGTTTGTCCCTGAGCCGAGGTGGGAAATTGTGCAGCAGCTTCATTGTGAATTTCTGCCTTTGGCATCGCTATGTTTGCCTCTATCTGGTATGCCAAGAAGCTGGGTCGCAGGTTCGTGCACAACGCCAGGAAGGCGAAATCCGAAAAGGTATGGAGCAAGTGGGGATGAAGATTACCTTTCCTCTTTGCCAGCTGCCCGCTCTGGACTGCTGGTCTGAGCACAGACGCAGTCTTGATTACCTTGGGGTGAGAGCTTGCCTCTCACTGGGAATGTAGTCCATGCCACTAACAGAAGGGACGACTTTTGGAGCCTAGCTACTTAGGAGGGGAGCATACAGGGTTAAGTAGAATCACTAGCTATTCTAAATACATACTTGGTGGTATCATCAATTGAGACAGTGTCTCCACAGAGACTTAATTTTCCTTTAAATGACATAGGTTGAAAGCACGTGAGCAGCTGCAATTTTTGCTTCTTCAGGGAGCTCTCTAGTAAACTTGTTGCTGTACTGCATTATTTTTATTACTACAGTCTTTGATTCTGAAGGGGGCATGATAAATCCCTGAGCATTTCTCTGGTACTTGCGCTTCTCAGTCTGTGTCCTAGGAGCACATATTGGGGACTCTGAGTAACATTGACCAGATTCCACAGGAGTGTCTGATATTTTTTCAAATCAGCAAAGCCATCATTTATAAAGTGTATACAATGAGCAAGAATTGTATTTGTAATCAGATAGTCATGGGCATTTAGAGGATGGCTCTGCATTTCTTTTATTCAGCATGACTAGTTGTTTCAAGAAAATCTCTATGTAGATTTACCTCCTTAGTTATCATTCTCTAAGAAATTAAAATGGCCTGTAAGTCCTAAGATGCATTATAAGCTTGTATCTCGAATGTGTCCTCTGGTTTCGGAGCACTGGCCAAACTGTCGTATTTAGGTAATCTGAATCCAGTTTGATAGGGTTCAAATTGGGGAAATGTTGGGGAAATTTCCAAAGGTAACAAAATTTTGTGAAATGGAGAATTTTTCATATTACTCTCAGGATGCAATCTTCGGTCCATGTTCTTTCTGCCTTAAATCTACTCATGAGGTTGATCCAGAGATGGCTTTGTTGGCCTGTGGCACAATCCTCCCTCTGCACTGGAAGGTCCCTTCAATTTAACTTGCTATTTGTTTTTTCAGAGTAGGAACGTTGATAACATGAGCAAGAATCCAGTGATAAACCAAGATACAATTGTTTGTAGTGTGAAAAGAGAAAACGTCACTGGAGTTCTGACTTCAGGGTTGTAACCTTTTAGCATATCCAGAACTGAAGATTGTAGAATGATGGCAAACTTGTTATTTAATGACATTGTGGTGGGGGAGGGGGAGGCAAGAGTAGGGTAGAATTGATCCCTTTTCTATTCTATATATCACAGGTAAAAAGACTGAAAACCTAATTGTCATGTACCAGCACCAATAATACTGAACAGTTGGGTTTTGATGTTTTTTTGTTGTTTGTTTATTGGTTTGGGGATTTTGTTTTTAGGGGGGTTTGTTTGGTGTTTTGTTTTTTTTTTGTTGGTGGTGGGTTTTGGGGGGGGTTGGTTTTTTTGTTTTTTTTTTTTGTTTGTTTGTTTTTTTTTTGCTTCTCAAGTAATTTTTAAGGAAAAAGACTTGTAAGTAGGTTTTTTATTGAAGCAAATATTTTGAAAAAATGCCTTCTTCCTCTGAAAATTATAGGTTATATGGGCTGTCAGGGACTGCAAATGACTCTGAAAGCCACTGGGAGGTAATGCCTTATGCCATGTTAATATGCAAAGAGAAGTTGAATCTCCCGGAGACACTTAATTCAGGCCTGGGCCTGAATGTGGAGAAAAGCAGCCCATGAAATTAAGTGCATAGAACCTAAAAGGATGTTGATCTGACAAAGTAACACAGGTTTCTATCTCTTAAGTATGGGAAGAAGCTAGTAAGGGGACTCTGGTATTTCCCTTTCTTTTCTGTGAGGGCTAATGCTTAGGACAGGGAAGAGGAAGAAACCACTGTGGGGTTAAGGGTTTTAAATTATTTATCTTACAGAGTAGGGAAACCAACATTAGAGAACTGAAGTGTTACTCCTTGAGTGATAAAAAACAAATGAAAAATGATTATTTCTAATGCCCTTGTACCAGCCAGGAGAGCTAGGAGGAGTTAATTTTGAGTACTAGGTGATGATAACTAAGAAGAAAAGGTCATCTTGGTTTTTTCATTTTTCCCCATGGAAATTGTGTTCACAGAATTCCTGGAATAATTTAAAAGGTGTGCTGCCTTGAACAATGAAGGCCCTCATCAGTGCTTGATGAATGGAAATAGTTGGTTTATTCCGTGTACCTAATTTTATCACATGACTTATTTAAGCCAACTATTGTGAATTACTGTTTGTATAATGAGCTCAGTAATATACTTTAACCAAGAGGACAGTTAAGGAATGATACGGAAAGCTGAATAAATGTACATGAAGTGTCACTATAACACCAGAGATCACATAATTGCAGAAACAGAGGGGGTATAAAGTGCTACTGACTATAGGTTGTCATGCTTATTGTAAAATGAAGGAAGTTGAATGAAATAAGATTATTATTGAGTTTTATTTAGAAAATGACTAGTATATTTAAACGCAAAAGAACTATTGATAGAGTAACAGCATATTTTAGCTTTTGAGGGGTATAAATCTGTATCACAGACAGTAATTGTGATTTAGTTTTAGTGTGCTCTGTAAATTTCAGCTTCTCCTTGCAATAGGTAGCATAGTTCATTTCTTCCTGCTCTAATAAAACAACCTGCATCCATAATAGCTCATCAGTCCTATTTTAGCATTCAGAAATGGTCTGGGAAGTATATTCCTCAAGGCTGGGGTTAATTGAAAAGCTAATTGGGAATGTGCAAGCCTAAATGCCATCCCTAAACATTCAGTATGCCTTATTCATGGTTGCCTGGTCTACTGTTTACTTCATCTAATTCCAACAGAATTAGATAGAAGCATAAGATATAATAATAATAAAAAAATAATAATGTTAACAGTAGTCCCTGTTCATACACATTATGCCTCACTTACTTTATGCATAGAGTTTCATTTAATCTTCATGGAAATCCTATGATGTAGAAATTGTTTTTCCTAAATCCCAGAGGAATAGTAGCTAGCCCAAGGTCACAGAATTGGTAGTATCAGTGCTGGAATTTGAACTTGAGTTTCTCATTCTAAAAATGACTCCTTGAGTCTCTAGCATTCTCGTCCATCCTACCATGTATTGGTCTTGTGGTAACATGGTTTACCATTCGTTCTTGTTCTCCTCTTTTTATATTAAAATCTAAATTTATGAGGTTTATGGAATCAAAGTTACTGATCCTGTAACTCAACCTCCTTATTTCAGATAAGACTACATCTAAACTATCTTGAATAGACATTTGTCTGTCCTGTTATTAAAGAATTTACACTATTTGTCCTGTTGGATTAGTATAGCAATCTTGACACCTATTATTTCTTTTAAATAGCTAGTAATTGTCGTATCGTCATGAACTAAACATTGACATTTGTACTCATTGCCTATCCTATAGAAACTAAAGATGTCTTTGATCAAAAAGAACCTAAATGCTTTTCAATTGTAGATGCACTCCCTTTTCGAGTCAAAGATACCAGGTGATTCACAATGTTATTTTTTTCAAAAAGGAAAAAAGCAAAGGTTCTTTGTTATTCTTTCAATAGAAAGACAGTTTTTTGCCTACCAACAAATCCTGTGAATAAAATTATTTTAAATGTAATAATATGAGTCAAGAAAACCTGGCTGGAATAGAATATCTTCATTCAAGTAATTATTCTGTTTATTTGACCCTGTATAATAAATTTAGTTTCTTTCTATTATATCTTTTTTTTCACATTTCAACTAAAATTGCTTAGTTTAGTCAATCTCAGGATTGTATTACTGTAAATGGGCAGCTGAAGAAGCTTTACAATAAATTGAAATGCAATTTCTGTTGCCATAATAATATACAAGAGTTTAGAGACATTGTGAACCTTCACTTCCCTATCAGCATTGTTTTCATTTGTTTTTGTGTGTATGTATGTATCTATGTATGTATCTGTCTATCTATCTATCATCTTTTAAACAGGCACCCTGAAAAGTGAATGCATGATGCATTTAGAAAAGACTGGCATCAATATTCATCACCTAATAGACACACCTATGTATGAACTTGGCAGTGATATGTAACATGTGAGTGTTGAAACTGAACCCAAGCATCCTGAAATTAGACACATACACTTTAAAGAATTTTTTAAAAACCAATATATTTGTTCAAGGCTCCTCCCATCTAAACCAAGCACATTAATTTAACATAAACTAAAGTGAAGGATGATCTAGTAATGCATTTTCTGGCAGTATAGCCAATGAGAGAATAATGTCTTGGGTAATCCTGATACAATATAAAGAGCATCTACCTTAAGGTGAAGGCTCAGAGGAAAAGAATTAAATTAGTACTGATCTTTGCTATCCAGGCTACAGCCAGTCCCATGGCTACTCTAGGTCTCAGTTTTTCTGATTTTTCAAATGGACACAACACCTATGCTTCAGTAGAACCCCAAAGTCCTCAAAATGCAGTCCAACCTGCCCTGCAAGGCCCATCAGGAAATGACGTCTGCTTTCCTTCTGTTTTCACACCTTGTTCTTCTTCCGTGGATATTCTAAATCTATTCTAAACCACTTTCAAATCCCTGAATGGCCCATGCTTCTTTCATCTTCTGGGATTTTGCTTATACTGTGTGGCTGACAAACAAATCACAGGCTAGTCGTACCCCTCACCTATTGCACTCCCTGTTTAGGTAACATCACCCTCACTCAGAAACCCTCCCAGGCCCAGACAAGCCCAGGTTCCATATTCATTGGCATCCTCAGTAGTTATACATATGTTGAAATAATTTTTTTTATTTCTCTGTATTTCTAATTAGAATGGATTCTCTGAAAGTAAGATTGTTTAATCTTGCTCACTAAATTCTTAAACCTTAAGGATTGCCTTCAACATGCTTGTCTCTTGTACCCTATTTCATCGACTCTAGGTTGTCATCAGTTGCAAGATTACATTATTTCATGTATTACTAAGAAAAAAATTGTCAATAGAACTATAACATGTTGTCAACTGCAAGACACATCTTGATTTTAGAGATGTTAAAATGTGAAAAAAGTACATTTTTAAAATCAATAAAGTATGGCATAGCTGAAAAAAATAATGCATGGTTTTATTTTAAGGGTAAATGAGTTAATATAAATAACGTATTTAAAGGTTTACATGCTTGCTATCAAATTACTTTTATTTCTTTGCAAATCATATTATTAGTTGACATCGGGCACTATAGTAGATAACCTAAAACACATCATACATTTATCCTTGCTAACCAGACTCAACTGGCATCATATGTCCTAGTCTAGATTTAGGGAGGTAAATGAATAGAGGGAAAATGAAATTGAAGGTTACAGAAGAAACAGATTAAAAGCAATAATCAAACAGGAGTCATTTAGATTGCAGAAGAGAGAGCTTAAGAAGTCTACTCAATTCTCACTATATATTTATATGTCTAAACAACAATAATAATAGTAGTTAACTTTCAGTGAATTCTTTCTATCACACAAGAACTGTGTTAATGCACAGTTCTAGTGAGATTATTATTATTAGTAGTAGTTTTTACAGCAGAAACACATCACCAGTAGGTAGCTGGGATAAGATACCATGTTGGACACTAGAGCACAAGCTCTTAACTGGTAAATAATACTCTGTATGTGTGTGTGTGTATAGATGTACTCACATACTTACAGAGTACTCTATATTATTTAATACTATACACTGTGTATTGTACTGTATACATGATATGTGTTTACCATGAATTAGATGTCACATTTATTTTTCCCTATGAAAGATACACTTAAAAATGAATTTAAATGCAAAACCTGAATTTAGCTTAGAGATAAGAAGAAACATCCTGATGTTAAAGACTCTCCACTCCTCAGTGAATGATAGAATCTTCCTTTGTCTATTTCTGCCTCCTGGCAGATCGAAGAGTAGCCTAACCTGGAGAGGGGGAAGGGCACATTGCCCCCTCAGGTCCCTTTCTCAGAACCTTCTGAGTCTTGGAGCATGTTGGTTGTTGGCTGTGAGCAGCAGCATGACTCAGCGCCAGTGTCTGTCTAGCTGTGGTGACACGGGGGACAGGTGTTTGTCCATGCTGAATGCAGCCCTGCAGTTCTTCCCTGTCATTTGGCAGGTGAATCACATAGGAAAATGGACAGTAACACCTGTTCTGTGGTTACCACACTGCTGTCCACCCTGGCAGAGAACAAGGCACAGCTGTCAGCAAGACAGGGAGAGACACAAAGGGAAAGGACAGGATCAGAGAAGTGGCCAAAATGAAGGAGGTGTGGAGAATAGGCTAGAAAGGAAAGGAGCAGGTTCCAAAACAGCTATAGAATTGTTATGAATAATAATAATGCCTGTTTATCGACAAGTTTACTTAAACACTATGCATGTACTTTGCATGTATCATCTCATTTAATCCTCACTACAAACTCCTAAGGTAATCCATGATTAGCCCTTGTTTTACAGATGAAAAAGCTGAGGTATAAGATGTTACAGAACTTACCCAAAGTCATAAGTAGAAGAGCCAGTGTTCAGAGATAGGTCTGGCCAAATCCAGAGACTATCAAGCTAACCACTCAGACCAAGCACTCTTAAACTTTTCTTTGGGTTGGGTGAGCCAGTGATGTAGAGAAGGGATAGACCAACACAGCAGCCATCTTCTCTAATTGTCCTTATCTCTGTTGAGTAATTGTTTGGCTGATTTCTCATTGGGGATCTCCAGAAATTGGACATCCAGATAGCCTACTTTCAGACCACTCTACAGAACTTTAGTTGCAAAATGGTTTTGTTTTTTTTTTTTGTTTTATCTTCAATATACCTTTAGAACCATCTTCCTCTAGCTGGTATTTCATGGCACTATATTGAGTGATGAAGATGGAAGGGGTAACTCTTCCATCCAGCAAGATTAGCTCAATCATGACAATTAGTGTAAAGATAAAATTGATAATCAGATAATGTACACTTCTCATTTGCATATGTATTATATTTATGGGGTTAGTAGAGAAACCATTTCATTTCAGATAAGACCTTGTAATATTTGCTAATAATTTCATCAGTCTTATTTCTCCAAATAAATTATTAAATCATCACTTA
Source organism: Anoura caudifer (assembly GCA_004027475.1). NCBI lineage: Eukaryota > Metazoa > Chordata > Mammalia > Chiroptera > Phyllostomidae > Anoura > Anoura caudifer. The sequence goes on from PVKU01002861.1 coordinate 121,918, forward strand.
GGTTGTTAAATCACTATAAATTCTGTCCCATTCAATCAATGCATAGTAGGCCCTAAATAAATCCTGGTTGAGTGATTGACTTGGATGGAGCTGTATAGGAATGAAGACTGGACAGAGGTCAGTAGGCCTGCGAGTTAGCTGGGACTGTTCCAACAAGCCTGCCACTTTGGCTAGGTATCTTAACCTCTCTGGGCCTGAGCTTTTCATCTGAAATCAGAGTCCTTTCATTCTAACAGTGTCTGATTCTGATTCTGTTCTACTCTAAAACTGAGGAATCCTTAAAGGGAAAGATTTGATATTATTCTTCCTTGTGTTCCCAACACCTAGCACGATGCTTAGCAAAAAACAAACAAAAATCAAACAAACAAACAAACAAAAAACTAAGAAAATTTATGTCAAATGAATATATACAAAAGGCCTGGAATTTAAGCATGAGTAAGAAGAATATAATGGAGAATGTATCTACTTTCTAAGTGAGAGCATGATAAGAAACATTTAGGGCTTCTGCTTCTTTACTGACTTTATTCTTTAAAGAAAGAAGGAATCTGAAGCATTTTCAAACCTGGGGTTGGAAGCTCTAAGTTGTCATTCTTTGTCACTCTCTATGCCACTAATGTGAAACAGACAATGGCCATCAGAATACCAGAGATTCTTCAACCACCAAGCATGATACATCAAACTATCACATTTTCAGCTGTTTTTGTCCTATATGCCAAAAGATTACAAACTTGTGCTGGAGCATGAATGCTTACTTATTGTACCTTCTCAAACTGAAAATTCTAGTTAAGTAGAGGAAGGATGCTCATCCCATCTGCTATAGACTAAATTGTGCCCTCTCCTTGGGATTCATATATTGAAGGCCAGGCCCTCAGTTGTACATGGACAGGTGGAAACAAGGCATTGAAGAGAAAATTAAGATTAAATGAGATCATAGGAGTAACATTCTAATCTGGTAAGATTGGGGGCCTTGTAAGAGGAAGAGAGATCTCTCTCTTTCTCTCTGCCATGTGAGGAAATGCAGGAATGTGACTATCTGCAAGCCAGGAAGAGAGCTCTTGCCAGAAATCAAGCCCTGCTAAAACCTTTGCCTTGGGTTGCCTAGCCTCCAGAACTGTGAGGAAATAAATTTCTGTTGTTTAAACCATTAGTCCATGGTATTTTGTTATGGCAGCCCAAGCAAAACTAATACACAATGGTGCCGTGATTGCTATATACGGTGATGCTCAATGAGAAATGATTTTCTAGAGCCCAGGGTCAGGACATCATTGTTAGAGAGATATACTTGACAGTTATGTGTTGTTCTCTTTTACCCTAAGCATGTAAGTTCCAACAAACACCCAGCCTCTGCAGGATCAATGCCATCTGCTCTTATGAGGACCAAGGAGGGGTTATCAAAATTGGTAATAAGAAAAGAGGGAAGAGGTACAGGGTAAAGGGAAGGAATTAGCTGTTTTGGGGTTGTTTTTTTTTTTTTTGTTTTTTTTGTTTTTTTGAGAATCACTGCACTTGTCTTCATATTCCTAAGAGGAGTGAATGCCAACTATTCCCTCAGCAAACTTGATAAAGTATGAAAATAAAATAAAACTTATCAAATACTATTCTTCCCATCCATACCCACTTGTTTCTCTAGATCACTCTGATTTACAAACAGAATTGGTGTACTTTCCATACTTTTCACTCCATATTGACTGCAGGAGAATATTTCTGCTATGAGGAGGGCTTCTGATTTTCACAAGAGTTTGCAGCTTGGTATGATACAATGAACACAGTCCAAGGCAGGGAGTCAGCATCCAGGGTGTTCACTCCTGTAGCAGCATCAAACTATTTCATTTAACAGGAGAAAGTTCAGTGATTCCCTAGCACAGGAAGGGTAAACGCTGATGAGCCATAGGCAAGGAAAAAGTTATAGGAAGTGGTACTTGGAAAAGTTTGAGAGAATAAGAAAAATATTTAAATTTGACTCAACATCATATCAGTTGGGTGACCTTGAGCAAATAACTGTATCTCCCTAATTGTTATTGTTCTCATATAATAAAAGTGGTGAGAACCACCCTTGAATATTTTTGATCCAGTTAAAACTGTATGTATAGTAGTACCTTATCAGGTCCATTGTAAAACACATGTCCCTTCCTTCCTTCCTTCCTTCCTTCCTTCCTTCCTTCCTTCCTTCCTTCCTTCCTTCCTTCCTTCCTTCCTCCTCTTTTCCTTTCTCCTTCCTCCCTCTCTCCCTTTCATTTCAGTATGCTGCATAGTTCCAGAAAGAATGCAAACAACTTTTACTAACTTTTTCATTAATGATTCCTCCTACTCTACAACTCCATTGTGCTTCAAAATGGACTTGCCTTCCCATTCCGGCTTTATAGAATGAGGAGATGTATATCTCTACCATTGGTTACAAGAGAAAATATTACTAAGGAGGACACCTTAACAAATGCAAATTGTCAATATGCTGACATTGAAGGAATTCTACATTTTTTATTTCCTTTTTAATAAATAAATCTTAGATCATTCTTATGAGAAGTTGTCCCATCCTCTGCCTTTCCCATACCTCTGTTCTCTTAAAACATACCATGCAATTTTTATGGGAGAGTGATTATGTTTGATGAACATGAGTCAAGGCACATTACTTCTCATTTAAAGTGAAGCGGTATATGCTGAATGACTCAAGGCACTTTTTCCCACCTGGTGAATATATCCCATCACCTGTGTAGCTCTATTTAGGTCTTGGAAGAGAGGAAAGGGAGACAAAGAGCTCCATGCAATGTTACACTCAACTTTAGAACCCAAAAGGACCTTCCTTTTATAAATAATAGTAATTTATTGAGTCCTTACTATGGACTAGCCACTATTCTAAGACTTTTACATGTTCTAATTCAGCTAATCTTCACAACAATCCTATGGGATAAATAATATTCACATTTTTACAGATGAGGCACAGAAAGGTCAATTAATGTGCCTGGAGACACACAATTAGCATGTTCTAAAGCCAGGATTTGAACCCAGGCACCGGGATCTAAGCCCACATTCTTAACCATGGTGCTGATATATATCCCATGTCTTTCCAGATGAACAAACTGTATGTCCAGGAAACATGAGGTTTGGGAACTTCCCTGCCCAGTATCAGTTGTCAGCAGCCAAACTTTGGAGATGTGAACTCAGATCTTTCAAACACCAGTTGATCCATTCTGACAGGGGCTCTCCACACCCCATTAAGATGCACGTGTTCACATTGATTTCCCATGGTCAAATCTCAAGCAGTTTCAGGTACTGCTCTTGTTGTCTGAGATAAACAGCAGCTGATAGGTTCCTTCTATTTCACAAAAAGCGTTATTGGTTGTATTCATATTTTGAGTGGTGGTATTAATAACCTATGATGATTTTCAGTAAATAATTGATCCAAAATAACTGTGACTTCTGAGCCCCACTTCCACTTAAGAAAAAAAAAAAGAAGAAGAAGTCACCCAACAGGATGGCACCGGGAAAACAATTCCACACCAGTGGTTGCATTAATTGCTACTTTGGATGTTCCTGCTGTGAACTGAATGGAGCCACTTTGGGTCTATTTCTTAGAAATAACCATTTTTATTACTTCTGCTCTAGGATGAATACTTTTTGAAATTTTTAGAGGCAAATATTTTCACTAATCTGCTTCTGTTTCTTGTTTCATTCCATAAGTAATCCTTTTTATTGTCATCACAGTTTTTAATGTTCTCAGATTTAATTTATAGAAGGCTTGGGACATTATAGGACATTTTGCCTTTTGCTCTCTTAGCATATAACATTCTGTTAATTCCCCAAGTGTAACATTTTGAACATTATGTTTAATTCAAATATGATGCATTATTTTATTAAAGTTGTTTTTTCCATTGCATGTCTCTAGAATTTTAAAGGGCTTTATGGCAATGTTTTATGTGATACAGAAGTGAGAATATCTTTCAGTATCAGTCATTTCTCCCGTAGTTTGAGGAAAACAGGATGAAATGTAGCGTAATGAAATGGTGCCTGCTGGCATTTATGAACTACACTATGCCTTTATAAAACAAATCTAAACAGTTTTCAGATTAATATATGCTTTTAGTCTTTTAGTTTCTTACAAGTCACCTGTTTGATTGTCCTGAGCAGTTTCATAGCCATATTCTCTCCATGTTTCCAGGTTAACTGCTGGCAAGCCCCGAGAACATAAATTCCAGTAAAACCTTTTAAGTCAATCAACAAGTCAACACTTATTTAACCCTTGGCATTTAACAAAGACTTACTTGTACACAAGTACTAATACTACCATGCTGAGATTTATGTAGGGTGCAGAAATGATCAGCCATGATCCCTGTGCTGGAGAAGTTCACATATAGTTTAGGAAGAATAAAATAAAACACGTGCACACAATTAAAGTAAACTCTTAGGTGTGCTTTAGCTGTATAAATAATACTTTTATTTCTTCTGTGTTGCCTAACTCTCTGAGCTTTTTTGCTGAATTTTAGCATTCTAGACCTAGGTGATCATGCCTGATTGCAATCCACCTGGCATGTTTCTCATGCATGGAGTCCTGCTTTCCAAGTTTAGAATAGAGCACACCTGGTGTCATAGTGCTCTGAGGTAGCACATGTAGATGTGCATAACGTACTTCTAGGAAAAAGTGCCGTAAATTAAATAAGCTATTTTTTATTTTTTTAAAGATTTTATTTATTTTTTATCTTTAGAGGGGAAGGGAAGGAGAGAGGGAGAGAGATAACAATGTGCGGCTGCCTTTCGTGCGTCCCCTGCTGGGAACTGGCCTGCAACCCAGGCATGTGCCCTGACTGGGAATCGAACTGCTATCCTTTGGTTTGAAGGCCCGCACTCAATCCACTGAGCTACACCAGCCAGGGCAAATAAGCTATTTTTAATACTACTTTTATGAGGTACTGAAACAGAAGAGTGGAATATTTAAGAACATAATTTATGAATCCAGATGTCTTGGGTTCAAATCCCAACGCTGCCGCTTTCTAAGTGTGGGATTTTGAGCAAGTTATTTAAACTTTCTGTGCTTCAGTTTCCTCACCTACAAAGTGAAAATAAAAGTACCTTTCTCATAGGGTTGTTATGAGGACTGAGTGAGGAAATATTTGTGATGTAACATGCATTCATTAGTGCTTTTAATAAACACAGTGGGACAGATTTAAAGAAGAGAGATTTTTGGGTCAGGGCAGTTCTGTGGAACTTCTCAAATGAGGGGCCAGTTCTTCCATCCAAAGCAGTTCTTCTACTACGAACTGCTTCATAACCATATGCTCCACATCAGCATGGATGGGCGAGCAAAACTCTGCCCCAGGACACAGCCCTGATCTTGACTGAGGGGTGCTTTGGGAAGGTGACTCCTGTCTGCATCACTGATCTAAGCAGCTGATGTCACCAGAAATGCTAGGATTACTGCCATTATGCTGTTTAGTCATTAATTTAAAAAGCAACTACCTAAAAGTGTCTGCCTTGATATCTACCCGAGAGAACATTCTCTAAGGAGGTCGGGCAAGGGCCTCTAATTAGTATAATAAACTTCTGTCTTCCCAAAGCACCAGCTCTGCCTTTGGAAAGGAGTCAATATCTATCCTCACTATTTGTTGCTCAGTATTACACATACTTCCATGTGTTTCTGTGTTCTTAGGGCCTGTTCAGCAAAAGTGAGAACATTCAAATATCTGAAGGTGGCTTAGTTTTGCATTTCTAACTAACATTCTAGAATGTGTATTGCCTCTTTTATCATAACGTACCTATTTATAATGTATATAATTTTATCACTGGTTAAACAAATAGCTTATCTTTATGAAACAGAACTATTTTCTTTAAAGAAACTGGATGTTCCTGAGTAAGTGGCAGGAAACAAAATCTCAGCAAGCCACACATTTATGTACTGGACAGGTGACTTACAAATATCCTAGGAAGCTGTGGTGTGATGGTGGACGTGGCCTATTCAGTGCTGCAGGATTACGTGGTGTGGCGGAGGGGCAAACAATAATGAAAATGGAATATAATCTGTTTTCATTGTTACTAAAATAGATAACATAAAATTTACCATTTTAGCCACTGTGCAGTTTGCAATCAGTGGCATTAAGCACACTTACAGTTGTGCGCAACCATCCATGGGTGAGAACTTTTTCATCTCCATCCACAGAAACTCTGTACCCATCTGAGTGTATATAGTCTTAATGCAAAAGCTTTCAGATTTTCCAAATTTGACCTTCCTAAAAAATCTATGAATTGATTTACAATAGTTCCTTCTACTTATTAAAATGTTATACTTACAAAGGCCTGAATTACATTATTTCTTTGATAAGACTTTAAAATATTCAAAGTAACAATGTTAAGCATTTTGTTGCAAGGAATGCAATGTAATTTTAGCTTTAGCTTTGCTAAGATTAGTAATTAAATATTTAGTTGTGCAGTAAATTAGTTATGCCACGTGATCATTGGAAAGTGGGGTGAGTGCTCTCTTTACTGCAGCATAAATGTTTTACAAGGTATTATAATGTAACTAGTGAATTAATAATGACAGTTCAGGTTTCAGCTAATTAAACTCTTCCTTAGCTTTTATTAATTTGAGAGTCTGAAGCAAAAACTTTGACAGTGATGACAACTGTTGTGATGGTTTAGCTGCACCAACCAAGGATAAAACTGTGAAAACAGAATGTGTGTAATCCGTTGTGAAGATAAAAAGTCAATTTTTTCCAACTGTTTGTGTGTGTATGTGTGAATTTAGATGGGCAAATGTAAACCAGGGTTAAATATGCATTGAGGAGAAAGACCTTGTGGTCAACTTTATACCTTTATATTCAGTCAAAACATTTTTAATGAGAATTAACACAATTGCCATAACAAATAGTCAATTAAATCAATTTTAAACAGCATCATGGATGTGCCCAGACTGGGCTAGGAATTGAAACAGCATAATCAAACACAAAGAACCCAGTTCATAATCATAGATTATTATGTCTCGATGCTATTATACTAATATTGAATAATAATACTTGATTATTATGGGTAATATATAACAGTGCTTTTGTGCAGATGAAGAAATTGAGGCCCTGAAACATTTGGCTTCATATATCCAGGGTTTGGCTTCTTAATGTTAGCTCAATCATAACTTAGATCTTTATTTTACTTCATATAATGAAAAGCACACATAAGGACAATGTGAGAACATGTCAAAGGAAAGACAGCTGTGTACAGTCACTCAGTCTTCAGCTCATTTGGGAAAGCACTGTGGTCTGGTTGAAGAAGCATCCGTTTTAGAGCCCAAAAGACCTACACCTGAATCAACTTTGCCTTTGACCAGCTGAGTCCACGAGACTCAGTTTTTACATTTGTATATGAAATAGGTATAAAGTGGTACATCACTAGTATAGCTGTGATGTAGACATTAGGTGTTCAAAAGCCAATCCATTTATTTGCTCAAAGAATGTAATTGGAATTCCTAATATATGCCTAGTATATTCTCAGTTAAGGATATAAATATAAAAATAAAATAGCCATAATTTACTCAGGTGTCCTCCCCAGATTCTCTGCAAATTCAGGCTAGTGAGGGAGAGCTATGTCAGTAGACTATCATATAGCATGATGTTTGAATGTATTCATCAGAGTTGTGCAGTAATGGAAGTAATGTAGAATGAACTTGACTGGGAGGCATAAAGGGAGAAAGAAGTAAAGAAGAAGGGATGGAGCCAGAGGGGGCCTCAGAGAGGGGATGATTCTTGGGAAGAGTCTCTAACAGGATGAGAAGGAATTGGCCGACAGAGTGAGGAAGGTCATTCTCAGCACAGAAAACAGCTTGAGCACAGCACTGATTCCTCAAAGAGCATGTCCTTTTCGTGGACCGGAGCAGCCTCATCACTGTCTGAGCACAGAATGCACACAGAAGAGTGGGAAGAAGTGAATTTGGAAAGGTCGAATGGGACCAGATGGTGAAAGGCTTGGTTTGCCATATAAGAAGTTTGCATTTTATTTGATGATGTATGAAGCACCAGGGTCACTGAAGGGTTTTAAGGAGGGAGGGAGAAAAGGAGAGGGAGCAAGAGAGAGAAAGAGAGAGAGGAAGTTTGACATGGTCAGATTCAGATTTTAGGAAACTAATCTGGTGGCAGTATGAAGAATATATTAAAGGAGAACAAGAGTAGAGGCAAGGAGACGCTTCAGGAGACTTCCAGTATTCTCAAATTGTAGTGTGCCTCACAATCACCTGAGGGTCTTGTTTCAGCAAGGGTTGCTGAGCTCTACTCTCAGAGTTTTGCATTCAGTAGGTTTGGAATGAGGAACGTGGATCTGCATTCTTAATGAGCTTTCAGGAGCACTTGCTTCTGGACCCCATTTTGAGAATCATGGGCATTAAAATGACAAGGGGCTACCCAGGGCTTGTACTGAGGGGTGAATGAAATCCCACGGTGAGGGCCCCATTGATGAGAAGCTCCCTTATGATGCATTTTTGGCTGCTGTGATTTTGCTTGGCTAGTTTGTCTGTGCCTGAGGCATTTGATAATGCTGGAGGGTGTTAAGTGAAATAAAGTTCACCAGCTGTTTCCTGCTGCGGGATCAGAGCAGGTCAGAGTGATCTGTGGCCCTCAATGAATGCTAATGCAGGAAAAGGCCTTGGAAATTTCCTTACTCAATTTTTGTTGCTCTGGTGGTGGTGGTGGTGGTTCAATGAAGAAGTCAGTTCAAATGGGAGAGAAGAGACTTGCCCCCAGTCACAGGGCTGGCTATCTAGGAAATTGCTTTGTGATGTAGGGGTCCGCTAAGAAGAACCTTGTGTTCTGATCTCTTCGTATTCCCTGTGCTTTTAGCAGTATCATGGTCAAAGGGAAAGAAATCTGACTGCTTTTTAGTTGTTTCACCATTTCAGTCTTATTTTAAAGTATGTATATATTTTCCTAAAAAGGTTTACATGATCATTTTCTTTTGGCTAGACAAGATTTTTCTCTTGTTTTTGTTTATTTGGTTCATGAGTTTGTTTTTCAGCTGAACATGATCTCTCTGATCGCCTTTGATTGTAAACCAAGGTTTCTTTTCCTTGCAGTCCCATTGTTGTTCTGGGGAAATGGGCTTTATCTGCTGAGTGTAGGCAAAAGGTTTTAATAGACGTAATTAACCCTGGATGGTTACCTCGGATTTAAAAGAGGCAGTTGATTCTTACAGAATATGAGAGTATTGCCTGATAGAGCCTAGCACGCTGTGTGTAATAATGAAGGTGGTTTGGGAAGAATTTTGTGCTCTTAATTAGGAACAAGATGAGGTAGCCTTCTGTCGGCAGGAGGCTCAGGACACGGGCCTGCAATTGCAATGAGTATAATGGGATTACCTCACACTTGAGGCTTTGCTCTCACTAAAGGGGGCATAGAGCCTTCCCTACAAACCTGTGCTCCTGTGGGGTGTGCGGTGTTGCAGTGGGATGATTTGAAGAGAGAGATAATTGTGTAAATTGAAGAGTTTTTTTTCCTCTCTGTGTGTATTTGTGTGTCTGTGTCCATAGTATAGAAAAGGAACATAAAAATATTTGCATCTCTCAAATATGGTACTTCCAATGGAAGGGTTTTTGAGGGTTGTCTTGTACATGAAACAGTATGTTCCAGATGCTCCAAATGAGGTCCAGAATAAATAGATTGTACTTCTGTAAGCACTTGGTGTGATTGCATAATATTGCAGCTTATAAGTATTTACTACAATTGAATATTATTACATTAGTAGTGTAAATTTCTCCAGGTATAGGGATGGATATTAAACAAATATTATTAAATGCAATGAATGATTTGAAAGCATATATAGAACTTTCAATGCATTTTAATTTCAAAGTAAGAGCAGGTTTGAGCTAATTAAGCACTAGGGACCTTGTATGAGACACCAAATTAAGTAATCTCTGGCTCTGTCTTTGCTCCTTCCCTCTCTTTTCTCTTTCTTTTCTTTTCCCTTTATCATCCATTCACAGAACTTGGAATCGGTGTTTACAAAGTAATGTGTAGGTTACTATTAGTACACCAGGACTCATAAAACTGAATTTTTACCTTTAAAGAGTTTACATTTTAATATAAGAACTAGGCAAGTTGCTGTTCATTGTATCTTTAAGCAAAACCCAGGAGTTTTAGATATATTAAAGAAAGAAAAAATAGTTCAAGCCCAGAAATAGAGAACACTTCATGGAGAATATTGAAACTGTGCTGGTCAGAAAGATATGGATTTTGCATGGGCAGAGAAGGGTAGGGTAGCATTCCAGGGTAGGGAAAAAAACAAAACAAAACAGGAAAAGCTAAATGACTAGAGCGTTTTGGGGAAACTAGGTGTATCATTCTGGTTGGCAAGTGGGTATAAAGAGAGGGCATCTAGGGGGAAAAAAAAAAGGTAGGCCAGATTTAGGAAAGCCTTGCATATTGGTAAGGAGCCAAAATCTAAGTCCATGAACACAAGGTGGACATTGTATAACTAGTTCAAAACCACTCTGACCAGACATTACCGTCTAATAATGGTTGAAAGGACAGGCTCCACCAGGGTTTTAAACTTAGACTTTTGTTTATTGTTTAAGTTTGAGGAAATTATTTAATGTACTGTGTCTCAGTTTTCTTGTCTCTAAAAATAATGAAAAATTCATGTTATTGCTATTAAGAACTAAATTAAATGCTGTGCATAAAGCTTTTAGACAAAGTACCTATCTATTATTCTGAACCAGTGTTTCTCTTCTTTTTATCCTCCTTTCTTTTGGAGGATAAAAGAATGAGTTAAAACAATGTTAGGCCTCTCTGCGTTCACAGAACTAAACTAGAAAATAACAGACATTTTATTCAGGTTTTTTTGAGCTTTACTATATGGAAAACACTGGTAACACAAAGATAAATAAGAGCCCAACATGTAAATAGGGAATTCTACCACCATATGGTCATGCTATGATGCAAACTCTTTCTGAAGTTCTAATGAAATATGAACCAATTGATATGCTCTTAGAGCTTATAGTCAAAGAACACATTCACATTGTCTTATGCTACAATTGTGAGAAACTTGGACATAAAGTTTGGCCCTTAGCACATTAATGGATAATAAGGAACTTATACAGTGTGTAAACTAAGGGTACAAATCAAGATTGAGTAATACGCTAACTGTATTAAGTGGAGGAAGGGCTAGAAAAATGGGAAGTCCATTCCTCGATAGTATAGAATTAAAAAAAAAAGATTCAACTATGTGATTTCATCTAGGAAGGCTTTCTGGAGAAGGCAAGATTGCAATACTGTTCAAAAACCTGAAAAACAATGTATCTGTCCCATGACAAATACATGGGAAAAAAGCATGTCAAGGCCTTATGAATCTGAGACTTTTGAAGAAGGCAGAGGGAGCCAGAGAGAAATGAAAGGGTGAGGAAAAGCTATGAGACTGTATCCTAAAGAAGACCTTAAAAGGCAAAGTTGGCAGAGAAGATGGCTATGGGTAGGGTTGGGGGGTGTGGCTGGCACCCTAGTGAACAGCTTTAGACTCAGATAAAGTAAGTGTTACAGAGTCTGGATTTTCTAACTGACCTGGAGGGTAATATATAATTATTCTGGGGAGGAAGGGAAGTGCCAATTATGGACTATCTATGCTAAGAAAAAGGCTGTGATAGTTTCTGGGGAGAGAAAGACTTTAAATACAAGGGGGAAAGACTAGCATGTATTGAGCACTTACTATGTACCAGGCATGATGGTGGGTGGGCAAAAATAGGTATATCATTGTGAGTACAGGAAACACAGAGCTTATTCTCATATTATTATTAATTATTGTATTATTTTCCATACAAATAACTGTAAACCTACATTTGCCCACCCATGTATTTATTCCTATTTTATAGGCAGGAAAACTGAGGTTCAGGTGAAACAACTCCTATCAAGACCATCCAGTCACCTTTATCAAGATCACATAGTCAGAAAATGAGAATTATCAAATTCAAACAAAATATCCATAATCAAGAAGTTTAATTCAGTGTTTCAACCAAACCACACTATGTCGCCCATGCCTCTGTTCATCCAGTAACTGTCACGGAGCACTTCCTGTGGGCGGGGCACTGCCACTGAGTTTGCACGCCTGCTCTGCCCCTCCTGGCTCTCTAACCTTGGAAGAGCCACTTTTCTGTTACTATTTTCTGAACTGTTAAATAAGCTTTTGTGAGGATTAAAAGCTGTAATACTTGCAAAGATGCCAGCTCTTACACACAGTGGGCACTTAATTGGTGTTGGTTAAATCCAAATTTATATTTCAATACTAATATATGATTACAAGCTATTCTTATCTATTCCCAAAGGAAACACAAGGATCAAAATTTGGCATTATTTTATTTGTTGCTTTCCATTCCTTCTGTTTATGCGCAACACTATAATGATGATACAGATGATGTTGATGATGATAATGTAGTAGTAATAGCAGTCACTTTTTATTGAGCACATAGTCTATGCCAGGACCTGTTAAGATAATGTTTTATATTATCTTATTTACTCTTCAGCAAAAGTAAGCATTAGAACTCTTTCTCTACCTATCTTATGTGGAAATGCAGGCTTCAAAAGGTTAACTGACTTTGCTAAGATTGCACAGCCAGTAAATGTTGGACCAGGTTCTTAAACCCCAAGGTGACTTACATGCTCTCAATCATTAGGGAATACTGACTGCCTTTTTCTTTAGCAGATTTTTTTTTTTTTTGAATCAGAGTTGTCAGTAATTCAGGCACTCTTGCTCCCTGTTACTCAGAATTAGCAAACTTTCACTCTAATTCATGCTCAGTGCAGTTGGTTACTGCTGTTCTAAATGTCCCTACTTAAAGGAGACAGTTTCATTCTCTTAAGTGGGGGGAAAAAAGGCAGTTTTGCTGCGTATCCACAGACATCCCACAGCACATGTCTTCTGAAACACTGATTTGCTTGGACAGAAAGTGTGAGATTCAATATTTTCTCAGTTGGGGAACATTTTTCTTAACAGCACCAAATGTAAGTCTTTCTCTCTTGCCCCCTAAGCTATCCAGGAGTAATGATTGCAGTGTTGATTTTTGACACGTATCTTGGAGATACTAAAATAGAACAAGGAGGACTGAAAGAAATCAAGGAAGAAGGGCTATTGGTGTCAAGTCTGGGCCATGGGAGAACGGTGTTGTGTGATCTTTTGATGTTTTAGGTCCTGTACATGTAGAATTTGAGATTCAAAGTGAAGAGGGAAAGAAATGGAAGGGGGTCAGTCAGTTATTAGTTTATAGAAACCTAGAATAGTAATTAAAATTATCAGAGGAGGATGGAAAAAAACAATAATAACAGTTACTATTTATTTTTATATTATTTAATCCTCACCTGAGGATATTTTATTGATTTTAGAGAGAGAGGAAGGAAGAGAGAGAGAGAAACACCAATGTGAGAGAGAAACATAGATTGGTTGCTTTCTGCATGCACTCTGACCAGGGATTGAACCTGCAAACTAAGTATGTGCTCTGACTTGGAATTGTGCCCACCACCTTTTGGTGTATGGGATGATGCTCCAACCAACTGAGCTACCCAGACACAGCAACAGTTACTATTTATTGGTGGTTAATGAAACATGGTGCTCTGAGCAAAGCTGTCACCAAGTTAACGCATTTGAGCATCTCCACATGTGTATGAAGTATGAAGTAGCCACGATGATCACTCCTTTATAGATGAGAAACTGAATTCTGGAGCAGTGTAATAGCCTGAAGAAGGTCGCACAACCCATGGAGCCAGAATGAAGTTTCTCTGTTGACCATCAGAAAGAGTGCCTTAAACCTGAAGGCCCTGAAGCAGCCCAAATACCTTCCTCGCCCTGGCCGTACCTGCTCCAAGTCCCCACCTAGAATAGAGATCATGGATTCTAATTTTCAGGTCTGAGATAGCATGGATTTGTTGGTGATGAAGTAACCTGGCCATTGGAGCTGAGTGGTTGTTTCTCCTAACTGCATGACATTCAGCAGACGTTTCCCTGAGGCTCATTGTCTTCATCTATAAAATGGGGAAGTTTAATATGGAGATTATACAAAATGGATGCTAATTTGACATAGTGCTTTGTACTTGATTAGTGTTTACAACACCATGTAAAGTATAACAATATTAATAATTTCCTAGTTTAGCACAATGCCTTGTTCCAAGAAGGTGCTCAAAAGTGATATCTATAGATTTTATATCATGAGCCTCTGACTATGGGAACATTAACAGGCACATCAATGATATTCACAGTTCTACCCAGAGAGACGGGTCATCTGTCCTTAGTCACAATAATCACTTTTTCAAGACAAGTTCTAGTAAGTGACAAAGCTACAGTAAAGCCTCTTAGAATAACATCTTTATTAAATGAAAGCTGTACGCCTTTAGGGAGATAGTAGTGCACATTGTATAATTCTCTGCTTTGCATATTGAAATTCAGCTGCCAGATCTTGCAAAAGGAATTCAGAGGCAAAAAAAAAAAAAGAATTCAGAGTCATCTTAAAGTGGAGGATGACCTTCACATTTTTATAAAATAAATGATTAATGTGGGGACCATTAATTCCACCCATACTCTATTCCCCAAACAGCTCTACATATCCCGAAAAGGCCTTTCACTTTCAAGGATAAATGATACATATTTTAATACAATTATGAACAATCAGGTGTTTAATTTATATTTGTTATGCATAATAAAATACATAATTAAACATCACTTCATAATTAATCAAGGCATTAAACCCTGGAAGAGGCAAGAAGCTGCTTTGCAGCAGCATCCTGAGTCGGGGAGATTATTTATAAAGAGTCTCGCAAGCTTGGGACTGTTTGCATTCCTGTTTCATGTTCTCCAAGTGTCATTGGATAGGTCAGTCTTGATTATTTACTTCATTTGGATATGCAAAGTCCTGTAGGCAGAGTGATCCAAGGCCACTCATGTAAGCTGTTTAGATAAAACCTAAAGGAGCCAAGTGTTTGGCCCACATAAAATGCTGATGTGTTTCAAAATAATCAAATAAGATGGATTTTCCCTCAGATGTCAATAAGTTAGTACATGTTTGTGCCTCAGACAATTTGTGCATCAGAACCTGATAGTGAATAAAATAGGGAATAAGCTATTTCTTTTATGGCTGTGCAACAATGGTAAAAATAGGAATTTCAGATTCGCCTACCTGCCTTGGAGATCTTGTCAGGTGTGATAATGAAGTTGTTAACAGGCTGTCCTGAATACTTTATTAATGATGATAATTACAGTAAAATAATAAGAGTAAACATTTGCCAGGTCCTATCTGAAGCATATTAGATATACAGAAGGATTTAATTTCACCATAGTCCTGTAAGCTAAGTACAAAAGGTGGACCCTCCAAAAATAGACAGAATTTATTTCTGAAACAACTATGTATTTATTCTTACGTGTTTAAACTTCAGTCACCTTCAAAGTACTCTCCATTTGATGCAATATACCTATCTAGACTTTTTCTCACTGCTCAAAACAGTTTTTGAACTCATTGATTTTTGATGCCTTTTAGTGCTTCTGCCGTTTTTCATTTTTGTCTTTTCCACATTGGCAAAATGTTTCCCTTTGATGACTTTTTTCATCCAGGAAAACAAACAAACAAACAAAAATGCCCCGGAATGAGATTGGGTAAATAGGGAGGGTGGGGCATGGAGATCATGCTATTTTTGGTCAAAAACTGCTGAACACTTAGCATGTTGTGGACAGGTGAGCTCATAAATCAGCCATCATGAAATGGGCAAATGTATTGAAAGAATCTTCAAAAAATTCACTGAAGCCAAATGCAACCTCTCACAACAATGCCAATTGGTAGGTACACTGATACAGATGGGTTCCTAGAACACCCACCAAGTGGAGGAAGCATGTACTACAAGCGGCCTGCTCTCCAGAAGATAATTCCATTTTTTTTGTGTGTCTCCCTCGTATTTTTATTTTTGCACTACAGATGAAGAAACTGGGGTGGGGAAGTTAGGTGATCTTTCATGTACATTGCAGCATGATCTGTCTTAGAGATTAAAAAAATTAAAAACTAAAGAACAGAATGTTAGATGATCGTTTTCTGCATATATAAGAGATGGGTGTTCTCTTGCAACAGGCTGGGGTTTGCGTTTGCATTTAGTGTTGATATCTTGATAAAGAGGACACTCACATAATAGATGTTCTACACCATTGAATGAAAATGAAAGTTCCCAGCAGGCTCACAGCTCGTTTTCTCCTGGAGAAGTCAGAATGTCTGAGTTGATCTGAGTTGATGATTATCCTGAAGGCAAAAAACCTTCTGCATCACCATGTCTGTCAGGGTGAAAGATGGATAAGTGTGGAGGAAAGGTTCACCGAGCTGCCCTCATCAGAGATAATCATACTCCATGTTTTCAAGAAATGCCCCATTTGATAGCTGATGCCAGCAGGTATTGATTGAGTATATTCTGAAAACCTGTGACTGAACCCTTCAGGGAGTTTACTAAGTATAGAGGCTCGTCAAAGCACATTGCTGTCGACCGGGCCATGTCTATCTCATTCCGGTGAATGCTTCCTGTGTCTCGGAGGTGAGTGTAATTAATAGTGAGAGCGCACTACATTTCTGGATCTCTTTGCTGTCTGTTCTCATGCTACCACAACAGTGTTCTGCCTCTTTGTCTTAACCCCACTGGCTGCCTGACATAATCTTTAAGTATAACATCTACTCTTAAAACTCTTCTGCCTTTGCGTATGCTTTTTCTTTTCCCCACTGGGGGACTCTTAACTATTCCTTAAGAACCACGTCAAGTATCATATGGGCCTAGTAGTTCATTTGCACTGTGTTCTCTGCTGTGCTCCTTTCATGTCTATAGACTCAGGAGGAGGCATGAACATGACAGTTACAGGTGAGAAGAGCTAGAGGACTGGGCCAGGTTTGGGGGGCCCTGCATGGACAAGTGGATCCAGAACTGAGACATCTGAGAGGAGGAAGTAGATCCAGTTACTGAGGCAATGACCAATGAGCCTGGTAAAGTTGTTCATTCATCATGATTCAACGTCAGGCACTGTCAGTTAGTGGAGATCGAAAGACTTATTTCTAGTCTTCAAAGCACCTAGACTGGGAGGAGTCTTAGAGGGGTGTGTGTGCCAGGAAGTTGTTATCACGGGGGTCTCCTATAGACCACACATGTTGGGCTGTGCTTCTGGAATAGGACTCCAGTTCTCAGAACAGAGACCACTAAAGTAAGCCACTAGAAAGTTCCATCCTGGGAACTAGAGTGTAGGAGAAGAAGGGAAAACTAATGCTTCAAACCCTGGGCCTTTCTTGGGGCAGGTGCTTCAGGTGGCAATGGAGCAAGTTCAAAGCAGTCAGTTTGGAAAGAGCTGGTACTTAGCTCCCTCATGTGGGGCCCAAGGCAATAGGAAATACTCTTTGCTTTGTATCTCTATTGAGTTGAGACCTCTTTTCCCCCCTAACTTGGTCACTTAATAGCTGTGTGGCCTGGAGCAAGTTATCTGAACTTCACCAGCCTAGGTTGCTTCATCTAAAATGAAAATCAAGCCCTGACCAGTGTGGCTCAGTTCCACAAAGCAGAAGGTCACTAGTTCAAGTCCTGATCAGGACACATGCCTGGGTTGAGGGTTCAGTTCCTTGTCAGGGTGTGTGTGAGAGTCAACTGATCCATGTTTCTCTCCCTCTATTTTTCCCTCTCTTCCCCTCTCTCTCCCCTCTCTCTAAAAATAAATATATAAAATCTTAAAATATGTATCATAATAATTACCTCCTTGGGTTATTCTGAGCACTAAATGGACATTTAACTCATTATGTCATATTTCATGTACAATAAGGTCTCAATTAATCATCATCATCCTATCATCATCAACATTATTACCACCTGTTATGAGATAGACTTTAGCTGAGCCCAGAGATGGAGTATTAAAAATTGCAGATGCAGAAACAGGAATGCCCATGCTCCTCTGCTACAGCACTTACATCTAAACTTCATATCAATGCCGTGGGACGTCCACCTGTCTGACTTATTAGACTATGAGTCAAAGTACCCTGTCTGACACAGTCAGGGTATGTTGAGCGAAAGAATGACTCAGCCAGAAAAAAAGTTTAAAGAGGCCCCCCAAATCTGCAGAAAGAAATAAAGCCGGTTGTTCATTTTTATTTACTGAGATTTCAAAATTAAGTCAAGGAAATATTAAGAAACAACTGTGGCATACTAACAATATTTGAAACATGGAACTATGATACTCTGATACTTGGAGCCATCACACCTGACCTCATGTTCTCTGTTCCCTCGCTAAATGAACACTTGTTTCATTCTATTAAACAGACTATTGAACCCTAGTCCCATCTGTTACCTACCTTTTATTGATTTCTTCCACACTAATCTAAGAGTGACTAAGACAAAAAGCACATTACAGATCTTCTCTGAATTGTCTTAAATGGTAAGAAAGTCATTGTCTGTTTTCTCATTGTAATTAACTGAGTCATTGTAGGACTCATATGTGTGTGTGGTTCATTGATTTTGATTTTATCGTAAATGTCACCATTCATTCTTGGTAAAAATCTCTAGCTTTAGTAATCACAAGTAAGAGGGCATCAGCCTTCCTTGTTATTTTCTGAAAAGATAACCTATGTCCACAGAGCCTGCAAATTTGTATTCATAAACATCAGCATGTAAAGAACTGTTGTATCGGAAACACTGAAAATGTGATAAATATTAATTTCTAGACTGGCATTTTGTCAAGGGTGTTTACAATTGGCATTTCATGTTTGCGTTTTGCCCTTGGAGTCTTCTAAACAATATGAATAAAAATTGGTCATCTTTAACAGGGTCTCATTCTCATTTTTCAAGGCCTGCCAGTTTTTTATTTTTCTACATGGTGCAGTGCTACCCTCGATTATTAAAAGGTTGTGTTTTGGGCCTTTTTACTGCAGAGCCCTGGTTTTCATAAGTGTATAGAGCAAGGGCACGTGTTTTTACTTGATTTTAATACATCAGTAATCACTGCTTTTTAGCACAAAAACACACAAAAAATGGTATTCTATAAGTAAAGTAACAGGCAACGGTGTTCTAAGAACTTTAGTATGCTAGGCATAAGCTTTTAGAAGAAAAAAAAAAGCCTTAAAGTATAAGTGTTTAAAAGAAATGATTGTTCACACCCTGGAGTCATTGATTGATGTTTTCTATCTTGTTTGGACTAAGCTGCCCAAGGATTCATCTAAATTGCCTGGTGACTTTTCAGACACGAGACTCTAGCCTCTGGTTAAACCTCCTTATTTCAGCTAGTGGATTTTTTTAAATGGAACTTGAAATGTTCATGAGGAGTGCTGGTTAAAGCCAGCAGCTCCACAGAGTGAGCTTTGGGTGTGAAAGCCCTATCTGCCACCCCTCACCAGCTGTGTGAAACAGGTAACAGTATCTACACCACAGCTTTTCTGGGAGGATTAACAGAAGCAATAAATGGGAGTGCTTAGCCATCAGGGCTCGAAAAATGATGAGCTCTTCTTGCCTAGGAGGTTCTAGTCCAGCCTCTGCCACTCACATACTGGATGATATTTTTTTTTTCTGGTCCTCAGTTTTCTGTTCTGCAAAAAGATGACATTACCACAATAAATAGTTACCACAAGTTACTGTGAGTTCTCTGAAGTCACTGTTCTAAGTCTCTTGTCAAGGCTGGAGACACTGGAAGCTGTTTGTGTGGTTGGGGCTGTCTTTGCCTCAGGACTTGCAGGAGGGGGAGGGAGGAGGTGACGTCCATCTACAATATGCAAATGCCCCATTTTTCAAGAAATGGGGGGAAAGATATGATTGCACTAAAACTAAATTTAATATGTTTATCTTGAACAATTCAGAAGCAGTTTAGGGCCATGGTTACAATGCTGGCACTGACAAGAATTGGGGAGGAGAAGTGACTTGGGTTGGGATCCTTAACCCCTTCCTCACTAAGCGGCATTGGGGAAGCAATTAGTTTGTATTAGCCTTATTCTCCTTACCTTTAGGATGAAACAAATGTTGCTAATTTGCTATAGAGATTAAATGGGACTCATGTAGAAAATAGACTGTGTGATACATGAAACTCATTGTATGTACTTAAGGAATGTTATTTTTCTTTTTGATCATCCTGTTCTCTTCCCTGTAACTGGCACTCACGATGTCCCTGCTAACAGTGTTACCCTTACTTGATAAAGAGTCTTCAGTGAAGGAGCCACAAAAATGGTTGATATCCTATACTTGATACTGATTAGGGTGGAGTGATGTTGCCAGGAAAATTCTGTGGAGGAGAGAAAAACACTGGCATGGAGGCCCTTCTAAGTCCTGAAGTGAATGGATTCCTCCTGATTGCTAAACGGCCCTTGGGTTTATCATGCACTCCGGCAAGCGCTCTGGTGCACAGAGCAGAACAGAGGAGCCCCGGGGGAGGAATCAGAGAGGTACAAAAGAGAAAGGCCTTTTGGGGGAAGCACAGAGACGTCAATGCTGCTGGAACATGATGCCCAAGAAAAGGAGTCGAAGGAGTTGAGACGAGCAGAAAACAGGGGCCAGATCAGGGAAGGCCTTACAAATGGTGAGTCATCGGAGGATTTTAAGCTCCAGAGTGACGTGATCAGACTCACAGCAATATCATTCTGGCAGCCGTGTGGAGGATGAACTGAAAGAAGGTGAGGCTGTAGACTTCAGATGAGCACTAGAGCCTTACTTAAGACATTTACTGAGAAATGACAAGGTCCTGAACTAAAGTAGCAGTGCAGGGGAAAAGCTCATCTGCAAGATATTTTGGGTGTTGGAATTGCCAGACTTGATAACTGTCTGGAAAGAAGGGGTGAAACAGAGCTGGCATTCAGGGTGACTCCCAGGGTTCCAGCTCGGCCCGTCAGATTAGAGCTACTGCTGATGCCCTTGCTTCTAGGACACACTCACTCCTCCACCGTGGTGGGAAGAAGTCACTTCTCTTGCAACAATTCCATTGCATTCTTGTTTATACACTTAGAGTGTGCCTTGAATTATAATTATTTGTGTGTACAGCCATTTTCACCCATTAATTTTAAACTCACCAAGATGAAGATCTTGTTTAATGCATCCCTGAATCCCCAGTAAGTGAGCGCCGATTGTCTTATATATGTGACAGGTGTCACTTTACTCAGCAGATATATTTGGCATATGTCCTTGTCTTCTTCTAGGCCACAGACTAAATTGTTTTTAAAGGTGTTGGTCTCAGGAATGTCCCCTGTGGAATGCCATCTATGCCCTAATGATTGATTCATTATTAACCACTTTCTGATCTTTTTCCTTCTCCTAATTGGTTAATTGTTCTGCACCCCAAGCCATCTTTTCCAAGCATATTGGCATCCAGAAAAGAAACTAAAAATTGTTCTATTTGGAATAAATTAAAGCTATTGTCTCTTTCTGCTTCTTTATATATTTCTATGTGTTTGAAGGAGATTAGGTTAATCTAATTGGATTTATTTGGCTTGAAGAGACGCTGGACATAAGTTAGGGCCCTCATTGCTTCAAGTCCCCTGCTAGGGATTCCATGATTCTTATTTTACAGACCTCTGATTCCTGAAAAGCTGATCTACAAGGGTGACAGAGCATAGTGAAAAGGACACCTCTTGACTCTGATGCAGGAAACCTGGGCTCTAGCTGTGGTTCTGCTGCAGGTTATCTGTGCAGCGATGAGAAAGTCACTTCCCTCTGGGGCTTCAGTGTCCTCATCTGTAAAATGAGAGTGTTAGACTAGGGCTCCCCATAAAGCCCCACAGTATCCCCGAACTGTTACATACCTTCCAGTGAACTAGACAAACCCAGCGATTTCCCCAAGACCCTCTTTCTCAGTAAAGCGCGCCTGGTCTTATCCAAGCAGGGCAGGATGCAAGGCAAAACTGGGTGGGCCCAGGATCTGGAAGTTGAAAGAAAAATAAAGCAAAATAAAAACAACAGACCTACGTCCAGAAGTTTTTCAGAAGCAGTCCAATTGAACAGTCAAAGCACAGGATCTAAAGTGTATGGCCTTGGAGAGCAGGTGGCCATCTAAACAGTCAGATGGCAAGGGGGGTGGGGAGCTGGTGGCCACAGCAGGCAGGCAGTGAAAGGCAAGGCAGGAACCCAGGAACATGCAAAGTCAGGATCGTGGAAGTCTGTCAGGGATTAGCAGGGTCCTGGACACCTGCCTGGGTTCATGAGCAGGGCAGAGATTAAAAAGGGAGAGAGGGGAGGGGGATAAATAAGAGCAAAACAGAGTTCCAGGCTTGATGAGCCTGACATATTAGGCAGGTCTCCAAAAGAGAGATTCAGGACGAGAAGAGCAAGACAGAAGGCAAATGCTCAGAACTGGGCCACCAGGTGGGGGCTGAGTTGCAGGAGCCGAGTTTTAAGAACTGGGACAAAAGGTCAGAGTTAGACTAATAGAAGGAAGGTTAGTGCTGAGGCCGCAGATTTTAGATTTGGAGATACCGTAAGGTCTCTTCTAATGCACAGCTCTTAGGAAGCAGTATTTTCTCCTATATTTCAGCTAACCATTTTCTACAACTGATTGACAGTCTCCTTTCCTTCTCTCACCCTCTCCTTTCCCCTCATTATCTCCATCCTTATACTTTGAACTTACTAAGTGCAGAGTATAAAGGAATGAAGAATGCTCTCTGGAAAGATAGGTAGAAACAGGAAAATGTAAAATCACAAGACAATGTGATAAATGCAACCGAGAGGTACGTGCAAGGTAGAGAGAGGGCTGAGGAGGAGGAAGCCAATTCCATCCAGAGGAAGTGCCCCAGAGGAAGTGCCCTTTGAACAGAACCTTGAAGGGCAAGTGGCAGTCTGCCAGGTGGAGTGGTAGGGCAAGGGCAGACTGGGCAGGGAGAGCAATGTCCATGTGCAGGTGTGGAGTTAAGCAAGGAATGGACATATTCGGGGGATAAGGGGTTAAGTGTGGTGGTATCGAAGAGGGTGGGGGAGTTATCGGAGATTAATGAAAGAAGCAATTGGGGAATTTTCAGAACACAATTGACCCTAGAGTTGATTTTAAAGAAAATGATACTCTTGATGAAAAAAAGGGAAGATGGTGTGTGAGGGGGTGGGAACAGTGAGACCAGAAAGGAGGCCATTGCTCATGGTCCTGGCAAGAGATGACAGGGATGGAGCCAAGGCTGGGTCAATGAAGATGAGCAGAGACATCAGATTTAAGAGAAAAAAGCAAGGGATCCGCAAAGCTACAAATGAACTGAGTCACCTGCAATTACCATGGATCAGGGGCGGGCAACTAGGAAACAGGAATGGAGTCTTCTCTTAAATGTCATTCTCTTAGTGAGGACTTCAGGGCTACTTGTCCAATGCCACCCTCCCCACATTCTGAGTCCTCTTCTCTGCCTTTTTTTTTCTTATTAGTTCTTTTTAATACCTATCATATCATATATTTTATTTATCTTGTTGATTGCCTATTTTCCCCACTAGAATGTAGCTCTCTGAGGGCAAAGATTTTCTCATTTAAGAATTACCTATTCTACACTTATGTTCTCAGAACTTAGAGCATGTTCTGGCATAGAGTAAACAGTAAATACTGACTGGATGAAACCAAAGCACAAGCAGCCGTAGACTGAAACTTACAGCAAGGATAAAATAAGCATAGAGTACTTTATAGTAAAGGAACCCTAGGGACCAAACTAGACCCTTCATTCTGAAGAAGACAGACGTGATTTGGCCAAGGTCACACACAGAGTAGGTCAGGCAGAGATAATAGGAAGTGAAGGGTCTGTGAGTGTGTGGGCCTGGTCTCCAAGGGGCTGACTGACGTGCAGGACTGTCACTGAGGGTGACGGTGCTAAGGTATGGCTGGTGAAGAGACACTGCAGCTACAGATCATTCCTGATAAGTCATCTGCTGTGACGGAAACAATTATTTCTTTCATACATTTTGTCTTTTGCCTGCCCCCATTTGTAAATCCACCCCTTCCTCTCCCCACACACATTGTTACAAGAACAAATGATCCTTCAAATTAGGGCATCATATCAACCCTGTATCTTTTCTGTAATATAATGCTGTTTGTTTTCTTCCTGTGTTTTTTATCCCTTGACAAACACTGACATTCAAGAGACACCAAGCCATTGGTCTGTAAAATGTGAATGACAACATTTGATTATTTTTCATATCTAGAAATGTTAAAAGATTCTAAAAGAGAAGAAGATTGCAAATTATGTGAACAGTTAGATCACCACTTCATTTCTCACCAGCCTGTTCATTTGCCTGTTCTTTTTTTTCATTGGTTTATTAATTCTCTTGTCCAACATAATTTCCTTAGCACCCACTAGCTAGCTATCGAATGCTGGGTCATTGGGAGTACAAACTAAATCAAAAGGTATACAGCCTGGTAAAAGAGATAGGAAATTAAGCAAAATAAAAGTTTCAGTTATTTAATAAATATGTATCTGGTTTATATTCAAATTACTTATATTTAAATAACAAGTATTTACCTAATAGCACCTACATATTCAGGCATTGTGTTAGGCAATGTGTATCCAACAGGAAATAGGACAGACACAAGTGCCTGTCCTAATGGAAATTATGTGCTAAGTGAAGAAACAAATGTTAAATGATTATGCTGTAAGGGAAAAGTATTGACTAGCAAAGTATTACTAGTATTACTGTGTACTCAAGATGCACCCGTTTTTGTGGGCTGATTGTACCTTCCTCTTATAGTTGAGCCTTGGTTGTGGTTGGCAGATCAATGGGAGAAATTTACCCAGGCCAGTCAGTTGCAAGGATTGGCTGTGACCACTGACCACCAAGGTCCACCCTCCGTGGGGGATCCACTGTGCAAGGGCAGAGTGGTGGTGCTCTGACATGGTCTGTAGCTATTTACTGGGTTTGCAGGCTCTGGGGTGTCTTGGGTCATTCAGGCCCAGGTCAGCTCCCACTGTGTTCTGTCAGGGCCACCCTGCATTAGTTACAAAGCAATCAGCAGATAGCTGCTCCTTGTGCTGGGTTTGGAGTTTTTCAGGTGAAGCCAAGCTGTGAAAAAAAGCTGGCTGTGGCTGATGCCAAGCCTGGGGCCACTTAGCAAGAGTTATGGTTCCTGGCAGCTTCCTGAGGCTGGCTGTTACTTGTTTGAAAGAATTTAGGAAGTTGTGAAGCATGAGCCAATATCAACCATCCATATGGAAAAGCCACTGTTAACAGCTTGGGTGGGCTCATATGTTGGGTGGAGTGGAGCCTCAGGGGATCTCCTGGGCAGGGCAAACTGCATTAACCAGGTTGGTGGAGTCTCAGATATGGCACCTGCCTGCCAGCTCTATGACTCCATGGGGGGAGTGTTCAGAAAAGGATCAATGGCCTCTGCCCACCTTTCTGTCAGGAAGAAAGCTGTCCCTCAGCTCTTGCCAGACACCGCAGTTCCTCCCCGTATGCCACTGATGCCTTTCAAGCTGCTACCCTGGTGCTGGAGCTTAGAAGGAGTGAATCTGAGTAAGTCCTTGTGGAGGTTCATTAAGAAGAACTGCTTGGGACTCCAGAAGTTTCTTCCACTCACTCAATCCCTGCTGATTTTTGCAGCAAGAATTTATGGGGGCCTTATCTTCCTGGCACTGGAACCTTGGACTGGGAAGCCAGGTGTGGGGCTGGGACTCCTTGCTCCCTAATTTTTATCCACCACACATGGGTGTGGAACCAGCCCATTCTTTGTCCACATCTCCATCCCTCCTACCAGTCTGGATGGATGTGGTTTATTTAATTCCATAGTTGTCAGATTTCCATTCAATTCAGTTTCTGAGAATTCTGAGTGATGTTTTTCTATAATTTAGTTGTAATTTTTATGTGGTTGTGAGAGGAGGCAAGTTGTGTTTACCTATGCCTCCATTTTGACTGGAAGTCTGATTTATTTCTTTATTACTAACTTTTTATTTTTTAAATGAGAAACTAATCGTGAAGCTATTTAAATGGAAGGCAGTTCCCCAGTGGAAGAAGCCCTTGTCTTAGTATGCAAAAAACAGAATTTGACTTTATCTTTTTTGTTTTTTGGTAATATAATCTATCTTTTCCCTTAATATCTCTCAGTCTTAGATTTCCCTTCTGCAAAATGAAGTTACTAGTACCAGCCTTGCCTAAGTAAGAGAGTTGTTGTGAGTATTAAGTTGGTATATGTGAGAGTAATGACCAAATAATATTGTAGTATCATCAGACCTAAAATCAAAAATCATCAGACCTGTATCATAAAAATCCAAACTGTCACCGAACCTGATTTGTGAACCTCCAAACATATATCATTGGCCAACAGGGTAATAGTGTCATATGAGGTAATAAAATTGATAGATTAAAAAAGTTTCATCACAAATTTGAGAGTTCTTTGTTAAAATTCCCAAATAATCGGTCATTTTTTTTTAATGTCACAGAAACAGCCCTACATCTGCTTGTGTGGAGCAGTGGTCTTTAAAATGTGGTCCCTGCATCAGCAAAACTAGGAACCTGTTACAATGCAAATGATTAGACCTCACCCTAGGGTGGACCCCTAGCATTTTGTGATTTGAAAGTCCCTCTGGGCAATTCTGATGTACCCTGAAGTTTGAGAACCACTCATAGAGAGGAAAGAACCTGAGCTCTGTAGTCAAAGCTGGAGTCAAATACTAGCTCAGACCTTTAATTACAAGGTGACCTTGAACTTATTCTTTGAAAATAAGTGCCCCAGGGTTTCCCCACATGGTAGGAAATTAAGATGAGTGATATAGAGACGTTTACCCCTCTTAAAATACTAGCCTACTAACTAGGCTGACATAATTTTGTTAGTTCTTCTGCCTACATAGAGTAAATGTTTCTCCCCCTGCCTCCCTCATTTTTGCAAAATTTCTTTGGGTGGAAATAATTTTCAAAGAAATGTGTTTTTGGTTTGATCACAAAGCTGTTTGATCACACAGATACAGCTTTATATGCTAGGGAAAGTCAACTATGCTAGGTAAAAACAAGGCCAGGTTTTATTTTTAACATTAAAAATATAATTTTCAAAGTGTAAAGGCTATTCCTCGCAAAAATACAACCTGTGCTGTTAAAATTCTGTTAGTGTTTATACCTTATGAAAGTTCCTGCCCTGTCTGGTGTGGCTCAGTGGATTGAGTGCTGGACTACAAATTAAAGGGTCACTGGTTCGATTCCCAGTCAGGGCACATGCCTGGGTTGTGGGCCGGGTCCCCAATGGGGAGTGTGTGAGAGGCAACCACACATTGATGTTTCTCTCCCTCTGTTTCTTGCTCCCTTCCCCTCTCTCTAAAAAGAAAAGAAAAGAAAAGAAAAGAAAAGAAAAGAAAAGAAAAGAAAAGAAAAGAAAAGAAAAGAAAAGAAAAGAGAAAAGAAAAGAAAAGAAATAAGATTAAAAGAAAAGAAATAAAATTAAATAAAAAGAAAAGAAAAGAGAAAGGAAGATCCTCTGCTTCACACATATCAAGCATGCAAATGAAAACATAGCTGCTGTGTAGTTACCTGGTTCTCTTCCAAAGTGTATCTATAGCTAGAGTATAGTAATTAAGTTATTTAAGGTCATCACCCAAAATGACTGTGGTGCTAATTAAACACAATGATTAAGTCATGAGACCAGGTCTGGGACCAGTATACTTTCTATTTTTGCCAGGAATGAGATCCATGGATATTTACATGGAGTACTAATACATTAATAGCACCAAAGAAGTCCTTTATGTAGCCCTTAGACAATAAGGGCTGGAAGTGGTCTGTCTACTCAATGGCTATGGATAGCACATCTACCATGCTTCAGGCACTCTGCTGAAGCATGCTTCAGGCACTCTGCTGAGCACTGGGCATCCAGAAGTGAGTGAAACACAACAGTTCTTGTCCTCACTGAAGGAATAGCATAGGGGAAGAAGGACATTAAACAAATGATCACAAAAATACGTACATAATTATAATTATAAATTGTGATAAGTTCCATTGGAGAAAAAGTACAAAAGTACAGGGTGTTTTGAAAGGAAATAAATAAGAGGATTTGTAAAGCTCTGCCCTTGGAGAGCTTATAGGTTTCTTTAATATGCTTTGCATCTTCAAAAGCTCAAAGCTTTTTACTGCTATTCATAGGACAGAAAGACCAGAGTTTTACCTGCCAAATAACTTTCTTGCTGTCTGGCCTTAGGAAAATAACTGAATCTCACTAGGGTTCAGATTTTTCAACCATAAAATAGAACATAAGTACCAGCCTGGCAGGGCTGTTATGAAGAATGAATGAATAAATAAACAGAATGAATGGTGTGTGCTTGGCACATGGTACGTGCTTAATGAATATTAACCATGTTAGCAAGAGAAGGCCTAAGAAGAGGAAGAGGAGGAAAATGGGGAGGATGGGGGGAGAGTGATGATGGTGACAGTGGTGATGATGTAGTATCTGGGCAGGGGCAAGGTGAGTAATTCAAAATTCTGTACTCTTGATACTCAGGTTGCTATTTGTTCCTTAGAAAAAGATATATGCATAGGGACTATAGCCACAATATTGGAGAAAAATCCCTAAACACAAACACACACGCACACACACACCATATCTAAAATCTGCTGCCTAGTCTATTTTTTGACTGTGTGCTAACAGAGTCCAGAGAATTTTAACAAAAATGGGTGAGGGAGAAATGCTTAGCCTCACATACTGGTCTTTTGGTGAAAAAAGCAGGGGTGATACTCAAGCTTCTATGATAACTGTTGGTGTAGAATTTGGGGAGGAGGTCTTTCTAGTTAGAGTGGATGCAGGGGCACAAGAACACAGGGCAGAAAGGCAAACTCACTAACATGAGGTCCTGAAATGTGGAGAAGAGAGCAGCAAAGTGGAGAGAAGGCTAGACTTGAGTGGGCAGCCCTTGCTTCCAGGCTTGGCTGTATGTCTCTTATGAGCAGTGGGATCTATTTCATTCTTATAAGCCTCTGTTTCTCCTTTTGTAAAATAGGGATGAAACTTGACATATTTAGCCAATAAATGTCATGTTTCCTTTATGAAATATACGTACTCCAGGTAGACCTAATGCCTCACTAAAGGAAGTGAGCATTGAATGATATGCTATCAATATGTATGAATATGTTTTGAAATTTTAAGAGCAGCAGGCAAGTCTAAAATTATTGATATTATTCCTATTATTTAGGCCTTATATTTTTACTTGTAAATCTTCTGTCCTTCCAAAACCATTATAAGCCCCCTGAGTAAGAGCAGGAGGCCATATTTGTTTTAGTGTCTCCCAAGTAGGTGACTAGAGCAGGATTTCTGAGCACGTATTGGCTAAGCTGTGGAGGATTCACCTCATTGGAAGAAATTTAAAAAAAATTGCTTAGAGAATTGCAGGAGCACACACCCAGTGGGCAACAAACAAGGGTAAGTAGCTTCCACAGACAAGCCTAAAGCCAAAGGTGTACTGGGCCAGGCCTGTTGAGCAAAGGTTTCATGTTTGTCAATGAGGCCACGGTTGAAACAGAATTGCAAAACAACATAGTCATTTCCCACACAATTTCCCTCACTGAATAAATTGAGAGGTAAGAGTACAGAAGGACAGAAATGTCAGAAATGTCATTGTGGCTCCTGGACTCAAGGAGCCTACCAGCTATTGGACAAGGAGAAAAACATGCATAGAGTACAATTGGAGATGCCCTGAGATATCTATAAAGAGATAGGAGATTTTTTTTAAATTATCTTATTGTTGTTCAATTACAGCTGTCTGCATTTCCCCCACACCACTCCCCCTCACCCCAGTCATCCCCACCTCCCTCCCTTGCTTCCACCCTCCCCCTTGTTTTTGCCCATGTGTTCTTTATAGTAGTTCCTGAAAACCTTTCTCCCCATTGTCCCCTCTCGCCTCCCCTCTGGCTATTGTTAGATTGTTCTTCATTTCAATGTCTCTGGTTATATTTGTTTGCTTATTTCTTTTGTTGATTATGTTCCAGTTAAAGGTGAGATCATATGGTATTTGTCCCTTACTGCGTGGCTTATTTCACTTAGCATAATGCTTTCCATTTCCATCCATGCTGTTGCAAAGGGTTGGAGCTCCTTTCTTTCTGCTTGCATAGTGTTCCATCATGTAAATGTACCATAGTTTTTTGATCCACTCATTTGCTGATGGGCACTTAGGTTGCTTCCAGCACTTGGCTATTGTAAATTGTGCTGCTATAAACATTGGGGTGCATAGGTTCCTTTGGATTGGTGTTTCAGGGTTCTTAGGGTATAATCCCAGCAGCAGAATTGCTGGGTTGAAAGGCAACAGACAGGAGATTTAAAAAAAGAAGAAGCACCTAGGGAGACCAGGGAAAGCTTCTCAGGAGGAGGAAGGCTTGTGTGTAGGAGAAACAGCAGGGCACTGAAGGGGAGGGGAAGAAGGGAAGGGATCCCAGGCACTTCAGTCCCTGTTTTCATGTGGTGACCTGTCTACAGAAGGCTTGGGTTCTTGTTTAAGCTAAGAGATGTGTCCCCTCCTGAGAGACATAATAAAGATCTCAATTAATTAATTTGTTAGTGATGCCTCCCTTTTTATGCAAACTAGCCCTAATTTATTCTGTATCGGTTATATACATATTAAAAGGTGAAAATGTGAAGCTGCAACTGAGAAAGTGTCATAGAGCTCTGAAAATGAATTCACTGTAAGAGGCTAAATAGAAAATAAAACTCAGCTGTTTAAGCTGCTTCTTTACTAAGAGTTTTTGGAATCAGCAGTAATTCTGGGTGCAGGACACACATTGTGCTTCATCAGGTGGGCTGACCCAGAAAATTGCAGCTGATATTATTATACAGATCATATGGACTCTTATTTTATACAATAATAATTGTGGAAACCCACTAATAACTCTGTTCCTTGCTGCAGTGTGAATGAAGTTTGCAGGTCAGTCTGTTTAATTTATCTTTTCTTCCCCTGAAACATCTGGGAATATCTGCTGTACCAGACTGTTTAACACCTCCTTAAATTAAAGATATGAGAAGAGATTTTTATCAACAAGGAAATGTGTTTGCATATGTTAAGGTTAGGAGCCTTAAAAAATCATGTTCTTATTGGGTACCCAGTCTGAGGATGAGAGTGGAAAAGGAGCAGCACTCCTTCCTGGCTTCTAGGTCATTATCGGTCCTTTCACAGCTTGTTTCTGAAGCACCCGCGATTGCTAGCATGCGTGCCACTCTCTTTCTTTATGGTACCTTTCTTTATAGTTTCTGACTTCTCTTTCTCCTGCTCCTTGACATTCTTGTCCTCTGGTTTCCTCCTTGTTCTTCCAGTACCTCTGATTCTATCCAGTCATTCCCTTTTTTAGCCTTCAAACTTAACCCGTGGCTGTCATACCCTCTACAGGTGATCTGATAAATCCACTATAGTTACCCCTGTGCAGTAACATTCCTTCCAATTCTTATTATATGTCACCAAAGCTTTGTGTATTACCTAGTTAAAAGAAAGAACTGTAGGAAGAGTACAAGGAAACCTTTCAGATTTGAGAGCCATTTAAACAAGTAGTATCATTTGGATTCCCATAGCATACTTTTCCCTAGATAGAATTCATTGTTATAAAAATAAAACATTGTGAAGAAAGAATTCATATATAATTGATTTTTACATCAAAGCAAATTATGGTTCATTTGTCCCAGATGAAAACAGCACCACTGTAAATTTCCATGGACTGACAAAAGCATTTTCTTGTAAACTAGACCAGTAGTTGTTACTACTTGTAAAATCCAGTAATAAGCCCGAGTCCTTAAAAGAGGAGAAGAAATTGAAAATGTCAGCATGACATTAGTAGCTTTATTGAATATATTTGTCATGGCTGAAAGGTGGTGTTCAAGGCGGGTTAGACTAACTACTGTAACAAACAACGGTGACTTAATGCAGTAGGGACCTATAGTTGTCCATCAGCGCCAGATGCAGGCAATAGGACTCTAGGCCAGAGAGCCCTGCTCCTTCCACCCTTGTCACTGCCACTTTCATCACATGACCTCCAACACTGTGAAATAATAGGAAAGAGGGCTTGGGGGACTCTGTGAGAAGTTTCATGACAGTGCCTGGACGTGGCCCATGTCTTCGCTGCCCATGCTCCACCGGACGGAACACAGCCTATGCTGCCAATCTAACTGCACACAGGGCTGGGGAAAGGCATCAGCTCATGGGTCAAGCACAAAAAGCAAATAATTTGGCGAATACATAGCAATGTCTTAGATGGAGTTTTGTAGTTTATAATAAAGTGTTGCTTTTATAATTCTACAATATAATTTCCATTCCCTTTTCCTGTTTCAAAAATACATCTCTCTAAACAGAGGCAGAATATATATTAGTTGAAAGCAAGGATCTTGGAGTTGTAACAATATCTTAGTTCAAATTTTCCTTTACCTTTCTTTAGCCTTTCACCTTCTTTGAACTTTTTCCGTTTTTTTTTTTTTTTTTTTTTTTTTTTTTTTTTTTTTTTTTTTTTTTTTTTTTTTTTTTTTTTTTTTTTTTTTTTTTTTTTAATTTTCTCATTCATCAGTTGGGAATCAAGGTACCTGACAGGAAGGATACTGTGATGATAGGATGACATAATGTATACAACATAGAAAGTAGTCAATAAATAATAACAGTTTTTATTCTTTATGTGATTAGTAAACACAATGTGAAGGATGTTAATGCAATTGATATTTATGAATAAATGTCTTCCAGTTTCTTTCATTTAGGATATTTTCTTTCATTGAAAGCACCGTTTTGCTCCCAAGCCCTGAAGCCATTTTCAGAAAAGGCTTTCTGCAGTCCCAAAGGGACTGGGTGAGGAGAGGAGCAGGCCTGGTTGTGGCGTTTGATTGAACTTCCCAGGTTTACACTTTGTGGGCGTGGGAGTTGATGGATGCCCGTCCTCTGGATGTGATGTCTGCTTTCGCAATGGCACTAAGGATGACTCACCAGAGCACTGGTTTTCACCGACTCCTCTCATCTGTATCGGGGAGGAGGCCAGGCTCTGCCTTTGAAGCAGAATGGCTTACTGAGGATTTTCTCTCCCTAGTTTCTGTGAAGTGTGCTTTCTCCTTGATGTATGCACATAAATCACAGGCATTTGCAAAACAAGTAAAATATTAAGTCTAGGGTTGAAGTGAATTTATCACAATTAAGTAGAAGCATTCTCAGTCAGTGCCCATGCAGCAAAGCGATTGTATTGTCTAAACACACACACACAGGCACACACACACACACACACACGCACACACACAGGCACACACACACACACACGCAGTAGAGTTCCACCATTTATTTATTTGCTCTAAAGCATCTTTTATGATAACTCCTCTGAAAAGATGTGGGTAAGGTCTTTTGTTGTTAACGGTTCTCATTTTTTTTCAGTGAAAACCAGCTATAAATATATTTAGCTCACGTAAACCTAATACTTTGAATTGATAGACTATCTTTAAAGTTGTTGCTGGGACTTCTTGTTTATTTATAGGAAAAATGAAGCTGTAAGTAAAAGATATTTTCATTCTGGTTTACAAGTGGGAATATTATAGCAACAAGTAAATTAATGTCTCACTAATATCACAGGATAGAATGTCAGTGGCCAGAAAAAAAGCTCAAGTTTCTTAATTTCTAGGTCTAAATACTCATATTAGAGCTGTCTGTCTTTTATCAGCCCTCTTATTGGTTTTTGCACATAATGATTCTCTAAACATTATAGAAAAAGGACATGTGAAAGATTAGCCTCCTGCCCTTGGGAAGCTGAATGATTAAACGATTCAAAACAAGGATTTTTGTTTCTGGTAATGTGTTAGATTTGGTTATTTGGAACATCTCTCCCTCTGACTACATCTAAAAGTGTTGTATATAATATATTAAAATGCAAAAAATGTTTTCATAGTACCAGGCAACTTATGAGACAGTAACGGTTTATTAGGCAGAAGCCTAAATCAAGGGCAGTACCCAGAGGGTCAGGGTAGCATGGAGGCTACTTGGGTCCTCAGGGCATTTGCTGAGCCTGGAGAATTAACCAACAAAGACTTCAGGTTGGAATTATAAAATATTAGTTATAAAATACTTATCCTAACTGTTTAAATTAATTAAAGACAAGCTAAAGTAAATAGTACAGGAAACTATAAAAATTGTCCTAGTAGATTTGAAAAAAATTAGAGAGGATCTCAATAAAATAAACAAAATTGAAATTAAAGACAAAGTTGAGAAGTCTAACAGTGGATTGGTCAAAGCTAAAGAGACAACGGTTGAACTAGTCAGTAGCTCAGAATAGTCTAGAATGCAGACAGACAACAAAGTTGATAACTGTGAAGAGCTAAGAGACCTGGAGGATAGGTGAGAAGGACTGATAAGTACAAGGAGTTGCAGAAGGAGATCATACAGAGAGTGTGGCAGAGGTGATATTTGAAAAGATAAATGGACAGTAACTTTCTGCATTTGACAAAATGCACAAATACACAGACTCGAGGAACTATTAACCCCAACGGATTTTTTAAGGTCCACACCCAGATAGAGCGTGATGAGAAGGCAGAACACTAAAGACTGTGGGTATCCCAGCAACGTCTGGAGAAGAAGGACAGTGCATATCCAAACAAATATTGGAAAAAAAATAACTTTCATCCTGGAATTTTGTCTTTAGAAAATGAAGGCTAAATAAAAATATTTCAGGAAAACAAAGTCTGAAAGAGAGTTTATCACCAGCAGATCCTCGTTAAAGAACTTCCTAAAAAATTCCTCCAAGGCTAAAGGAAAGCGATCTTAGATGGAAAATCTGAACTTCTAAAAGAAGAACAAACTAAGTGAAATGTATATGAATTAGTCTAAATGAAAACACACTTTATAAAAATAATAGTAATGCTTTGTGGGGTTAAAAAGGATAAAGTCAAGATACAAATGATATTAATATATTGATTTTATTTATATACCATACTTATGGGAAAGTCAAAGTACTGACTAGGTTTATACTTTATGTAAGCATGCCAGAAAGCCAGGTACATCACTCATTATGTTTAATGGTGATGGAACCACTGCCCCACAAAACCAGATAGCTGAGTCTTACAATATAGCACTAAAAGGAATAGGCAGCAGACATCAAG
Source organism: Anoura caudifer (assembly GCA_004027475.1). Taxonomy (NCBI): domain Eukaryota; kingdom Metazoa; phylum Chordata; class Mammalia; order Chiroptera; family Phyllostomidae; genus Anoura; species Anoura caudifer. The sequence goes on from PVKU01002861.1 coordinate 156,853, forward strand.
CAACACATTTGCATGATTCTGTCTCTGTATAGTTCAAAATAGGAAAATCTGTCTATTTTTCCAAAGGATGCAGGGTGGTAAAATCTGTAAAGAAAAGCAAGGAAATAATTATTCCAAAAGTCAGGGCTGTGGTTACCCACGAGCAGTCAGAAAGAGGGGTGTTTGGGAGTGGCACTTTATAGTTCCTTTAAACTGTACAGATATGTTTCATGTGGTTTTTGACACATATGTTTTATATGTATATATCTTCCAATAAGAATGTTTCTAAAAGATAAACAAGTAAATACATAAATGATTTTTTGCTTACATCATCACTAGGTAAGCATTTCCTTGTGTTCTGTGTTATGTCTATAGAGCAGACTCCCTGGATGGAGATCAATGGGTCAAAGGTATTTAATGTTTTTAGCAACCTTGATAGCAATTACTGTAAGCCACCCCTGTGTGGTTTCCAGGCTGTTTTCTTGCAGAAAGAACACAATATCCAACGTATTTTGTAGTGTTTACCAAAAAAATGTTGTCACCTTATCTTGCCCCAGCAATGCTTGAGCACCAAAATCTGCTTGTACAAACACTGACTATCATTCAAAATATAAATTTGCAAGTTAATAGGCAATTACCTTGATATTTTCAAGTGTATTTATGCTATGTTAAAAATGGTTTCTCGTTATAAGGAAGCAGAGTAGAAGATTAAGAATGTGGCCTCTTGACCCAGGCTGCTCCAATCAAGGTCCAAAGGCTGCCAGCAGTAGCTTCGTAAACCTGGGCAAGATGCTGGACCTGTTTCTCAGTTACCTCATCTGTAACTAGAGGACAATAGAAGAATTGATTGCATAGGGTTGTTGAAGGGATTAAATATAAACTACCTGAAATGATGTGTGCCACATAGTAAATATCCAATATTTGCTTGCAAATAGTTTATTATTGCAAAAACAAACCCAATCCAACTTGACCTCAGCGCAAATTGCATACTTTGTTACATCATACTTATAATCAGTAAAATAGGATAGGACCAACCTAAAAGACAAATACTGCTAGCCTACTCTCCAGGACTGTTGACTGGCTCATCTCCTTGATGTTCTTCTGCCCTGAGGAGCTCTAAGGGTTAGTGCTGACCAAGGGGAAAGAGTGTGCAACAGAGGGAGGGTCAAGAATGCTTATAGTTACTCATTTAATTTAATAATGAACTATTAAGCTCCATGCCTGACTTCTGCAGTGGATGCATGTAATATGGCAGCATGGAAAGCACTGGATAGGAGAAGAGGAGAGGAAAAATGAACATCTAAATATTGGATCAAGGGCACAAGGGAGGCAGGTTCACAGGAGGTCCTACTCCCATGGAAGACATCAAGGAAAGCTCCCTGGTAATAAAATTGATGTTTAGCATTTACTGGTGTGCAAATCACTGACAGATGAGGCTCCGTTAGGCAAATACCCAATCCCAATTTTAGAGTTAAGGAAGCTAAGATTCAGACAGAATGGGCTAAATGAGGTTGTTTCATTTCCAGACATACACAGGGATTCCCATGAAATGAAAAACCTGCTCAGGTGGCACTTGAGATTTTCTCTGTCTCCCATCAGCAGCCAAAGTCTAGAATCTATGGCGAACCCAATTCTAGTTCACTGAGCTGTAAACAGCGAACAGCTGCTGTGACTTTTTCTTTAAAGCATTAATAGGAAATCGTAAGCTAAATATAAGTTGGGCTTTGGGGAAGAAACAATTCAAGGGAACATAATCAGCATCTAGTTTTGTTTGCCTGCCATTAAGAAGTCTCAGAATACAAATCAGCTGTAGTGTCCATAGCAAATGCTCAGGAATTTTTCAGACAAATTCACCTCTCTGCTGCCATTCTATCCTTGGTTCGTCTAGGAGTTTGTTACTTTGCAGTTATGCTTGGAAAGTAAACACTAATTTTTGAAAAGATAAAACATTCAAGCTGTTTGTTTGAGCTGGATCGTAGGTAAAAAATAAACCTCGGCTGCCTTGAAGGGTATTCGACCTCATTCAACTTCTCCCCAAATGGGTGAGCATTGTCACCAATTTGTCATGTGCCTTCAGACCTTCTTTAGAGTTCAGTCAAATACCTCAGATTGGTCCCTTTTCACAGGAAAGTTTACTTAATTTATACGTACTTGTCTGCACTTCAATTTTTTTTTTCGCTTAATCATACATACATCTTTAAGATCTTCCCATATCAGCACTTATTTTTAGAGCTTTCCATTGTATAGATGTAGCATAACTTGTTTAACTGGTACTCAGCTGACGAATATTTGGGTTGTTCTAAACTTTTACTTTAATAACTAACCCTCGTGACCTCAATGGTCACTGAATGCACATGCACTCCGAAGTTTCCAGACTTGTGTGCAGTTAGACTAGGAATATGTGTCTGGGTTATAGCCAAAGAGGTAAAGGTGGAATTAATATAAGTCATTTCCAGGCCTGACCCTTAAAAGTATTCTCCACAGCCCTGTAGTACCCTCTTTCCTACAAAAACCCTTGGAAATCACGAGTTCCAGACAGTTTGCTTACAAGAGGAAGGAGGGCAGTCCCACTGCCATTTGACTGTGCTGCAACTGAGAAAATGTCATTGTGTTAGGCCCTTGAGATTCGTGGTTAATAGAGCACCATCTATTGTTTCCTGACTAACACAAACCTATCACTTCGTAAGTGTACAAATAAATGTATGAAATAAATTCCCTGAAGTGGAATTTCAGCATTAGTGTTCACTTCTCCTCCTCACAACCTGTAAGACTAGGTTTTCATCAGAGCCTCTAATGTATCCAAGAGGCTCTCACCGCCAATCCTTGCCTCACCTTCAGTGCTGGCCAAGGTTAGTCCCTTCTTGTTCATCACCTGGTGTCTCCTTCCTGCTAATCTTGAGCTCTCTTCAATGTCCATGCATATTGCTGCCAGATTAACCTTCCCTTTCTCTGTTCTCAGAACACACATAATTTTTCCTGACTCTCTAAAATCCTTTAAAAATTTCCAACTGCCTGTAGGACTAGTTCTACCTTTTCTAGCCTGGCATTCAAGTCAGCTGGCACTCACATACAGAAGGGGGTTGCCCAGTACAGTGTCCTGCACAGAATAGGTACTCAATAAATAGTGGGAGCTATCGTATTTTATAGTGTTAAACTAAAAATGTTTAACTTTCACAGCAGAAAGGCTTTTTGTAAGTAAGGTTTTATTGAGCCAAAAAAAATCCTAGCCAAAAGATCGGTCTTGGGGCATGGAGTCTAAGCCACCAGCATCATGACAAGGTAGGAAAGACTGCAGCTCAGAGTTTTGCAAGTGTTTTATACAACGAGTGGGGGGAAGGGAGGAGAAAGAGGGAGTCTGAAAGTACTTACCTGAGCTATAGGTAAAGGGATGGGGAAAAGTAAAGGGGCCAGCCCTGAGAAAGCAGAGTCCAAATAAAGATATATCCTCTCAGGTGGCTTGCCTGGGGCAGCAGTTCCCAAAGCCCCCGTGTAAACAAAGGAAGAGGGAAGGGTTTCTGAAGAGGACAGGTAAAACAGGAACGTGACTCGCTGGTCAGCAGTCATTATCGGACTAACAGTTCTGTCTCTTTCTCTTACTCTCCAAGCACTGTAAATTAATTTAGAACATCTCAGAGTTTTTCTTTTTTTTTTTCTTATCAATAACCTACAACAAAGTAGTACTTTGTTTATAGCTGACATTTAATAAATAATTGCTACCTGATGGACTATATTAGTGAGAATTCATGATTCAGGAAGTTACACTACCAGATGATTTCTTGATATTTTTCTCTAACCGCTTAGTGCTAAGATTAATCTTTCTGAGACTGTTGATTAATCAGAGAATCGGGTGGCAAGACTACAGGAAAGCAGCTCAGCTAATTCTCAGTTAAACATCTAAGGAAACACCCCTTTGAAACAGTACAAGCAATAGTACATATGGCATCCATGAAGATGGTACTGTTATAGAACACAGGTCCAAGGGGAGCAATTATTGGCCCACCCAGGGATGCCAAAAACTGTTACAGAACAGTACACAGGGGCCAATGATCGTTTTGTCCACTGCTTTAGGAAAGACATCTCTCAATGCCAGAGATTTGTGAAAAGGAAAGGAAATGTTTATTTAATGCTATGCAGACTTAAACTAGTGACCTAATGTCTTCATTAAGTTATCAGAGTCCTTTAAGATACCCACAGATGCCCACAGTGCTTCCTTCTCCCCCTGCCCTAATTTGGGGTACTGTAACTTAAGAAAAGCAGCAAATGTCCATGTTTCAGGCCACTGGCATCATCAGCTATGTCGTCATCCAGGCAGGATCTCTGATTAATCCAAAGCCATATGGTACCTTCTCATGGCCTACTGGCAAGAGTTCTTTCACCCTTCTTCCAGGCAAAATCTCTCCTACTTTCCAGGCCAGGCAGCCAAAGGGAGCACCCCAAAGCCATGTGGTCCTCTTCTACCAAAGCTGCAGGGGTCTCCACTCTGCCAAAGCCGAGTGGCTCTCTCCCTAATGGCTGCCGTGTCTGGTTTAAATACCTGTGCCAATCTTCCTCTGCAGCTCCATTTCCAACTCCTCCTACAATCAGCTACACTTGCCAGCACTCCGGTATCCTTCCAGCTTTACTGGGCTGCCATAGTGAGTCTGGGCAGGTGTGGCCCCATAGTGTGGAGCCAATCATCGCCAAACTCTCATGCAGGTGCTGTAACCTGAGGGAGTTGCCTCCCAGTTACATCTTGGGTGCAAGTCACTCCCTTCTCTCTGGCTCAAAGCATGGCTGCAGCTATTCAACATACCTATGAAACCAGATAAAGGTTATAGATATGTTAAATGACCATTCCAGAGGTTAGCTGCAAAGCTGTTGCTATGCAAAACCGCTCTCAATGGCCCTGCTCCATTTGTGCCTTCCCCCAACTCATACCTGAGGGAGAAGGGGTGAGGACATCTTATATGTCTTTCTAATATTTCCTGGATGCCCTGAGTTCTGGGCCCCATTCCAAATCCCTATTTTGCCCCCCCTCTTGGCTGCACCCTGTTACAGTACCAGTTAAGGCAATATTAAAATCCAGGTATCATGCTGAATATTCATATTGAGCATCTATACCTAAATGATGCTGCTAACTTGTAATTAAGTTGGAATAGCTGTGTTTAGCATTTTTTAGCCATAACATTCTAAGACATAGTTATTCACATATTTTTATCTCTTGAATTTGAAGTGAGCCACACATAATCTTCAGTGCTTAAATGTGCGGTGTTGCTTCAAGAGCTAGGTGCCTTTCTGTAACAGGAATTTCAAGTAGAATTTTACTTCTGTTGACAAAGACTAGATGTTTATTGATTCATGAAAGAGACAAGTATTTTAAAATGTTATTTTTCACATTGATTTAACTGACTTAATTGAAGAAAATGTGTGAAATGATTCTGGAGGATAAATCTGGTTGTCTTGGAAACTTTGAAGATATGAAAAATGAAAACAAAATGTCATGCTTAAACTGTACGGGCTGTGGACATAAATCAACCCTAAATTTCTCTAAATTTTGTTCCAGTGTGAACAAAACTCATCATTCAGGACCAAAGAAATATTAAGGATTTGATGAAAATAAAACAATGCATGTCCATATAGTGTATTTTTATTTATATTAGATGTACAAAAATTTTAATCCAGGATTTTCTTATTGATTTGGAACTGATATTTTTGTGGGGGTTGAAATGAAGAACAGGAGAAAAGAAAAGCTAGTCTCTCACTCTTGCTCTCTGTGTCTCTTGTTGCTAGTAACTTCACATTTGTTTATGTTTTACAAAGCTGTACAAAGTACCCAAGTCCTGAAACCTCATTTAACATTTAAACAGGTAACAAACTTGAAGTGACATAAGGAAATAACAGACAATGAAAACTGTTTGTATTGTGCTTGTCTGAAGAAACCTCAAACATATTAGCAGGTTCTTGTCAAACAAACTCTCCTGGCAACATTAACCCTAAAAATGCCCACAGTACTTTTTAATACTTTGTAGAGAATTAATGCAAGTAGGGGGCTAATATATTCTTTCTCAAAGGCTTTTAGAAGCAACAGCCTAGTCTATTTGAAAGCTATGGAAATTAAAGCACAGCCTTTGATGCAGGCAGATTCTAAACTAACTATCTGAGGGAGAGAAGTGGACTCCCTGACAGTCCAAGAGTCACATCCAGGAATTTTGATGTAATTAGTACAAAGAAGAATACACATTCAAAAAGAAGCAAGAGTGACTTTATTTATTATGATTATTAATAATGATATCTTTAATCATAGAGACAAATGGTTTCTTTATATATCCATTCCCTATCCCTGACATCTACCTTTTTTAAATTTAATCTTGATTATATTTTTTCCCTTACCACCTAGTCTCCTTATACCCCACTTCCCCCAGCAATCACCACACTGTTGCCCATGTCCATGAGTCTTTTTTCCTTTTTGCTCAAATCCTCCACCCCCTAACCTCCCCCCACCAGTAGCTGTCATCTACTCTCCATCTGAGTCTGTTTCTGTTTTGCTTGTTAGTTCAGTTTGTTCATTAGATTCCACATAGGAGTGAAATCATATATGGTATTTGTCTTTCTCTGACTGGCTTATATTGACTAGCATCTTGTTCTCCAGGTCCATCTATACTGTTGTAAGGGGTAAAATTTTCTTCTTTTTTATGAGCAAGTAGAATTCTAATGTGTAAATGTCCCATAATTGTTTTAGCCACTCATCTATTTATGGATACTTGGGCTGCCTCCATATCTTGGTGATTGTAAATAATGCTGCAATTAACATAGAAGTGCTTATGTTCTTTTGAATTAGTGTTTTGGGTTTGTTCGGATATATTCCCAGAAGTGGATTGCTGGGTCAAAAAGCAGATCCATTTTTAATTTTTTGAGGTATCTCCATACTGCTTTCCATAGTGGCTGCATAAGGCTGCATTCCCACCAACAGTGTAAAGGTGGGAATCTTCACCAGTACTTGTTTGTTGATTTATTGATAATAACCATTCTGACAGGTGTGAGATGGTATCTCATTATGGTTTTAATTTGCATTTCTCTGATGATTAGTGACATTGAACATCTTTTCATGTGACTTTTGACCATCTGCGTATTCTCTTTGGAGAAGAGTCTTTTCAGGTGCTTTGACAATTTTTTAATTGGGTTGTTTGGATTTTTGGTGTTAAGTCTTGTATATACTTTATAAATTTTGGATATTAACCCCTTATCAGATATATCAGTGAATATATTCTCCCATTCTATGGGTTGTGTTTTTATTTTGTGGATGATTTCCTTCATTGTGCAAAAACTTTTTAGTTTGATGTAGTCCCATTTGTTTATTTTTTTTGTTTCCTTTGCCTATAAAAAATTGCTACAAGCAATATTTCAGATTTTGCTGCCTATGTTTTCTTCTACAATTTTTATGGTTTCTGGTCTAACATTTAAGTATTTGATCCATTTTGAATTTATTCTTGTGTGTGGTATAAGAAGGTGGTCCAGTTTCACTTTTCTGCATATATCTGTCCAATTTCCCCAACACCACTTGCTGAATAAACTATCTTTAGCCCATTGTATATGCTTGCTTCCTCTGTTGAATATTAATTGGCTATAAAGGTGTGGGTTCTGTCCATTGATCTGTGTGTCTGTTTTTATGTCAATACCATGGTGTTTTGATTATTATGGCCTTATAGTATAGTTTGATATTAGGTAGCATGATTACTCCAACTTTGTTCTTCTTTCTCAGGATTGCTGTTGCTATGTGGGGACTTTGTGGTTCCAAATAAATTTTTGAAGTATTTGTTCTACTTCTGTGAAACAAATCATTGGAATCTTGATAGGAATTGTGTTGACTCTATAGAATGCTTTGGGTAGTATGGACATTTTAATGATGTTAATTCTTCCTATCCATGAACACAGTATGTGCTTCTGCTTATTTGTATCTTCTTCAATTTCTTTATTTAGTGTCTTATATTTTTCCAAGAATAGGTCTTTTAATCCTTGGCTAGATTTATCCCTAGGTATTTTATTCTTTCTAAGGCATTTGTGAAGGGGATTGTTTTCTTAATTTCCCTTTCTGTTAGTTCATTATTGGCCTATCAAAATGCAACTGAGTTCTGGATATTAATTTTGTATCCTGCTACTTTGCTAAATTCATTTATTAGATCTAGTAGTTTCTTGGTGGAATCTTTGGGATTCTCTATGTAAGGTATCATATCATCTGCAAATACAGAGTTTTACTACTTCCTTTCCAGCTTGCATGCCTTTTATTTTTCTTCTTGTCTGATTGCTGTGGCTAGGACTTCCAGTACTATGTTGAATGAGAGGTGAAAGCAAACATCCCTGTCTTGTTACTGATCTTGAGGGGAACACTAGTAGTTTTTGCCTGCTTGGTATGATACTGACAGTGGGATTGTCATATGTGGCCTTTGTTATGTTTGGGTATGTTCCTTCCATTCCCATTTTGCTGACAGTTTTTATCATGAATGGGTGCTGGAATTTATCAAAAGCTTTTTCTGCATCTATTTATATGATCGTGTGGTTTTTATCCTTCATTTTGTTTATATGTTGAATCATAATTATTGATTGTGAATGTTGTATCAACCTTGCATCCCCAGAATAAATCCACATGATCATGGTGTATAATTTTGTTTGATGCATTGCTGTATTTGGTTTGCTAATATTTTGTTGAGGATTTTAGCATGTATGTTCATTATGGTTATTGGCCTATAATTTTCTTCCTTTGTAGCGCCTGGCATCCATTTTTCACTTTTTGGCTACTTTTCTCTCTCTCTTCCTTTCCTTTATCTCACACCTGTTGTGAGATTTTCTTTCCTTTTCTGCTTTCCTGGTAGCCAGGTATGGGTTCTTCCAAACCATTACATTTCTGAAAACATAGGTTACTGAAGTGATTACAAAGTATACATTCTAAATTTAAATGAGTTAGGTACCTATCAATTAAAAAAATAGTTGCCTTCCTTCCCATTGCAGACCTTTTAGGGAAATGGCCCTCTGCCTTACCCTCCCTAAGCCATCAACACACACATATGCATGCACACACACACACACACACACACACACCAAACCAAACCACAGACAGTGAGAAGTATCATGTCATTAGACCACACTTTTAGTTTTCCTCCTGCAGGCACTTTGGAAAATTGCGAGCAATGGAAGAGATGTTTCTTGTTTGGGTGGGTGCTTTGGTATTGATGTTTTTTAAAGATTTAGTTTAGTTCATATGATAGGATCTGTAGACTCTTAATAATTCATGGCTTGGCCATCCAAACTATATTTATGGTACTTCTCTCCCAGGTCCTGTTTCTACTGGGACTCCATACCTCCATAGAATAAGTCGAGCATATGTTTGTCAGCCAGGCTCTTTTCATCACGTGGCCCCCAAGCATGGTTGTGCTCCTGATGCCGTGTTTGACCACAGCAGGACAGAAAAGGGTGACAAGGTGCTCCAACAGGCAACATGTACAGTTTGAAAGCCAATTTTTTCTGGTTTACCATTGTTTCTGGTTCAGAGTTGGGAGTCAGGAGTATCTGGGTCCTAAATCTCTAAGATGGGATCAGACACAGACATCTAAGCTATAAGAAATATGCAAATCACAGATCTGTGTTTCAGTCTTTCTCACCTGAAAGGGCTGAGTGGTAAAGGAATATAACTGAAAATGTCAAACATATTTCAGGTGAATTTGGGAAACTGAGAATCAAAAGATGTTTTTCCTCCTTGTAATAACAGCAATAAGGGATGGCTGGCAACTCCCCTTTGAGTTCTCGGCAACTCAAGCGACAAATGAGACATTTTTGCTGGAAGAGAGGAAGAGAGCTCTTCAACGCTAAAGATGATTACCCTGGACTTGGCTTCTGAGAGCATGTGCATGGGCTTTGTCCTAGGGTCAGTGGCAAGGCTCTGGTTACGCTATCAGCCAGCCTTTCTTACTGTGTTGGAGCCTCATCAGTTTTTGGAAGAGCAGACCCTGAAGAAGTATGACTGTAGCTTGATTTGCTTTTAGGTAATACAGATCCTTGGGTCTTATGAGTAAAGTTAAACAATGAAAAGATGCTTGAAGTATAGGCAAAGCATAAGGATATTGTAGATATAAATAATCTATCATATAAATGTCATTCTGACATTTGATCTTCATGGCATATGTGAACTTCTTGGGACATGAATAGGGTCTTTTATTTATATTTTGAATGTCCCACCACCCCTAGTAGAGCATCTGCCATGTTTTAGACATGGTTCTTTGTCCAAGTGTCTCGTCAACGAAGCAAAACACTCACCCATATTTGGCTGTTTATTTCCTTGTGTAGTATGCAGTAAGGTTAAAGTATTTTTTTCTCTACAACCAATTTATTTGTTGATTTTTAAAAAATTTTAGGTAACATTGGTAGTAACATTATATAGGTTTCAGGCATAGACCATTACAATTTATCCATATACACTGTAGTGTGCTCATCACCAAAGGTATAATTTTTATCCATCACCATAAATTTGACCCCCTCTGCCCATGTTTCCCCACCCCCTTCCCCTCTGGTAACCACCAATTTGTTGTCTGTAGCTACGAGTGTCTTTTTGTGTTGCTTGTTCTTTTTTTTTTTGCTGTTTTACTTTTTACATATGAGTAAAATCCTATGGTTTTTTTTTTTTTTTCTGTAGTACTTCTTTCATTTAGCATGATACCCTCAAGGTCCATGTTTGTTGTTGCAAAAGGCAAAGGTTAACCTTTCTTATGGCTGAGTACTGTTCACTCTGTGTGTGTGTGTGTGTGTGTGTGTGTGTGTGTGTGTGTGTACCACATTTTCTTTATCTATTTTCTGCTGATGGACACTTAGACTGTTTCCATATCCTGGCTACTGTAAATAATGTTGCAAGGAACAAAGGGGTGAATACATCTTTTTCAAATAATGTTTTTATATTCTTTGAATAAATAACCAGAAGAGGCATTGCTTGGTCATGTGGTATTGCTAGACATGATTTTTTGAGGAACCTCTAAACTGTTTTCCATAGCGGCTGCACCAATTTACAAACTTACCAGCAATGCATGAGGGTGACCTTTTCTCCACATTCTCGCCAACACTTGTAATTTATTGTCTTTTTGATAATAGCCTTTTTAACAGATATAAGATAATATCTTATTGTGGTTTTAATTTGCATTTTGCTAATAACTGGAGATGTTGAATATCTTTTTATATTCTTGTTGGCCATCTGTATGTCTTCCTTGAAAAAATGTCTATTAATTTCCACCGTCCATTGTTTAATCAGTTTTTTTTTTTTTATTGAGTTGTATGAATTCTTTTTATACAGGATCTGGCAGGGTCTGGAGTGAGCCCTGTTTGAGTGTGGTTAGTAGGGTAATAATATGGGTATAACAATATATAGTTTTAACTTGAACATTTCACCTAAAATGTCATATGGTATGCTTGAGTGTGATATTGTAATGCCACAGAAGTACATGCTTATGATTTTGTAGTTAAAGATTTTGTGGTAAAAAGTGACACTATTTGTGCTGGACCCTGTATTTGAGATATTAACCCCTTACCGGAAATATAATTCTCAAATATCTACTCCTATTTGGTTGGTTGTCTTTTTGTTTTGTTGACGGTTTCCTATGCTGTATAGAAGCCTTGTAGTGATGTAGCCCCATTTACTTATTTTTGTATTTGTTTCCCTTGCCATTGAAATGAAATTGACAAAAACTTCGAGATAAAAGCTTAGCCCCTATGTTTTCTTCTATATGTTTTGTGGTTGCTGATCTTACATTCAAGTATTTATTACATTTTCAGTTAATTTTTGTGTGCAAGATGGTGATCTAATTTCATTTTATTATGTGTGGCTGTCCTCTTTCTTTGTTGATTTTTAAAATAATTTTAGTGTAAATTGGAAGTATCTCAATAAATGGGATTTTATGCACTGCTTAAAATATTTAAACAATCTAAAAATAAATAAAAAATCATAGCATCATGCCAGGTCAGAATCCATTAGTTAATACTTATAATACATAGAAATGTTCAAATAATATGTTTTATTTCCTATATTATGCACATGTCTCAGTATTTTGCTTTTTTCATATTGAATAGAAACAGAAAATGGACTCTTCTAAGAACATGCTTGATTTTATATTGACAATAAATTTTAGACTAAGAAGGAAACTCCTCAGTTCTTGAATGGATTGAAATCCACTGAAGTGTAGTGATAGGATTAAGATGCTTCTAATGAGATTTTAATTACAGTTCTGGTAATTTTTCCTTTGATGCGCATACTGATGATTCTTATTAAAAAACATAATTGTGGTGTTTGGAAACTTTCCCGTGTTATTCTTATGTTAAATGCTTTGCAAGGTAATGGAAGTCTGTAGGCAAAGATGTTTATTTGGTTCCTAGGTAACATAGCAAAATGATTCATTTACAAAAAACTAGCAAAGTTAAGGTTAGAGCTTGAGAAAATAAGCATGGTGGTCTTAAAAAGCTTACTTTCTGATTTTCACATTTAACCTTCCTTATCTGCAGAAATTAATTATCCTAATTGCCAGCACTATTGAAAATAAAAGTCTATAGCAATTGAAGCATCTAAGTCAGATGGAAAGAACTACCTTCTATTAAGCCTGTATGTGTTTTTAATTTGGTTGAATTCTTAAGTTAAAAAAATGTAGAAAACATTCCAGATGTAAATTATGTATGTATGCCTGTTAGAAAAAAATAAGAAGAAAAATGCAAATGAAAAAATAATCAAGAAAGAAATTAATAATTCAGAACCAGCAATGAAATTATTACAATAGCTTTTAACTGTCAAAGAAATTCCAGAAAGCTAGTAGCGAAATGACCACTGATAACATATTTTTCTTTTATGCTTTTTTCTATATTTTAATGTGTTTATATTATTTCAGTAATTAAAAATTTAAAACTCCATGCTAGAGCAGGCATTTGTAATGTTAACTTGATACTATATTAGAGATATTACATTTATTCTTTCCATTTATTTCAATCATAGTAAGCACCTAAACTTACAATGCAACAACTTCAACAATAACAGATTTAATATTGTAGTCTTAAAGAGTACAAACTAAAACTGTATATGTGCTGATGTGCTTGTACTATGTTCTTACCTGGCTAGTGATTGCTTATATCATATTGCTGACTGCCATCCAACTTCTCGATAGCTCAGCTGACTTGAATATTTGGTGACTGGTTCGTTATTTTTCATTCTTGGAGGTTGATTGTTGTTCAGTCAATTCGTTCCACTTAATCATAATAAATGAAATTATTATCTGGATATATTTGTTCCATTTAATCGTATTGCCATAAGATTAGTTACCTGAATAAGAAAACTGATGGACTGTGCAATGTAATCACCTCCATATGAGAAATTCACAGGCATCGAAGTTGAAAGACAGAAACAGCAACGACACCAGCTTCACACACAGCCGGGAGCACTGAGTGAGTCAGTACATGTGTGAGATGAGAGCTGTGTGTGTCATGCAGTGAACATTCAATGCATGTTTTTTGAAGAATTATTGAGTTTATTATTATTACTCTCCTTTTTATATACCAAGGCCACCAGTTCTCAAGTTAGATTGGAGATCATAGTGTTTGAAATGATAAAGATATTATGAGGATAATTTTAATCATATGTTCATAGTGATTTGGCTTCCTTACAAAGAACTAGAACTTTGAGGTTTCATTATAGAATCGTTTACACGGGATGGCTTGAACTTGAAGGCAGTGCGGTCAGTGCAGAAAGCCCAACTCTTAGTTACCACTGTGTGACTGTAGGCACATTCTTAGAGCTTCTGAGCCACACCTTGGTTATTGTATTTGTAAAATGAAGATCATCTTGCAGTCCACAAACTTGTTACGAGGTTCCATTAAAGACTGTATGTGAATATTTCAGGTACACTGTCTGGCACACAATAAATAGCTCATAACTTGTTCTTGTAGAATTAAACTTGCAGTGAGTTAATATTTGTTCTAACTGAAAAAAAATTTAGTGCCAAGATTTTAAAAGTAAATCATATATACTGACAATGGCCCTACATACAACTATTTCCTTATAGTTATATTTTCTCTATCAGATTAAATTTAGTATCTGGTGTTTTATAACATTTTTAGTTTTCATTGTAGATTACTTGGTTGCTTTATATTCTATGTAGTATATTTTCCTTCAAAGTAATTCCAGTTTAAAAAACATGTGTTTCTGGTCCTCTATCCACCTTCCCTTTTCCCCTCAAATGAGAGCTTTATCTGGACCTTGTCTACATGTATATTAGAGAACATGTTGTTTTAAGGAATTTTTTTAATTCACAAAAGCTAATCAATTAGGGCAAAGTGATTGGTTTTCTAGGTGTTAACACCAATTTAAATAAACATGCGCAAGGTACCTTCATGATTTCCCAATTCTCTTTTTATTTGCAGATATTAAGTAGTAACTAGACAAATCCCTTCTGGTGGTCTAAAGGGTCAGCTGAGCTTAAGTGTAATTACGTCACCCTCCCCATGCCCTATACCACTTGAATTTATAATGCTAGTGTTTTGTTTTAATGTCTAGATTTTCAGAGACAGGTAACCACCATACATTGATCAAATGTCAGAAATAAAAATGACCTTCTAAAAAAGGAAGGAAATTTCTGGACTGTTGTTAATTCTCCTACTACTGAATGAGCTCTACTCTGTAGCAGATAATAGAAAAATGCTTTCACAATTCTGAGGGAGAGTTTTCTCAATCTAGAATTCTATACCTAGCCAAAATATCAATCAAGTATGGAACTAGATTAAAGATGATTCCAATGGTATGAGCATTTGGAAACTTTGCATGATGTATACTCACACATTTGAAGTTTCATGGAATACTGGACTCAATGAGGAATACTGTAAACCAGGAGGAGGAAGCCACAGATGTAGGAAACAGAGGCATCAACTCAGAAGAGCAAGGAAGAGCTAGTGATGGGATGTCACCCAATGACAGGTGTGCAAACAGCCTGGGGAGCTGTTTAGATTACTAAAAAGTTTAGATGCTTCTGAAAGTAGTTTAGAGAAACAGTGACTTGATAGAATAAATTATATAATTAAGAGTCTATAAATAACTAAAAATGTGATGACAAAGGCAAATAGTATAAGAAAAAGCCAAAGGCATTTAGAAACTCTAGGATAGGGGTACAGGGGAGAAGTGCATTTTACAGGCAAATCTGTAAGGTAAACTAAATGGGACAATAGAGATAGAACACAAATTTTGATGCATTTTTAAATGCATGGTGTATGAGGGGAAAAATTGTTTGACCTCATATGAGAAACATTCTCTCCTGAGTGATCCCAGACTCTTGATGTGGGTTCTATAGAGAAAGATTACATATTACCAAGCCAAGTAATAGCATATCACCTAGCTTTGCACTGAACAATTATTTACATAATAACTGCACTTTAAAAGCCACTTATCAATGTTCAACTTTTAGACATAACCTATAACAAAATAAAGAAAGCATTGTTGTGGCTGAATGATAAAATATAAATATCAGCAATCTTGAAAATATAAAAATATAGCTTAGCTGATAGAAGAGAGGATGTTGAAAGAAGAATAGTGGCTACTATTTACACTTTATAAAGCATGCAATTGAGAGAGCCTATTGGAAAGTTTAGAAATTATAAATCAATTTGTAAGAAATCATTTAAAGTTACAGAGAAAACTGATAAAAGGACCAAAAGAATATTACAAATGTCAAATATCTAAAGGGGAAATGGGAGTTGGAGGTTAATGTAAGTGGCTTCAATCCTCATTTTCTATATAAGGTATTCACTAGATATTAAATTGACAAATCAAAATTTAGAGGTACATTCATATTCTACAGTAGTTCAGAAATAACTTAGAAGAAAATGTAAAGTGTAAACAGTTTAAATTCCTAGAAGAATGTCAGGAATTGAAAAGAATGGATTAGGATGAGAGATTCTAAGATTTCTAGACAGTTTTTATGGAAATCTAAATACATGCCTTTGCATGCATTACTTTAAAAAATTAAAAATAAATGTAAAATGACCCCTACATTAGTTAAAGCAATATCTGCTTTGAATTGATTACTTATTATCTCCTCTGTTTTATCTGTGTCACAATGAACTCTTTAGGGGTAGGCTTGAATTTTTTGGGGGTTACTCATGGAGTCAAACATATGGGTTGCTCAATAAAAATGAGCAAATGCATCTTGATTTACTGAGCTTTTATATCAACTTCCTTATAGAAAATCCAAATTTATGGGCATATATAGGTCTGTTTGTTGTTAACTCAACTATATTTACTGAGCAACTACTATTTGCAGGTCAAGATTGTGGGCTCTCCATGGACTCTAGATACAAATTTCTTTCATTTTTATAAGTATACATATAGAATTTATTATTTAATCAACACTCTTTGTCTATGATGTACCTGGCACTGTCAAGTCCTTGGAGATACAATGGTTACTCCAGCCCAGTTTTCATTCTCTATTGGACTCCTCCCCAAAAAGCTACCACATACCTTCTGCTTACTATCTGGTTGACTGATGTGACAGAACTCTAAATATCTGCAGAAAGAAGGAACTTGTAGAATGTTCCAGTTCAGATTCTATCAATGAGTTCATGAACGCTGGAGAAAAGTCCTTTTTTTTTTTTCCAGAGAAAACAAAGAAGTTTAATGGAGGTGTGTCACACAATAGAGATTGCTAAGCTAATAAGTTTGAAGAATGAGAAAAATCCCCCAACTCTTGTTTGTGTCACTGAAATAACATTTATTTGTGGCTGTCACCTGTGGTAATGTAGGGAAATAAACACAAGTGTATGCATCTTTGAATTTTAAAACCCTATTAAGAGGTCAAATAATTTTTGTTTTTTAAATGACGTAGGGATCTAAATGAGTCTTGTGTATTTGTGAATTGGCACCAGTTTACATGTGGGAAGATGAGTGTTACAGGAATGATTGGGAAAGGGAACGATCAGGATGGGTTATGGTAATTTGGGGGTCACATGCAAATTGGTAGTTGTATCCATGAATAGTTTTGCTTTAAATATACATGATTTTATATCCTGTCGCTTCCCTTTCCAAGAACCTCCAAATATACATTTTAGTTCCTCCATCCAGTCTCTGCACCTGGCACAATGGAAACAGATGGAAGAATCTAAAGTCTTAATTAAAGCTGCCTTTGAATATATAATTCCTGTTTTGAAGCCTTACGAATTAGAAACACAGTGCCAGCATTCTGCCACCTTGTGGCTTCGGGAGTCATTGCAGGACATACAGAACTCCCCAGTTCCTTAAAACTTTCCCTGGGGCTGCTATGTATTAGGTTTTATGGACAGACACTTGATTTAAGGGCATGTAGTCATCCAGCCTTCATGAAAATATATTGAAGACTTACCTTTCCAATAATTTTATAATATAGATATAAATACCATGTCGTTAGCTATAATTCTTTATAGCCTGCAACAAAATAATGATTTCCAAATGGCAATTTTAAGTATCATGGAATCTTAGAACAAGAAGGGATCGCAGAGATCATCCAACCTGATATTAGAATCCATTTAATTATCTTTTCAACAGAAAGGCCTGCAGTCTCAGCATAGCCATCTCTAGAGCAACTCATTTCAGTTTGCAAAGCTGACAGTTCTAACCACCTTTGACAATATTTGTCCAAAGAGGCACAAATTTATCTAACACTGCTTGCACACAGTTCATATATTTCCATATAAACTACACACAAATTTATAAAGGATTTTTTTCAGCTGAATTTTTCAAGTCTATCAGGTCAGCATCAAGTACAATGGTAGACACTTAATACATGAGAGCTCTATTTAATTTTCCCATACTCAATTTTTTAAAACATAGGCTCATAGATTATTAGATTGTAAGTGAACTGCATGCCCAGTGACCACAGACTATCTAATATTCTTCCAGTTTTTCACATTTGCCTTTGTCCTTTTGTTTATTTATTTTATTTGTTGCAACTAAGAATTATCAAGTACATCCCATGCCACATACTGGATATGCAAAATTAAGAAGACATAATATGTGCTCTTAATTTAAAAAAGAACTATTGGGAAACAATTTATTTCTGTATAAAATTTAAGTTGCTTGATGGAGGTATGTGAAAAGTATTGTAGGACCCCCATGAAAAAATATCTTGGGTTGCTAATGTATTCATTACCTATGCTATGTGATCAATAACCACTAATATAAGAGCCTAAAATAATACATCTTTATTACCTTACAGTTGTCGTTGGTGAAGAACTCAGGCTCATCTTAGCAGGATTCTCTGCTTCAGGGCCTCATTGGTTGTAATCCGGGTGTCCTTCCGGGCTATAGTATTATCAGAATCTCAACTAGGGAAATAAACACTTCCACGATTCCTCAGGCTTTTGGCAGAATTTATTTCCTTGTGGTTGTATGACTGTGGGCCCCAATTCCTTGTTAGCTGTTGGTTGAAGGCCACCTCAGACAGACCCATAGCTTCCTGCCATGTAGCCTTCTCTATAGGCAGCTTATAACATGGTTGGGTGTTTCTTCAAGGCCAGTGTGAGAATCTCTCTCTTTCCCCCACCCCACCTCTCCCCCCCTCCAGTCTAATAAGAGTTTTATATTAGTAAGATAATCATGCATATAACATTCCTTCACCTTTGCCATTTAATGTAACCTGAAAAAGAATGACATCCCATCACCTTCACTGTATTCTGTTGGTTAGATACCAGTCACCACTGGATCTGCCTGAACTCAAGGGGAGGGTATTACAGAAAAGCATGGGCATCAGGAGACAGGAATTATTGGGGATCATACTCACTTAAGAGCTAAAGAAACTCTATCTGGAGTGTCAAGGGAAGCTTCTCAGAGGAAGTCGACATTGAGATGAGATGTAATTTTTTTCCATGTAGAAAAGAAACGGTAAACAGGGTTTACACAATGGAATTCTATGCAGCAGAAAGAAAGAAGGAGCTCCTACCCTTCATGACAGCATGGATGGAACTGGAGAGCATTATGCTAAGCGAAATAAGCCAGGTGGTGAAAAATAAATACCATATGATCTCACCTTTAACAGGAACCTTATCAATGAAACAAACAAACAAGCAAAATATAACCAAAGACACTGAAATTGAGAACAGGCTGACAGTCACCAGAGGGGAGAAGGGAGGGAATTTCAGGGGAAAAGGGGAAGGGTTTAGAGCAACAAGTATAAAAGACACATGGACAAAAACTAGCAGGGGCTGGAAATGGGAGGGAGGTGGGGAGGGCTGGGGTGGTGGGCTGGGATGGGAGTAAAAGACAGAAAACTGTACAAGAACAACAATTAAAATAAAAAAAATTCTGGACAAATACAAACACACATACAAAAAGAAAAAGAAAAAGAAATGGTAAACAAATCAAGATGAGAGAATAGCTTTGCTGAAGTGTAGGACAATGAAGGAAGATTAGACAGGTTGGTCAGGGTCAGATCACAAAAGGCTTTGTTTTGTAAATTAAGGAGTGCATTAGAAGTAAAGAGGAAAATGGGTAAGTTCCAGGCAGGAAGTACCATGGACAGAGGTCCATTTTATGAATGTTATTCTGGCAGCAATATGGAGGACAGGTGGGGAACGATAAGAGGGGAACAAATGAGAGGCTGTGGCACTAGTGTCATATGGCACACAACTCAGGCAGTAGGGTAGCATCTGGATACGGGAAATATTTTGGAGGTGCAGTCGCAGTTTATGGTATCAGTTATATACAGTTAGTGGTAAGAGAGAGTTCATGGGTATTTTGTGGGCGTGTTTTTAAAGCCATTAGGCTACTTTCAGATGAAATATGACTTCTAATTTGTAATAGTAGTCATAACTGAAAGGCACTGATGTGTCTGTAAATGTGCTATATCACCTGAATAAAGCCAGCTTGGTCTTTACAGACAAGTGGCAATGATAACACCGTTGAATTCGCTCACCTATCGCCAGGTGCAGGGCCTACAATAGATAACCAGCCCCTACCTTGAGTGAGGAGAGGGAGAGCAGAAATCGTCCTAACACTTTATCGTTTAATGTCTTATTTGAAAGGAGCTTCTTGATTACTTTTGCTTCAGCCCAATTTTAAAGCAAGATCCTAATCTTGGGTCATTTTATTATCAGCAATAAGTAACGATTGTGTTCAAGAACAGAATTAGGGAGGCAGCTGTAAAAGGATTTTCTTTTGCAGATACTGGCCTAATACCTACTTGGTCATCTCTGTGGAGCTTTATGAGAGCTGTCTGTTGGTTTCACTAGGGCTGAGAAAGGACTAGTCTGGGACAGGAGAGAAAGAGCTTGATCAGGGAGGGTAAAACTCATTGCTAGCAGAAAAGCTGATTTATGGGAGCCTGTTTGTTCTGGTGCCCATCAGGACTGCTTCTAGTTAAACATGTTAGAGTGGGTATATTTTGTTTTGTTTTTTTGTCTGCCCAACAGTTATTTTTAAACTCCTACTTGCATTCCATTTTCTTCTGAGGAATCACCTCTCTCCCACTGAAGGCAATGCTGATGTGACAAGGAATCAAGAGATAGACCCCCCACACTCCAGAAGTGGAAGGAACTGCAGAGGACATAACCTGCCCATTCTTCCAGATGTTTCTCCTTCACAGGACACAGATAGATGATCTAAATTCTGTTTGAGTTTAATTATTCCAGCAGCAGCTGACTTTTCAATGTCAGGTTCTTTTATCCTGTGAGCTTTCCCATATCTTTCTAATACATTTTCTTTCTTATTAGGTTTCTCAGAACTTTTTTTATAACCAAAGAAAATTATATACTGGTTCATTAGCATTTGAGAAGTGAGGAGGAAATAGTGTTTATTGAGTTTTTCAGCTGTCAGACACTCTGTAAGCTGTTTTACATAATAACTTACCACTAAAATATCATAAATTATAAGTTTATCTTAATATTAATGGACTGAATTATCTTTCTACCTTTTATAATATTAAACCTAGTTTCCATATCTGAAATAAAGTCAACTGGGTCATGACAAATTTATATATTAAAATATAGACATGTTGATGGAGTCTCAGATATGGTACCAGTTTGTCATCTCTGTGGGGGGACAGTTTACAAAAGGTACGATGGCCTCTGCTTGCCTTGAAGCCAGACACTTCAGTTTCTCCCCGTGTACCACCGGTGCCCTTTAGGCTGCTATCTCAGTGCTGGAGCTCAGAGGGAGTGAGTCTGAGTAGGTGAGTCCATGTGGGGTTCTTTAAGAGGAACTGCTTGGGTCTATAGCAGCTTCTTCCACCTACTCAATATCCACTGTTTTTTGTAGCCAGAAATTGTGGGGTCTTCCTGGCACTGGAACCCTGGGCTGGGGGGCCTGGTGAGGGGCAAGGACTCCTCACTCCCAAGCTCTCCCTCCAGAATTTTTATGCACCACATGTGGGTGAGGGACCAGCCCGTTCCATGTCTCCACTCCTTTTACTAGTCTGTATGGATGTGGCTTCTTTAATTCCATAGTTGTCAGACTTCCATTCAACTCAATTTCTGATGATTCTGAGTGATTATTACTCTATATTTTAGTTATAATTTTAAAGTAGTTGTACAAAGAGGTAAGCCATGTCTTCCTATGCTACCATCTTGACCAGAAGTCGTCATCCCCATCAACCTGGCTAACACTGTTTGACCCACCATGGAGATCCCTAGAGTCTCTGCTCCACCCAAATTATGGACACACCCAAACTGCTTTCCAAATGAATGGATGGTCTTGGCTCAAGCTGCACAACTTCTTAAATCCACTTGAACAAGCAACAACTGGCCTCACTGAGCTGCAGGCCTGCAACTAGCAGCAGCCAGCCTAGATTCACATTTTGACTTTGCCTTGGAATCTCCAGCCCAGCACAAGTTGCAGCCATCTCAGATTGCTTTATAGCTCAGACAGGGTGGCTCCAGGCAAAACACAAATGAGGGCTGATCTTGGCCGGTACCGCCTGGGAAAACTCAGGGTCTGCACACCCAGTGGACAGCTACAGACCACATTGGAGTACCACCACCCTGATCCTGCATAGCTGATACTTCATGGAGGGTGGAGATTGGTGGTCAGTGGTCACAGATAGTCCTTGCAGCTGCCTGGCCTGGGTAAATCCCTCCAATTGATCTGCCAACAGCAACCAAGGCTCAACTACAAAAGGTGGGTGTATTCAGCCCACATGAAGGGCACACCTCAAGTACCAAGCTTGGATAATAGGGGAGGCTGTGGCACTAGACTCTACAGGACACCTGCTACTTTAGACCACATTACTAAGACACAGAGTCAAAGCAGCTCTACCTATACATAGAAACAAAAACAGGGAGGCTGTCAAAATGATGAGACAAAGAAACATGGCCAAAATGAAAGAACAGATCAAAGCTCTAGAAAAAGAGCTAAACAAAATGGAGATAAGCAATCTGTCAGATGCAGAGTTCAAAACACTTGTTATAAGGATGCTCAAGGAACTTAGTGAGGACCTCAACAACATAAAGAACCAGTCATAAACAAAGAATATACTAATTGAAATAAAGAACACTGATTGAAATAAAGAATAATTTACAGGGAAACAACAGTAAAGTAGATAAAACTGAGAATCAAATCAATGATTTGGAACATAAGGAAGCAAAAAACAACCAATCGGAACGATAAGAAGAATAATGAATCCAAAAAATGAGGATAGGATAAGGAGCCTCTGGGACAACTTCAAGTGTTCCAACAATTACATAATAGGGGTGCCAGAAGGAGAAGAGAAAGAACAAGAAATTGGAAATCTATTTGAAAAAATAATGAAAGAAAACTTCCCTAACTTGGTGAAGGAAATAGAAATGCAATTCCAGGAAGCACAGAGAGCACCAAACAAGATGGATGCAAAGAGGCCCACACCAAGACACATCATAATTAAAATGCCAAAGGTTAAAGATAAAGGGACAGTCTTAAAAGCAGCAGGAGAGAAGTAGATAATTACTACCTACAGGGGAGTTCCCATAAGGCTTTCAGTTGATTTCTCAAAAGAAACTTTGCAGGCTAGAAGGGATTGGCAAGAAATATTCAAAGTCATGAAAAGCAGGAACCTACAGCCAAGACTGCTCCACCCAGCAAAGCTGTCATTTAGAATCAAAGGGCAGATAAAGAGCTTCCCAGACAAGAAAAAACTAAAGGAGATCATCATCATTAAATTTTATTATGTGAAATGTTAAAGAGACTCATTTAAGAAAAAGAAGATCAAAACTATGAACAATAAAATGGCAAAAAAATACATATCTATCAGCAATTGAATCTAAAAAACAAATTAAGCAAACAAGAGGAACAGAAACAGAATCATGGATATGGAGAACATTTTGATGGTTGCCAGGTGGGAGAGTGTTGTGGGGCAATAAGTAAAGAGGTGAGGGGATTAAGATGTACAAATAGGTAGTGACAGAATAGCCATGGAGATGTAAAGTACAGTGCAGGAAATGGGGTAACCAAAGAACTTATATGCATGACCATGGGCATGAACAATGGGGTGGCAATTGCCTGAGGGAGTACATGGTGCTGGTTGGAGGGAGGCAACGGGGGAAAAATTAGAACAACTGTAATAGTATAATCAATAAAATATAATTTAAAACATTTAGATACATGTATAGCTAGATTCAGTATACTCGGGTTTTAATAAGGGTTTTTGCATCTATGGTTACATTGAGAGTGCTTAATTTTAGGATCTGTTAGTTTCAAAATTGAGTTGCTGAGTGTGTCTCTTTTCCTTATTTTGTAAAATAGTTCCCATAAAGTTGAAATTTTTAAACTTTTGGCTAATTGATAGAACTTACCTGCAAAATTATGTGAGGAGCCTAGTATTTTCCTCATATGCACATTTAGAATTTTTATTCTCTATCTTTAATAGTTAGAGGATTACTCAGGCCTTCTATTCCTTTGTGAGCCAAATGTAATGAGTTATAATTTTCAAACTTGTCTAATTCTTTAAGAATTTCAAATTTATTGAGGAAAAGTTTTTTAAAGTACTGTCTTATTACCCTTTTAGATATTCTGCTCTATGGTTGTTTTCCTTTTCATTCCTAAACTGTTTACTTGTACATTTTCCAATACTGCTCTTTTGAGTAATTTTAAAAGACGTCATTAACGTTAGTTATTATTATTTTATGTGAACAGATTCCTTGACCTGGATCACAATTCTAAAATACATCATTTATGGAGAATATAATATAATATAACTGTGGTGCCTGAAGTTATGCAGAGTGCTGTTCTGGTCTTCTCTTTCTTTTTTCTGAGAGATCTTTTCAGAATTTTGTCAGTTTTATTTGTCTTCAAAAATCTAAATTTGGATTGGTTTGTTCTCTTTATTGTACTTATTTTCTATTTTTAGTAATTTGTTCTCTACTTTTGCTATCTTCTTCCTAAATTCATGTTGATTTTTTTTCTAACTTCTTAATTTGGATACTTTGCTTATGGATTTTCAGATATTTTTCTTTACTGATATAAACAATTAAGGCTCTAATTTTTCTCTTTTAATCATTTTAACATCATCCTGCACATTTTAGTACACAGTAACATTATTGCTGTTTAGTTGCTTTTTTTTAACTCCTGAGTTGTTTAGAAATGTGCTTTCAAAATTTCCAAATATATGTATTTTTCAAAGCTTTTTTATTCTTGATTTCTAGTGATCCCTGGTTAACAACATAGCCTTTATGATATAGATTTTTTGACATTTGTTGAAACTTGATCTATGGCCTAGTATGGAATAAATTTTTGTAAATGTTTCATTTACTCAAAGAGAATGTGCAGTCTCCTAACATATATTTGCATGGTATCAATTTTTACCACACTTCGAAGATATAATTCCATTCTCTTGTGACTTCCATTTTACTTCCTGTTAAGTTGTGTTATTTTTAGGTAATCTATCTTTGCTCTTTAGCTAATTTTGAGACCTAGTCTTGTGTATTTGGTGTTCTTTACTATGAGTGAGTCTAGGTTTGGTTTCTTTTAATAAATCTCATTATTAGGGGTTTGATGTGCTACCAAATCTGTGTACCTGTATATTTCAAATTTGGAAAGATTCGTAGCCAGCCTTTTTTGGAATAATGTCTCTCTCCCTCCTTTACCATATTGTAACTCTCATTTTAAGTGTACTGGTGAGATGCTTTTATGATTGCACGAGTTCTGGTCTACATAGAGTGCTTGGGGGAGGGAAAAAGTGAGGCCTGAACATCAGCTCACACTCTCCTAGCCAACTTGGGTACCGAAGGATCTGTTTTTCCTACTATGCTGCTTCTTGTCTGATTTTCTCAGAAGTACTTTATTCTCTTTCTGTGGTTCTCTATGCTGGACCATTATTTTCTATCCTCCACTGTTTTAACTTGTTTTTCTTACTTTGCATCTTTTTATACTCTGTACTGTCTTCTAGGGGAATTTTCCCATATCTATTTTTTATTTCCTAATTCCCTATTCAGCTGAGTCTAATATGTTATTTATTCTTTAAAGATTTGTTTTAAATAGATTTTTTTATGTTTTGAAATATTATTTACTTTTTGAATCTGCTCACTATTTTTGATTATTAACTCATACCTTTGATTTTCTCTTTTATGTCTTTTAACATATTAAAACAGCTATTGTGTACTGTATCCTGTGGTTTAAAGTGTTTGTGAGTATTTCTCTGCTGTTTTCTTGTGCTGACTCTCAATAAACACTGCCGTATTTTCAAGCTCTAGTAGCACACTATTGCATCTTAATACATTGATTTATGTAAGTCTGCAAATAAAAACATTTTCTACATAATTACTTAGAACACTATCAGTAAATGGGGGGGCTGCCATATTTACTGATAGCAGAGCCTCCCAATCCACCACAGATGAGAATAAGTCTACCAAGACATGATCTGCTTGGGGAGTAAAGGTGGCCTATCAAAGGAGAAGGGCCAAGAGCCTTTTCCTCAATGGGCTTTTATTGGGTTCAATTTACACAGGAATATAGGTAAAGCTCATAAATCATTGTCAGGCAGTAAAGATCAAACAATAGATAATATGCAAAGAACTATGAGGGCTTATTCTGAGTCAGGGTCAGTTAGCCAAAGGGCTATAGAATTTAGGGAAACAAACTCATTTCCTGCTTGGACCTTTATCAGAAAATTGAGAATATTCTTAGCAGATTTCACAGGATTTTATGTATTCTTTCTTAGGCCTGATCACCCCCAGGAACCCACCCTTTCTAGCACAGGGCTGCACTGCCCTCTGTCATTGTTTCAGGCTTAAGTCAGGCAGGGGAAGTAAGGCAGCCAAGAGATTAGGAGACTTCTTACAGACAGAATGAGGACTCAGGCTATGTCAAAGCTGAGGGGCAAGGGTCCATCATCCCCTTTTTCTGTCACCCCCCCAAGTCCTTCCCTGAGGCCCCTTCATGACTGTGCCTGTCTTAGGTCATTCCCTCCCTTGAGGAATCTTGCCTGTCATTGGCTAACTGGTCAGGCTCAGGGCCAAGCAGGGTGAAGAAAATGGGGCAGAGGTGGCACCCATGCCAGGGAGATAAGCTTTGTCTCCTTAGTGGCTTATGGTCCCAAGATTGCTCACTCAGCCTTAGCCATTGGGGAGGGGGCGTTGCAGCTTCTGAAACCAGGCAAGGTGGTTCCCAACAAGTAAATCTTTAATAGTATCCAATACTTGTTTTATATTCAAGTGTCTCTTATTGTTTCAAAAATGATATTTTACAATTAGTTGGTTTGCTCAACTCTGGATCCAAACAAGGTACACATCTTGCCTTTTTGTTTGTTTATTTGTTTTTGTTTTTATTTTAGTTTTAAATAGCCTTTAATCTACAATGGCCCCCTTCTTTTTATTTTAATTCTCCCAAATTAAATTAAGTCATTTGCTTTATAGAATTACTCCCTTTTAATTTATAAAAATTGTGGTTTCCTTATTCTTCATATTTTATATGAACTAGAAAATAGAAAGGCTATATTACATTTGGATTCAATTTCTTTAGCATGGATATTTTATAGATAGTACTGTATACTTTATATTGCATAAATCAAAAGGCACACATATTTGATAACCACAGTTTTAGTGATGTTGAGATTGATCTCTGGTGCAGGTTTTGTCAGTCTCACCCTCCCATTTTGAAGTTTATTAACCTTCTCACCAAATGCTTTGCCACCTACTAATGATTATTACCTTCTTCAGTTTATTCCAACAGAGGTTGCCAATTGGTGGTTTTCTAATTCTATGACTTTTTCTAATGTATTAGAAATTTTCTGAAAAGAATTTTTTTTGCACATACTTAGGTCATTAGGTGTCTCTGAACTTTAGTATGTACACAAAGAGAATAAATGTTTAATACCTTTTAAATTACCAAGGATCAAAGTAAGTGCTTGCTACTCTAGTGCCTCTGGTACTGACCAATGAGTTTGGTGTAATTTTGCTTTAGGGTTGTGCCTTTTACGTTGGCATGCTTCAAGTTGTTTTTGTAAGAAGACAGAATATAAATATAAAATATTGAATCAAGAGTACTGACTAAATCACTACATTTTGGATTACTAATTCTTGGGTTCATGAAAAGGTGTTGGACTTGCTATTTTCTAAGACAGAAGCAAATACCTTCTTATTGACATAAGCATAGTTCTTAATTTGATGAGCATTCAACATTGAATTTCCCAGTGCTTTAAATTCTATAACATCCTTAGTGTTTTCATTCTTTTTTGTCCTTTAAGGTCATTGTGCTTCTACATTTCAATAACAATTTTTCTGTTTTTTTGAAAATATGTTATCTCCCCAATTCCACCTTCATCCATAGAATTTGGGTTGAGATAAATAACAAGCCTATTCTTAATTTTCATCACTCAGGAAAGGATTAATGTGAATAATAAAGCAGTCTAAGAGTGCTTTGTTTTTTTAAGTCATGCCAATAAGAATTTAAAAGGGAGAGAGAGAATTAAAGCTTGTAGAAGTTAATTTCTTGGCCCCCAAAGAAAAGGTTGATGGTATTTTAAGCAAATTTAGGATTAATACTTTGTGAAAACATTCATTAATATGGGTATTTCTCTTCTTGACCTTATATTTTATCAATATCTTATTATGTGAAGAAAATGGAGATATCAACATAGTACAAAAGCTTATTTAAAAGGCAAGTGGGTCGAGCTTGTATGAAATAGCAATTATAAAAATAATCACAAACAAGTCACTCAATAAGATTTAATTAATTAGGTTATGCCAAAGGAAACGCTTTGCATTAATGTATTTAATAATGAAGAAGGACACATTCTGGTCACAAACCATGTGTGATTATCTATAGTAAATATGAGTAAGGTGGTGGAAATGTAAATATATAAATGAGAAACCAGAGGGAGAAATGTTATTTTAGGATCTGGCCTCAATAATTATTAGTTTTAAAATCTGGGTAGCTAAGAATATAATTTAAAAATAATTACTCCACTAGTTCTTTCAAAGGCAACATGTAGTTTAATATTAAACTAAGGAAATCATGTGACAAAAATTTAAATATTCAATTTGTAAACAGAAAAATATGTACATTAAAAACTTCTAATTTTAAATGCTTTATTTAAAAAGTCTCCTTGTATATTTATATAAGACAAAATAAGCTGTAAAAAGTTGACTGGAAAGTGGTTACTGTAAGACGAGATTGACACCCATGTCACAGTATCAGACTGAGCAGCATTGTCACTTCGTAAGCCCTATATATGCTATTTTCAAAGACCCAATCAGAGAAGGAAAGCAGCCTAATAATTATTGCAGTCATTCACTCATTCATTCATTCATTCAGTAAACACATGCCAAATATCATGTGTCAGATATAGTTCTGAGTGCTAAGAAGAAAAAGATTAATAAGGCAAGGACCTTATTAAGGACCTCAGCGTGTCCTTGGAGAATTATGCCCAGAAATAGTTGACAGTTTATTGTTAACTGTTTATAAAATGTTGTAATGGAAATAAGGACAATGTGCTGTGGGTGACTTGAAAAGAATGGGGATTCTTTTGTCTGGGTAAGCTGGAAAAAGCTTTTCCAAGGAAGCAGGTTAGATTAGGTGTTGAAGGTTGAATACTAGTCCACCAACTGAAGATTAAGAATCACAGTTTAGAATTAGTGAATCAAGTATGTTGGTGAAGAAAGGAAATTATGAAACAGCATGTGGTCTTTAGGAGTGTTACACAGTTCTGTGTGATTGGAGTAGAGGGTGTGTAAAAGAGAATAGCAAAAGATGAGACTCTACAAGGTTGGGTGCAGATGGAGAAAACTGGGTGTCACAAGATTTTGCCTATAAAGTGCAGGGTATTTTAGGTGCCCAGCAAAATTTTTCATGTAGTTTCACCAGTTCTGTGGTTTATGAAGGATAAAATGTGGAGATACTGTAGGCAGAAAGATGAGTTTGGAGGGTATTACTAGAGCTGATGGCACATGAACCAGGAGAATGGTGGTAAGAACGCCTATAAAGGTGACAATTTCAGAAGTTCTCTCAAACATAAAATCAGTTACACTAGAGATTCAGTTGAATATCGTGGATTATAGAGAGAACTAATCAAGGATTATTCTGAAGTAGCTAAATTGAGTATATTATGATGGCATTGCATCAAGGAGAACAGTTGGAGACACAGGTTTGCAGCATATTGACATTTAGGGAGCCAAAGAATACTCAGAAAGAACTATGAGGGATAGAGGCCCAAAGATCTCATCCTCCCCATAAAATAAATAATTTTAAGGAGTAGCATCAGCCCTGGCTGGTGTAGCTCAGTGGACTGAGTGCCAGCCTGCAAGCCAAAGGGTCACCAGTTCAATTCCTAGTCAGAGCATATGCCTGGGTGGTGGGCCAGGTCCCCAGTAGGGGGCGTGCGAGAGGCAACCACACATTGATATTTCTCTCCCTCTCTTTCTCCTTCCCTTCTCCTCTCTAAAAATAAATAAAAATCTTTTAAAAAAAGGGAGTAGCATCAAGCTATCCATTTGGAATTTAATTCAGCTTGGTGGACTTTCATTAAAGCAAAAGATTAGTTTTCTGCCTATGGGGAAAAAAGGAGGCAAATCTTATGAATATGGAACAAATATGTTCATCTACAGCATCAAAGGGCTCCAAGGACATTTTGATATAAATTTTCACAATGCATATAAGAGAAAATTATCATCCTTGTGTTTTCATTTTAGATCCACATTGTGAAATTACACCCAGGGTTACCTTTGATCTTGATTGATAGATACTTAATGGAAGGTACACAAATTGTGTTCAAGCTTTATGGAAAGAACAGTGTTGTAAGAAATTTGGGGAATTTAGGGATTCCAAGCACTTTTTAAAAATAATCAGTAACTTCTAGAAAACAAACTTTAAAAATGAGATTTTGAAATTTACTGACAACATGATAATGGAACTATCATTCATTTCTTGACAGTTTTTGTCAAGCAAGGTTTTCCCCTTCTATTTATTATGCCAGATTTTTTCCTTACAAGCATGTTAATAGGTATTTATTTTTATTTTTTCTCTTTCTTAATTGGGAAGAAACAAAGTCAGAGAAATTAATAATGTCGTTGAGGACATCAGTCAGCAAGTCAGGATGTGAACACTGGTCTCTCACAAGTCTCCTTCACAAGTGATAAGTTTACTCTGGGGCCTCAGTTTGTTCTCCCTCTCTCTCTGACTCCCTCCCTCCCTCCCTTTCTCCCTCCCTCCCTCTTTCGTTAGGCTATTTTTTGGAAGTATCCACCCAAGTGGAACCTGTAGTTATTAGCTAAGATCATTCATTGTTCAAATGTGTCAGTAACTCTGTGGTTTCATCTTTTGCTTTATTTTTTGAGTATTCAGTAAGATTACCGATTATTTAGTATAAGGCCAAAATGTCTCTCTCAATAAGCATTTGGTAAATGAATGTGAATGACTTAGTGCAATCAAAAGTACTGAATCAGAAACTTAGTTGGAAACTAGTGAACTAGATCCTGTAGATGAATGACAGTAATAGCAGGAGTCACTCAGCATTAAGTTTGCCTTTAGTTAAGCCAATGGAAGCTGAACAGAGAAAAGGCTATTTTACATGTTAGTAAGGAATAGATTCCCAAGATGCACCACTAACAGAACTTGATTGGTGCATTTGTGACTTTCTAGAGAAGTGTGCATTTATAACACTATTAAACAAAATAGCCTTAAATCAAAAGCAGGAAGTGTGGTTTGACTAGTAGCATCTGGAAAGAATCATCCCCTTTGCCTATAAAGTTTCAGAGCAACCGCAAATTGGAGCAATGCAAGGATAGTTCATGGGAAGTTAAAGATGTAATTTTTATATTGCCACAAATTTTAATCCGCTGCAAGGAAAAAAACACTGAAAGCTAATATACACATTCTGTTTTTATTGATCAAATACAGATTTTATGTGATATAAATAAGCACAGCTTTTTGTAAGGGAGTGGACCTTTTTAGGAGGTGCAATTTAAACCTCTTTTTGTTATATATAATTAGAATCTACATATGTAGTCCAGTGTTATTATTTTTTGAACTGTAACACAATGCTGAAATTATGTTGTTATTATTATTATTAAGCTATGAATTTGCTAACATACTTCAGATACTTTCTGAACTTTTAAAATTCTAATTGGATTGAATGCAATCATTATCAACCAACATTTCAATGCACATTTTTTACAATGTGAATCTAAATATAACATATTAATTTCCCTTTTTTTGCTATGTCTTCATTTGCATGTTATCTGTAACTACACTTTACACAAATGACCTTTTAAAACCCTTGAAGATAAAGCCATTTTAGAATACTATAATTTCTCCAAAGAAATTTCTTTTTTTGAATGAGGTAAGGCTTCTTTTTAACAATGTAACATCAGACTACCTTAGAAGAAATGAAAGAAATCTTCCTCATATATCGTTGAGTAGAGATTCTTTTTTCATAAAAATTTAGAGTATATTTTAAAAATTGTCCATATAACAATAGAGAATTTTAATCAGTATTTTTATATTAGATAACCAGTTGAGCTCACTATAAGAAATATAGGATCAAAAATTATTAATTGATCTTAGTAGTGTATTAATTTTCACCAATGGAATAAGCAAGGTTTATATGCTAATATAATAGATTTTAAATTTTCTTTTCTCTCTCCTTATATATATACACACATTTGTATATGGCATGTGTATGTATGTGTGCATACACATACATATATGCACGTGTGTATACATGGATGTATATATGCGTGCATGTGTGAGGGGGGTCTAGAAGGAATTTTTCATTTACAACTAATAAAATTACACCATATTATAAAATGTAACATGATGCTTTTCTTTTTAATGATGTAAACCAAGAGCTGAAATACACCAGTAGAAATTAATTAGTCCCAGCTCACTAACCTCCTGACATAAGGGGGCAAAATGTGTTTGGACCCTTAGACATAAGGGGGCAAAATGTGTTTGTAAAACAGTGAAGCTAGAAAGTATGAAGATGAACTGAGTGTGCAGTGGGTACGTTTCTCCATCAACAGCCTTCCATAAAATTTAACTCAAGGTACTGTCATCCCAAACCCGCCCACATGCGTGATCAAAGCAACCTTCATTAGTACTTACCACCTATGTTGGTGTCCAAGTTCAATATTCTGCTTTGGGCTTTGGTCCCTTCATTCTAGCCCAGGAGCCTACTACCTGTAATTTTAATTCACCAATAATTCCATTAAAAAACTGGAATTACCTTGCTTTCTTATTTGTTTTGTTGATTAGGTTCCACTTATAGGTGAGATCATGTGGTATTTGTCTTTCACCTCCTGGCTTATTTCACTTAGCATAATCCTCTCCTGTTCCACCCATGCTGTCACAAAGGGTAGGAGCTCCTTCTTTCTTTCTGCTGCATAGTATGCCACTGTATAAATGTACCATAGTGTTTTGATCCATTCATTTACTGATGGGCACTTAGGTTGCTTTCAGCACTTGGCTATTGTAAATTGTACTGCTATGAACATTGGGGTGCATAGGTTCTTTTGGATTGATGTTTCATGGTTCTTATAGTATAATACCAGCAGTGGAGTTGTCAGGGATGGCTGGCGTGGGAAGGAGTGGTGGGGGGAAAATGGACACAACTATACTTGAACAACAATAAGAAAAAAGTTTTAAATAAAGGGAAAATACTAAAGAAAGGATGGATTGTAAAATGTCATGAATAAAATTTATGGAATATAGTAAAAAAAACTGGACTTATCTTTTGGCGTGCAAGACCGCTTCTACTGCAGGCTTTCTCTGTTAGGTGAGTGTTCTAGGAACCCATCTGTAGCAGTGTACCAGCTGACGTTGTGAGAGGCTGTGTTCGGCTTCAGTGAATGTGTTTTGAACACTCTTTCCACACATTTGCCCATTTCATGATGGATGGTTTATGAGTGCACCTGCCCACACTATGCTGAGTATTCAGCAGTTTTTGACCAAAAACAGCGTGACTGCTGTGGCCCAACCACCCTATTCACCTGATCTCACCTTGGAATGACTTTTTGTTATTTTCCCTGGATGAAAACGTCCTCAAAGGGAAACATTTTGCTGATGTTGAAGAACTGAAATGAAAAATGGCAGAATCACTAAAAGGCATCAAAATTGATGAGTTCAAAAATTGTTTTGAGCAGTGGAAAAAAGTCTCAACAGCTATATTGCATCAAATGGAGAATACTTTGAAGATGACTGAAGTTTAAACATGTAAGAATAAGCACATAATTTTTTATAAATAAATTATGATTAATGGGGGGTCCCCCTTTGTGTAGTGCAGCTATAATATTGAGACCCAATACTTGGTTAATATTCAGGCACTGCTTTCAGAAACTCTTTCCAGAAACTGATGCTCTTTTGGAGTAGATACATGTGTTATTAATGCTAATTTAAAAGAATCCTGCTATGTGTTTATCATAGTGCTACAAAGGACAAGGACCTGGACCCTGCTATGTGCCACACTTTATCATTGTCACACTCAATTCTCCCCAAAATTCCTTGATAAGGGATTTCAAAACGATCTAATTAGCTATTTGTATGCCAGAACTTTGACCCAAGTCTGCCTGTCTGTCTGTCTGACTCCCAAGTTCCTATTATACCTCCATGCTTCCCATAGTTCCAATGGGGAGGTGATGTTGTGGGAAGGTTCCTCTGACAGGGTGAATTATAAAGTTGTAATTGCGTAGCTTATTTTTCTCTTTCAAATGAATAACAAACCCTGGCCAGGTAACTCAGTTGGTTAGAACATTGTCCCAATACATCAAAGACACCAAGGTTTCAAGTTTGATCCCTGTTCAGAGCCCATACGAGAATCAAACTGATGAATAAATAAGTGGAACAACAAATTGATGTTTCCCTGTCTCTAAAAAATTAGTGGTTAAAAAAATGAATAACAAGCTTTCATAGAGGTTCTAAGAACCTAATAATGTTGGAAATAATACATCTCCATGTCCACCACATGTCACTCTCATGTAGGTGAGAGGCAGCTCAGATCTGGAAAACTATTAACTAATAAAGTCAGCGATTGGATCGTGTATATCAAGCAGCTGCAACATGCGTAAGAGGAGTGCATTCTTTCCAGAATAGAGGAGTTTCCTCTTCCCAGTAATAGTTTACATTTTCTTGTTAAGATGAATAGGTTAAAACCCTGTCTTTTCACTATTATCATACTTATTTGTACTGTTCATTTGACATTTTGTCTGTGGTGTTTCCATAAAAACATAGATTTAAAAACTGGTCCTATCGTTTACCAGCCGAAGGACCTAGAGCAAATTAGATAGCTTCTCTAGGTTTCAGTTCCCTCATAAGTAAGGTGAGGGGGTAGTTTGTCTCACTTGTTGCTGTGAAGATCAAATGTACCTGCATGTACCTGGAACATGGTAAACATTCAATTCGGGTTTCATTTCATTTTGCAGTGCAGGGTTACATACAGCTGCCCTGCTCAGCATTCATTGTGTGACACTATACAATTTGGAAAAGGCATGTTTCTCATGCCTCATTTATGTCTATGGTGTGAAGCTCTCCATTGCCTTGGCTAAGTGCCTGAGTGAACAGAGAGCTGGCTTGTTTCAGGGGCCAACTTTCGATAACATGGGTGAAGTAAATGAACCTGTGCTGTGTGTGTGTGTGTGTGTGTGTGTGTGTGTGTGTGTGTGTGTGTGTGTGTTTAATACCTTGAAGAAAGGCAGCATTTGACATTAGACAAGTTGCTTTGCCTAAGTTTCAGTTTCCTTATATGAAAAATATAATGAACATATCTGCCTCAAAATATTGTCATGAGAACTAACAAATGAGATGTTTTAGAGGCATGAGAAATATGAAAAGTGTCCTCCCCTTTTCATTGAGGCCATTATCAGTGTGTACTAACTTTGTATGACAGAAACAACAGCATAGTTGTTTAAAAATTAATTTTAAAACATAAAACCTAAGTTTCAACCTAATTTTCCTGCATTGTGCCTAGGATAACTTCTGTGGAACATTCTTTTTTCTTTTCTAAGTTGGAATAGTAGTAGTACCAAAACTCACAGGTGTGACTATTTATCTTAACTTAGCTAAGTTTATACGTTTAACATCTGCCATATTATAGTATAAAATGTAATTTGGAAATGGAATCAAGTTGAATATTTCAAGTCACCCTCTTGGGTAATGGGAGTGATAAATGATTTAATGACAAGCCAAAACCATCATAATGTGCAAAAGGTGACCATATGTAGAGACTTAATTCACTTAATTCACTTAATTCCATTTCAATGAACACTGTTTGAGTATCAGTGGTTGTCAGGCACTATACTTGCCTCTAGAGATTTTTTTTTAATTGGTAAATTGGTTATAGATTATACACAGTATATTTTTCTCTCTCTCACTTATTGAACACTTCCTGTATTTCAAACACATGAAATAAAAATAATAGTAAACTTTTATAGAATGCTCATTAATAAGTTTCATTCTCTTCATTTGAAATTCTCTACTAAGCTTTTCATGCATTATTTTACTTAATCGTATATCACTCCCAATGAGGTTTACCTTGTTTTCATATTTAATGGATGAGGGAAAAGAGTCTTAAAGGGTAAATAACTTGTCTAGGGTTACACAGCAACTAACAAATGGAAGCAAAATCTAAACCTTGATTCCCTAATCTCTACTTTTGATGGGAATGTTTAAGTGGGAATGTATGCTTTTCCTTTATGAATTGTACCATTTTCTGGAGTGAATAATTGCCTTAAATAGAATTCATGTTATTTATTTGATATAGTAGATGGTTTTTAGTTGGCATTGACCTTGGAACCTCAAGTCATTATTTTGGAAGAATGTTTATAAGGAGTAGGCAAACATAGAACACATTCTCATTAGTAGTAATTATAATATGATGAAAAAATTATAAAAAGTGGGAAAGGAAGTCACACATTCTGAGTGAAAGGCTAATACAAGGTATTTTGGAAAACCAGATTGAGCAAATTTTTGCTATGTGTATTACTGGTCCTGAATATAATTGAACGAGTCTTCGATCCCATTGAAAATAAAGGGACAATGGTGTCGCTGGGCACTTCTCCAGCTTAGGGTTGTTTCCAAAGTTACTAGCTGTACGGACTGTGACAATGCAATGGAAGCATGAAACAGCACTGAGGAGCTTACATATAGAAAGTAAATTGAAGCTTTCTGATTGAAGCTTTTTAGAGCAGCAATAAATGCACAATTAAAGGTATAGATAATACATAGCACAGAAACTATGAACAATCATCCTGTGCTTAGAACAGGGCTTAGTGGACTGCAGTGCATGGGCCAAGTCTCGTCTCCTGCTGGTTTTCATAAATAAGGTCTTACTGGGATGCAGCCATGCCAACCATTTAGGTACTGCTGTCTATGGCTGCTTTCATGCTACCATGGCACAGCTGACCACGGAGACTCTATGACTCTCAAATCCCGAAATATTTACCATCTGGTCTCTTACACAGAAAAATTTTGCTGACACCTGGCTTAGAAGATTATCAAAATGTTTTAGTTTTTAGATGAAGTAGATAAATTAGCATAAAACAAACACTCACAAAAGTGTACAATGTTTTATTGAAATAAAAACTCAATCTTTTTAAAATAGTTTTCATAAAACTTGTTTTTATGAACCTATTAATTTGAAGAAAGTAATTATTTCCCCCAAGGCTTTCCTGGAATTTTCATTACATGTCTTATGGCATAAGAAGTTTTAAATATAACCACACTGTCAATAAATATTTTCAAGCAGATCTTAGTACTAATACTGAACTGGGCACTAGAAATACAAGTTGTGTTAGATATAGCCCATGTCCTTAAAGAATTTCCACTGTATGGGGAGTTTATACTAAATCTTATTATTTAAGTTCAGTTTCTTATAGATATCATATAGTTGAATTTATTACTCAATTCATCAATCTTTGTCAATAAATTGAAGAGCTAGACCATTTACACTTGATGTAATTATTATCATGCTAGAGCTTAAATGTGCTGTCTTGCTCTTTGCTTTCTATTTGTACCCTCTGTCCTTTCTTCCATTTTTCCTTTCTCCTGTGATTTTTTGGATTGATTTTGATCACGAAGTAAATTTGTGTGGTTCTTTATTTTCATTCTGCTTGGGGTTTGTTTTTTTATTTTTGTTTTTATTTTTTAATCCTCATCTGAAGATATGTTTCCATTAATTTTAGAAAGAGAAGAAGGGGGATGAGAGAAAGAGGGAGAGAAAGAGAGAGAAACATCGATGTGAGAGAGTAACATTAATTGGCTGCCTCTCATACATGCCCCAAGGGGGATCGAACCTACAACTTAGGTATGTGCCCTGGCCAGGAATAGAACTGGCAGTCTCACAATGTATGGAACAATGCTCCAACCAGTTGAGTCATGTGGCCAGGGTGGGGTGTGTTGAGGTTTTTAGGTCTGGAGATTTACAGTTAAATTTGGAAAATCATTGGTCATTATTTCTTCAAATATAGTAGTTTTTCTTTCCTGACCCACTTTTTGGGGGTGCCATTTGCACATGTTCTGGGTTGCGGCCAGGTCCCCAGTTGGGGGCCAGTGAGAGGCAACCACACACTGATGCTTCTCTCCTTCTCTTTCTCCCTCTCTTCCTCTGTCTCTAAAAATAAATAAATAAAACCTAAAAAAAAAAAAGAATTGGTGTTCCTTACTACATTGAGATAATTTGATTTATAAGGCATTTTTTCCTTCATCATCTCACCTTTTCTTAATAAATTTTCCTCCCACCTGTTGACCTCTGCAGCACTGATTTCATCCCACCAGTGAGTTTCAGGTGGTGGAGGAATTATGTATTTAGGTATTTGAATAGATTATATTTCTTGGTTACCAATTATATTTTCATTGAATGTAAGTTTAGGAACCCTAATTATTTTTCCTTAGTCTTAAGTATTAGCTCATCAAATGCAGTAGGAAATTTCCTGTAAGATATAAATTACTAAAATTTGATGAACCAAGTCCACAGATTTAAAGTCAAGGGTTTCATATGAAGGAAGCAGAATAGGTTTTGTTGTCTTGATTGGTGTGGGGAGCCATAGGAGGCCCTAAGAGTCCTAAGAAGAAAGGATATCATTTTGTTCCTCATTCAACCTTAAAGAAGGCTAGAGAAATTAGATTAGAAGGCAAAAGTGTAATAAGCATACTTGTATCATCACTAAGAAGAGATGTTTGTAAGGGGGCTTGGTGACTTCTTGCTTTTTCTTCGTTCCATATACTTTCCAGAAGTCATTGGACTTTCATTTTAAAAAATAAACCCCTGATGGACAGGGATTGCACAGGGTGCAGGGTGTCCAACCTATGTCCTGCGGGCCACATGCAGCCCAGGATGGTTGTGAATGCGGCCCAACACAAAATTGTAAATTTACTTAATATTATATATTATATATAATATAATATTAATATAATATATTAATAATATTATATATTATTATATTATATTATTATAATATATAATATATATTATGTATATTATATATAATATAATAATATTAATAATATAATATTAATATAATATATAATATAATATATAATAATATATAATTTATAATATACAATAATATTGTATATAATAATATATAATATATAATAAAATATACTATAATATCTAATAATATAATATATAATATACTATAATATAATATATTATAAAAATATGATATAATATAATATAATATAATATAATATAATATAATATAATATAATATAATAATATTAATATTATATTATATTAATATATTATATTAATATATTATATAATATTAAGTATAAAAATATTATATTTTTTTGTGATTATGTGTCACAATGTATTTAATATGTGGCCCAAAACAACTCCTCTTCTTCCAGTGTGACCCAGAGTTGCCAAAAGGTTGGACACCCCTGATAGAGACAAAACTTTTCAGGCAGCTTACGCCTTTGCTACCACTACTAGTAAGTTTGTCTGGAAATATATTACCTTTTTCAGATCTTCAGAGCACCTGCAATGAAATTGAAGTCAACAAATTCCTCAGTGATTCTGTAGTAGACTGAAAGTGGTATCACACTTAGCAGAGATCTACTCCTTGAGTCTGCATCATTGAGATTTACTAAGCAATGTGGTACCATCATGGGGTAAACAAATTAGAGCAATATATTTTCATTCCCATCTCAGTTTTAGTATTACTTTAGAATATGTATGTACCTAAAACTAATTTTAGAAAACAATAAAGCTCAAAACAATATTTTTAAAGTTTTATTC
Source organism: Anoura caudifer (assembly GCA_004027475.1). Lineage (NCBI taxonomy): Eukaryota > Metazoa > Chordata > Mammalia > Chiroptera > Phyllostomidae > Anoura > Anoura caudifer. The sequence continues at coordinate 196,473 of PVKU01002861.1, forward strand.
ACACTAGGAAAACATGTTGTTGTATTGAAAAATGGGATCATTTTGTTGGCAGTGGACAGAATTTCCACAATTAGGAGTCAGACACACCTGAGTTTAAATTTCAGTACTTCGGCTTGTTATCATATATACTCACCTATCCATGTCTCTCCATAAAATCCCACTTGGTCTGTCTCTGTCTCTGTCTCTGTCATGGAACTTACAAAGTAGAAAGAACAACGTAAAAGGAATGACCTGGGTTCAAATCCTGGCTCTGCTATCTTCCGGCAATGTGGCCTTGAATAAGTCGCTTGATTTATCTGATATTCAGTTTCAAATTATGTATACAGAAATGAGATTTAGGGAATAATAGTACACATATCATGGGTTGTTCTTAGGATTAAAAAGACCTGATACACAGTAAGAGCACAGTCAGTTGTTTGGTATATAGTAGGTGCCAAGTAAGTGATAATTTTTGTGTATGTATTTTAATAATAATACTAAATGTCAATCATCCAGTTGTGAAACTGTGTGTGTCCTATTTGCCAGAGCAGGAATGGCACACCTGCTGACACTGTGTCTCAGCTCCTCACTTGTGTCCTAACAGCCGTAATACGCAGCAGTGTGATAATAGCACAGTCCCTGCTCCTGCATGGTTGGTAGAGTTACTTTTCCAAAAAGCCTAGAGAGGAGTTGCTGTTTTTCAGAGTTATCACAGGCTTCCCAGGGCTTAATTTTAGAGGTGTTAAAGTTGAAAACGGGGACTCATTTTCATCTACCTAGTATCTTGCACACAAAGAGGAAATGGAGGCATAAAAATTGGTTTCATGTACCGATGAAAAGAGAGGCTTATTACCAGTTCCATCTCTAAAAAAGGAAAACTGGGCTCGCTGTTTGATGAAGACAAGAAGGTATAAGAACAGGCACCCTTACTGAGCTCAGCGTCACCTGATAGTGCTTTAAACAATGCTAAGTCTTAATGGGAATTGAATTTAATAAAATCCCACAGTCAGCTTTTATCAAGGCCACTGTGAAGGAGATCTTTGTAGAAAGTATGTGTGGGTGTGTATTTAATTGATAGATGAAATGTTGAATACCTGCTGAATGAGCAATGAAATGATATATGCAACAGTTCTTTGTAGATTGGAAAGCACTATGCAAATATCAGCAATTGGCTTTGCTAATACTATATGAGTAATATTCAGAATTCTTTTCATTTCATTTGTGATCTGGTCTGAATTCTTTGGCATGGCCAACTATTACCATCATAAACTAATGCTCCTGTACATTAAGAAGTTTGGGAAAAGATCTGCACTGTTTTTGTTTAATGCCTTGATTTTATATAAAACCTTATTTTCAGTCAGTTTTCATTTGTCTTAAGAAATATTTTTCTTACTAATAATCATTGGAAAAATGATGCTACATGAAAAGGAGATAACAGATACTCCCATATAGTGGGTCTTTGTCGTTACTATATTAAATTGGATGTCTTGTTTCTTTATGTTATTACCATAATTATTCACATACTTCTCATTCCACCCCCATCACTTTGTATGATCTCATATCATCCTTTTTGCCAGGGCACCCTACAGATTAGAAACTAAACCAGAGCCTATGTATTGATCGCTTAAATTGGTATTCTGAGAGCCATTTTCCAATGTGTGTGATTTGGGGTGTAGGGGTTTCTCTCTACACATCACCAAGCAATTCTTGCATACCAGCAGGGTCCCAGAATTCAACTCAATTCTGACATGGAGATAAAAATCAAATTCCATGGGTAAAGGTGCCAAAGACTACTCTGTACTCAGATACCAGTCACAAGTCCAGGTTGCCACTGGTATTTTTGATTGATTGGCTATGAATAGAGGTCCCCATGACCTCCTCCTTGGGCTTAATTATGTTGCTAGAATGGCTCATGGAACTCAAGAAAATGTGTTTACTCATTAGATTATTGATTTATTACCAAAGATATTAAAGGATCCCAATCAATGGCCAGATGAAGAAATATGTAGAGGGAGGGCCCAGATGAAATAGCTCTGTCCTCATGGAGTTTGGGCCCTACACAGCCACATGTGGAAGCCTTCTAGTATCCCAAAATAGAAGCCCTCCAGGAGGGACCAATGAGAGCTGCTCTTTGGGGTTTTTATGGAATCTTTGTTATAGAATCATAAGTAAGTCAATGGCCTTGAGCAATTGATTCAACGTTAAGTCCCTCTCCCTTCCCTGGAAATTGAGGTGAAACTGACAATTCCTATTATCAACCAGCTCCCATCCTTGATTGGGGTCCCAAAGCCACCTTATAAACATCACAAGGGACACCACTGTTGCTCTCATAACTTTGGAAATCTTAAGGTGTTTGGGAACTGTGAGCCAGAGCTGTGGCTGAAGACCTGATATATTTGGGCAATATATTTTGGTCATCTGAACGATCAAGTATTATTTATTTCCTCTAAATCACAATATCACACCACTCATTTCTATATATCACCTAGCACAGGGCAGAATTTGTGCTTGTTACATAATAGATACCCCCAAATTATTTGTTAAAAAGAGAAAAAGAAGGTAAAGCCCCATTTGAATCAAAGATATAGTAAGCCTAATGGTGTAATCAGCTTCAGTGAAGTAGGTGGGAGGACTTTTCAGAGATCCAGAACCTTTCCAGCTGAGGGTGGGGGCTGCTGGCTCCCAAGGCTGACTCTGGGCTGCAGGGTGGGTGACACGAGAGGGCCTGGTAAGTCTGGGGCCTGACAGTTGGTCCTAAGGTCTGGGACTCAATTCTCTGCTCCTAGACAGCACTTCTAAAGTGTCAGTGAGAGCAATTTTCTATAGTTTGTTCACTTTAATGAGAAATCTTTCTTCATATAGAATCTTTTTCATCCTGAAAATAAGTTATTTGGCCAGGAAAAAAATGTTTTGAGAAAAAAATAGTGTATTTCCTTCTCAAAAAATAGGGAAATAAAGATAAATATAGGAGGAAAGGAGCCCAGTATACAGCAAGTATGATTTTGAGTTTTAATTTACTAATGCAATATAATTGATTAAAAGATGATAAGTAGTATAATATGCCTATAATGCACTGGGTACTTAATTTTGATGCAAAGACTTGGCTACTAAAATCTTCCACTTTGATACATCTTTTATACATTGGAGTTTATTTGGTATTTCCTTATTGTACTTAGATAGTAAAGAGAAAAGTATTTATGTTTAAATACTTCATTTAGGAATAATGATTGAATCAGAACTTTCATTAATTCAAAAATGTATTGAAAACTTACATTATGCTAGATGCTAGGAATATAGTAAGGAACCAAGTTGAGGACACAGCCACTGGCCCCTGGAAGTTCTTTTTGAGCATTTAAGTGGTTACTGTTGTGATAAGCACTACAGAGGAGAAGTAGGATGTGTGCTAGCAGATCTTAACATCTGTCAAGTCTGACCCGTCAGGGAGGTTACATGTAAGAACTAAAGGATCATGGGAGTTGGTTAGGTACACAGAGGGACAGAGTTTCGGTGAAGGCTGTTCAAACAGAGGAATCAGCCTCTGCAAACATTCAGAGGTGCAAGGCACATGGCCAGAGTGGTGGAACCAGTGAGCCAAGAGACGGGGAAAATGAAGACAGAAAACACATCATACCCAAACCTGAGGGCGACATTCGGGGTTTGAGATTTTATTCCAAAAGCAATGCTGGCCATTTGACCATTATTAAGCAGATTGTGTTTCATAAAACTGTAGCTGCTGTATGGAGATTGATTTGGAATAAAAGCAATCCCCATGATCTGGAGAGAAGGAGTGTGGTCCGTAGTAGAGGAGGCCTTTAATTTTGACTGGAAACCATTGTCTGGGCCTAGAAATGCAAACAACAGATTTCTTTCTTCCTCCCGCCCTCAGCTCTCTGGTTTGTGCAGCTCAGGGACTATCTGTGCTGTGCACTGAGGGAAGAAACGCTGGGGGAAGGCCAGGTCTCGGGAGAAAAATGTGAGCTCAGTTTGGGATATTTGAAGTGTGAGATACCACTTCAGGCTTTCAAATTGTATTGCTTCATAAATCCTAAAACTATCCATCGAATTTAGGCACCATGGAAATCTTCCCGAGCCTTAAGGCAAGTGGTGGAAACCAGTCTGCAGTAAACTGAGAAGCAAGGGTGAGATGGTAGTATGGAGAGAGGAACTGTTTTTGAGAACTTTGGCTGTACATAGAAGGAGGGAAGCATAATGGTAGCTGGGAAAAGAATTGTTTTTCAAGATGGGATGAAGATTTGAGCTCATTTAAAAGCCCATGAGAAATATCTAGTAAAATGGGAGAACTTGAGTATTCTGAAGTGGGACGGAGGAACAGTGTATGTTATAAGGAAGAGGGTGGGATCCAGGACACAGGAGAAAGGAGTAAAACTCCTGTATTTGCTTTTTAGACATCCCTGAAATTATGTGCTTTTTTTTTTTTTTTTGAGAATCTACTATCTGCCACACATTTTTATAAATCCTTTACCTTTCTCTTTCATAAAGTTCCACACAGTATGTTTTCATGAACGGTTGCCAGGTAGACTATTACCCCTTTCTAGCATTTCAGGGAATATCTGAAATACTATTACCGCAAAGTTATTTTAAGACATTAAAAATTTGAATGCCTTGGTCTAGCTGCTGCCTATGCCAATGAGGTGAGCCAGCAGATTTGTGTTCTGAAATGGCTGTGGCAGCCTCAACCTCCCGCAGGAAACTGCCTGTGATTCACTCTAACAGGAAACCTACAAGAAATGGAATTCTGGAAAATGTAGTTCAGTCAAGGGAAGTCGATACATTACCAAATTACCGAACAGCTTCACTATTTCACTTAGTTTCACTATGTAGTTTATTTTCCTATCATTTTCCCCTTTTATGCACAGAGTCACTTGAGTACAATTGACACACATTTTGCCAAGTACTTAATATCTATTACCTCATTTAATCTTTACTGCTACCCCATGAGGTGTGTATATTATTACACCTATTAATAAACTAGGAAACTCTCTTGTCTTTTCAAGGTCCCTAAGCTAGAGGATGGCAGAGCTGTGATCGAAATCAAGGCCTTGTTTGGTGCTTTTTAAACGAATGGAAGAAAAACACATGCACTTCACACTATAGGGGGAAAAGGTCTTTTAGCTTGGTGGAATCCTCACCTCCAGCTTTCTCAGACTGCATTATCTCATTTGCTTAAAAAGATTCTATGAATCAATATACCTTGCCAAACCGAATGTTTACACAAAGGTGTCGTAAAACTTAGGCACGCAGATGCGTACTATCTGCCTCAAGCAATTTGTTTGATAAAACTTCATCTGAATTCAGGAATCCTAATAGTTCATCCCTAAAATCTTCCCGCCCAACAGCTGCCATTATTGAGAACTATGACTATATTTTAATTACTGTAGGAATTTATATATGGGGCACAGTGTGTCCATTCCATTCCTCTCCCACTGTAACAGCCTGTTCTAATTAGTGTTTCAACCAAAATCTGCTGATGCAAGAGCCTTTTAAGTCTTCACCTCATGCCAAGAATCAGAATCACCACTTTCCTAGGATTACTGGCAAATTAATATTTCTGCTGACTACTAATTTATTAAAATTGCAAGTTCTTTCGGAGGACAATAAAGATACAAATACTGATGAGTACCCACTCTGTTCCAAAATCTCACTTAAAACACATCAGTAAATCAAATGTTATATATATTATACTCCCATGAAGTATATACCATTAAAATTTTTTAAGTTTAAAAGAAATAAAGTTTAGAGAGGTCAGTTATTTTACCACAGTAGATGAATTCCATGTATTATTTATTTTTCATATACTGTGTGTGTATATGTATGTATGTATACCCTTCTTATTCAAGAAGAATTTGAAATTGTAAATCCGATACATTGTGTCAGTAAAATATAAGTAAAACTAAGAGCCATTAGCAGGCCTGTATCGACAAGGACCTGAGTGGAGGACCTCTCCGTCTCCACATGGAGGTTGCTGAAGCAGCATCTGTGGTAAGGGGCGAGTTCTCAAGCAGTCCTCCTAGGTGCACTCTCCCACATGTACCTGAGTAAGTAAGGTGTCAAGGTTCAGCATTGCAGAGCAGTGGCTTTTAACCTAGTTTGTGACACACACCCCTTTACGTACCTGATGAAAGCTATGGAGGCCATCCCCAGAAAAATACACATAGAAATTCTGCATATAATTTCAGGAGGTTTGTGAAGCCCTCTAGGACACACCATGAACTTCTTTAGGTTAAAAGGCTATGGGAGAGCAAAGCCCTAGGTATTTCAGCTTGCTTTTTTTTTTTTTTTAAAGCCTGAATGCTCAAAGATCTATCTATTTTGATCATGTTTTTCCCAATAAAGCATCATAGAATTCAGAGTTACTTTAATAAAGCAACTACCTGCTATAGCTATTGTGATAAACTGACTAGGAAAATCATACCTAGTTAACTAAATGAGAAGATACTGTGTAGAGCTCCCAAATCAATTAAATGGTTGGGGGAATCTCTGTCAAAGGTGACCACATTAAATGCATTCATTAATATGAATCCCTTCCACTACAGCAATTACACAATGGGGCCTTTTGTTAGGTAAGCCTCAGAATTCGCAAAGAAAAAACCAGGTTAACTGCCTGTGGAGGATGCCTGTACCCACGGTCACTATGGAGGGGGCTGTGTTGGAACTGCCACGCACAATGGTGCAGGCTGTTCACTGCACAGGAGCCCCACATCTAAAAGGGCATCACTCACAATATAAATGTCATAAATTTTTATATTTCTATGGCAGCTTTTCAGCAGTGAAGTTCCTTTCTCTAATAAAATCTGAATAGTCAGAGAATTTTTCCAAAGGATGAAAATAAAATATAAAAGAAATGGCACCTTTTAAAAATTTTGTTTAAAAATATTTTATGGGAAGTAAGGCCCCTGGATATTACATATTATATATCCAGAACTTTATTTGGACATTAAATTTCAAATAAAAAAGAAGGGGACCCACAACCCATCCTGTTTCATACACCATCACCTTGGAAACTGTTTCCTGATCCATCCATGTTCTGTCTGCAATATCCTGCTTCTGATTTATTAATAAGGTGATGATCCTGCTTATGTATTAGTAACTTGAGAATTATAGTATGCACATGCATTTAGCTTATACTGCATGAGGAATGGTTAAAGGAACTTGGGTTGGTCAACCTGCGGAAGTAAAAGGGGAGACAATATAATCAAGATCTTTTCCATGCAGTGTTTTTTTTTGTTGTTTTGTTTTGTTTTTTTACATACATTAATTTGCTAGGGCTGCCATAACAAACTTTAACAAACCAGGTGGCTTAAGCAACAGTAATTTTTTGTTTCACAGTTCTGGAGACTACAAGTCCAAGATCAAGCTGTCTTCAGGGTTGCTTCTTTCCAAGGGCTGTGGGGGAGAATCTATTCCGTATTTCTCTCAAGCTTCTGGTGATTTGCTGGTACTCTGCATTACTTGGTAGATACATCATTTCAGTCTCTTTCTTTCACTTTACATGGCATCATACCTGTGTGTGTGTCTGTCTCTGTGTCTAAATCTCCCTCTTTTATGAGGGTACCAGTCATACCAGATTAAGGCCCGTATTAATGGCCTCATTACTAAATGTTTACTAAAAAAGAAAACATATGGAATTATTTACCTTATACAGTGTTTGGCCTATGATACAAACACTGCACCTAATAACAGCAGTCATGACAGTATGATATTTGTTGAGCATATACTATGTGTCACATAATTTCCAGAATGCTTTCACCTGTGTTACCTGCTTTGATCCACACAACAATCCTTTGAGTGTTACTGTTATTTCTATTTTTTTTCAAATGAAGATACTGCATCTTAGAAAGATATGATTATTTATGCAGGTCACATGGTGTCAGAATGGGGAATCAAACCCAGGTGTTTCTGACTCCAAAGTGTCATAAACCCTGTACAATCTGTATCAGATAGGAATGATTCAGGCTGCAGGCAGCAATGTCCCCAACAGTAACAGGAAATAAGAAGTTGTGTTTCTCACATATCAAGTTCATCAAGGAGGTTTGCTATCACTATATCACAGTGGACATCTTTGAAAACTTTGCTTTCCTCTCATCATCATAAGCTGGCCTCTGCATCTTTCGGCATCATGCATTGCTTCCATGCAGAATGGGGAAACGGGGCCCGAAGGCACCGATAACATCCGTCCTCTTTGTCGCAGCACAGACGCTTCTGCAGATTTCCCTTTCGGCCCACCCAGACTTCCACTTTCAGCTGATTGGTGAGAATTCAGTGATATAGCCACCATTTCTGTAAAGAAAGGCTAGAAATACAAATGTTTATCTTTTCTAGAATCTATTGTAGAGATAGTCAAAGGAGAAGGTAAACAATGGATGTTAGCCAATCTAAAATACCTTTCACACACTACTTCCCATTGATTTAATTGGTTTATTATTCCTCTGGAGGGCAAACCAAACACCAGCAGACAGAAGTACCTGGGAGGAAGCTGTTGGCGTAATGCAAATTACAAGTAGAACTGTTCAGCAGTGGCATGCCCAATTAAGCATTCCAAATGTATGCCACTCTGTGGACACAATAGGAACATCAGTAAAAATGAGTTACATATCTTAATATTCTCCAGACTGGAACATATCTGAGAGGTCATCCAATCTACTCCCCTCCTCTATCTCCCCAGTGACCGTATTTCTTAAGGAGCACTGTAACCAGTGACCACTCAGCTCTGCTGGGCATAGCCAGGTGGGACCTCAACATCATTCAAAACTGATTAACAGTCAATTATTAGGGAGGTGCTTGGACCCTTCTTTGAGAGGGTATTTTCATTAGATGACTTTAAGTGGTCTTCTCAGCCCTGATATAAACCACGAAATAGCCATTTGCAATAATTGTTTCTTTCAGCAGTCTCTTTGATGATTTAATGAAATGACTATCTTAGAGCACACTGAACATTAGAAAAGAGGTCTTGAAAGATATCTTGTGGCACAGCAACCTTATTTTACAGATAAAGACACTAGAATCTGTAATATCAATAGCAGAACCAA